>OX467289.1:17698890-18206670 GCA_950108345.1 Malthinus flaveolus
CGGAAACTTTGAAGGAAAACACAAATCTAATCGTCGTCGATAGACGTTACGAGATGGCCATGCACACGACGTCTTGTGTAAACGAAGACAACGTATTTGCCACCCCGACTGCCGCTTTAAATCAGCTTAAGAGTCCGACTTCGTTAAAAAGATTTCAACTCGAGCAGAATCCCGATTTAATCAACGATACCGAGAGCGTCGGTAGAAATAGAGAAGGCGACGGAAGAGAATGTACTAGTAATAGAGGTAGTTATGGAAAAGCGATGGAAAATGTAATTACAAATTTCGAGCTTTATCCCACTTCGTTATCCCCTCAAATTGAAACCGAGTTCAGGGGGAATAATAGAGAATTTTATAATATACCTGCGGATGTTCATCTTAATCCGATTGGGTTGTTGGATACCGAAAATTTAAGACCTAATTTCTATAGGACGTTGCCGCATAATCGTATAGGCAGACAATCGCCTTCCAATAGATTTTCGAGAGAAGCCGAGATTTTAACGAGAAACGCACAATCGGCTTCTTACGAGCACTATTGTCCCGGCGTTAGATACACCGCCGATGGTTATCAAACTTGTACCGAAAAGAGTTTGGATTATCCCCAAACCGAGTTAACCGTAGAAGCTAATAAGCCCTGTTGTTCGCCTCCGATAATACAGTGGCCACATTGCGTACCGGCGGCGGTTTTAAACAAACACAAAAGCAGCGAATCGGGTAAACGTTGTGCAAGTGCCCAGACGGATAGTGAAAGTACTAAATCAACTTTAGAAAGTGCAAAACCTATTAATAAGACCCTATTTAATGTAAAAGTTCACGAAGTGTTAACCGAAAGTCCCGACGAAGGATACGAGGGCGAAAGTGTAGAATCGAATTCAAATCCAGGTTGAGGTCGAGACTAATAAAGTTTTCTACAAAAAAGTTTAACGAATAAAAAAAGAAGGGTAGTGCCAAATTGTTTAAAGAAAAAATTGTTTAAAAAAAAAAGTAGAAGCAACTTTTAAGCTCATCATCTCTTTTCCGAGGGGTAGAAAACTATGAAATGTATTTTTTTAAACTTAAGTCCCGTCAGGTTCTTTTCAAACCCCTCAACTTGAAATTCACGTCTACCCCTCGCCCTCACTTTTCAATATTTATGATAAACGTATATTTATAAATAAAAAAAAAAAGTAGATGGCATAAATATAAATATAAAGGAAAATTTGTAAATAATTGTTTAAATTTCCATTAAGTTTGTAAATGAAAATTCGATCGAAATAAACATAACTGAAAACAAGGGTTGAATTTTTCTTTGAAAACGCAAGAAAGATGCTTCTCATTTTTCTTGTCTCAAAATCCATCGAGACCATCATTTAACCTCGTGCTTGATTGAATTAAGCAGGCTTTTCATGCGACAGATGTTGACCGTTTGGACCGTAGATACTCAATTACTTAAAATGAGATAAACTCGGCGAATTAATCTTTTTAATTTTTGAAATCGCTATGAGCGTGTTCGAGAAGAGAGAAAAAAAAAAGGAGGTGGGTATATACGTTTTACAATAATAGCTTCACGTAAAACATTATTCGCATAAATCAATCCTGCGTCCTTGTAGGAGAAACGGAGAACGAGAGAGGCCCGAGTGAAGGAACAAAAGTCGAGCCTTAACACAATTTGCAATTACCCGATGGAAACATTTAAAAAAAAATCTGTATTAATCGATGAAAAATTTAATAGAGGAAAATTAGATTTGGGGAAATTATATTAAGGGATACCGGAGGCGCTAAAGTGGTTTCTGGTAATTACTGATCTAAGAATGTAACAAAGCTCTTTTCGAACCCTTAGGGTGTCGAAATCGATCTAATAACATTAAATGGATAGGGTTATATTCGAATTTAGCAGTTATAGAATTTAAATGCGATCTCGAATATTATTTATGTACAAAGTTTAAGATGAAGGCTGAAGGGGAAAAAATTTAATTAAGTTAAGTGAGAGATCTTTTTTGTGTTTGGCCTCGTAATCGATGGGGTTAGCTTGAGCTTTAGTAATCGTACGGACTCGAGGCTCGTATTTAAGAAGTTCGGCGTAAAAAAGAATATTTATGGGATTGCTGTTGAGGTAGGTATCTATTTATAATTTTTCCGAGGTTGGTTTATTGCATCAAAATCGAGAAATTATAGGAAAGGCCGGTCTTTTTTATACACGTACTGGGTGTTTTTCAAATAAGTGTTCAAAAGTGAGGAAATGTACCTAAAGCAAATAGATTGATGTAGTAAACCTTAGTTATATTTTTTTTAAACTGCTTCTCAATAATAAAACTTGGCAGTTGGCTAGGGTCCCAAGAGAAAACCGTATTCTCGGACACCTATCGCACGGGTGGGCCTAAAAAGCAACCGGAATCGTCTCTAGAGAGCAGACACGATGTAGTAGGTACAAGCTTCAGTCGCATGGTGACGCTCGCTGCAACCCTTATATATCAGTATGCTCACTGGTGTTGTCCCGTGGCCAACAAATAAGAAGCGGACTGTAGCATTTGCAGCTTTTCAGTGAAGGCTAGGTAGGCTTAGCCTCTCTAACCAAAAATCAAAGAAGAAAGAGAAAACCGAAAATTTACAGTGAGCATCAGCAGTAATGTTTGAAATTAAAAACCAAATTCACTATTTTCAGAAAAACTACATAGTCCACGCCTCTTTTAGCATGCGAGCGCCCAAAGCCACGATCCGCTCGACTGGCTTTCTTTCGTCTCCTTGATTTTACAATTTATGCTTTTCAAAAAAGGCTAGAATGGCTCAGCCTCTCTAAGCAAAAACAGACTCTTGTCAGGGGTTCGCTCTTTGCCTCGCTCCGCTCGGCGAGTTTTCTTTAGTGTTTTCAATTTTGAAATTTATGCTTTCAGAGGAAGCTAGGAAGGCTCAGCCTCTATAAGCAAAAAGAGACGTTTGGCCGAGGTTTGCCCTTTGCCTCGCTCCGCTCGGCTAGTTTTCTTTAGTGTTTTCAGTTTTGAAATTTACGCTTTTTAGAGGAAGGTACAAAGGCTCAGACTCTCCAAGCAAAAACAGACTTTTGTCAGAAGTTCGCTCTTTGCCTCGCTTTGCTCGGCGGGTTTTCTTTAGTCTCCTTAATTTTGAAATTTATGCTCTTTAGAGGAGGCTAGAAAGGCTCAGCCTCTCTAAGCAAAAAAAGACTTTTGTCAGAGGTTTGCTCTTTGCCTCGCTCCGCTCGGCGAGTTTTCTTTAGTGTTCTCAATTTTGAAATTTATGCTTTTTAGAGGAGACTAGAAAGACTCAGCCTCTCTAAGCAAAAACAGACCTTTGTCAGAAGTTCGCTCTTTGCCTCGCTTTGCTCGGCAGGTTTTCTTTAGTCTCCTTAATTTTTAAATTTATGCTCTTCAGAGGAGGCTAGAAAGGCTCAGCCTCTCTAAGCAAAAACAGACTTTTGTCAGAGATAGCCTCTTTGCCTCGCTCCGCTCGGCGAGTTTTCTTTAGTGTCTTCAGTTTTGAAATTTATGCTTTTAGAGGAAGCTAGGAAGGCTCAGCCTCTCTAAGCAAAAAGAGACTTTTGGCCGAGGTTTGCCCTTTGCCTCGCTCCGCTCGGCTAGTTTTCTTTAGTGTCTTCAGTTTTGAAATTTACGCTTTTCAGAGAAAGGTAGAAAGGCTCAGACTCTCCAAGCAAAAACAGACTTTTGTCAGAAGTTCGCTCTTTGCCTCGCTTTGCTCGGCGGGTTTCCTTTAGTCTCCTTAATTTTGAAATTTATGCTCTTTAGAGGAGGCTAGGAAGGCTCAGCCTCTCTAAGCAAAAAAAGACTTTTGTCAGAGGTTTGCTCTTTGCCTTGCTCCGCTTGGCGAGTTTTCTTTAGTGTTCATAATTTTGAAATTTATGCTTTTCAGAGGAGACTAGAAAGACTCAGCCTCTCTAAGCAAAAACAGACCTTTGTCAGAAGTTCGCTCTTTGCCTCGCTTTGCTCGGCGGGTTTTCTTTAGTCTCCTTAATTTTGACATTTATGCTCTTCAGAGGAGGCTAGGTAGGCTCAGCCTCTCTAAGCAAAAACAGACTTTTGTCAGAGGTTCGCTCTTTGCCTCGTTCCGCTCGTTCCGCTAACTTCAGCAAGGTGCTATACGTAAAACTTGAATCTTTAGAATTTTCGAACAGTATCTCATAACTTCTTACCGTTATCTCTTATTCTTAAACGTTATCGTTGAGAATATAAATACTCCACCTCTAAACCATTTTAGTCACTCGAGAGAAATGTCTGCTCTTATTAACATGTTCCGCTTACTCGACTTTGGGTTACCTCAACTGGTCGTGCTTCCATCAGTCGAAATGTATTTCGACTTCTTTCACTTGACGATTTAATGTGCGCCTTCGTGACATACACATATTTAATGATTTCATGAACATTTGCAAGGGAGATCCCGTTCTAAAGAACACTATCAGCAACAAACTGAAGAAGCACAAGAAAGTTTTTCCTCAAGGAGGAGTCGACTTTACGAAAGGGTTGAAAATAAATCAAAGTTCTTCAAATCTTCTTAGAACTTTGATTTATTGTCATAGTTCTTCAAATCTTCCAGCTTGTAAGATACCTAAAGCAGTCGTTAAAAAGTAAAATAAGACTTTTAAAGTGAAACGGCGCTCTAGACCTTACACTATGAGGTGCTTTGCAAGTACTAAAACGAAAGACGACCAACCTGGAAATAAATGGACTAATAATTCTCTACGAGAAGATACTTTGACTTTAAGAATTTTAAAAAGTAACTCGACTATTTTCATAAAAACTAATAAAGCCACACCCCCTTTTGCCTGCGACGCGCTCTTTACCTCGCTCCGCTCGGCGGGTTTCTTTAGCCTCTCCAGTTTTGAAATTGATGGGTCGCTACGGAAATGTACACTATATTACTCTCCGTTTAACCAAAAACATGTATTTTTCTGTATCACAAAAGTTTGCTAAGAAAATTTAATTACAAAATATACCCAATCAACTGCTGAATGACGTGTGACGTAAATTTCCCATCTCATATCCGATGCAAAGTCGAAAAATGTTATCGTCAAGCAGCATCGGTTTCCAATCAAGTTGAAGAAGTTTTAAATAATTTTGTTCGCGTCTCTTATTGTCGAAACTCAAAGGAATAGAAAAACCAATCAAAGACAAAAAATATTTATTTTAACGACTCAGATATAATATAATGAACCATATGGATTAGGAAACGATCTTTTGTGGCTTTTACAACTTCAAAGGGATTTAAGAAACATTTTTTTTTTCTAAGGACGTCATTAGAAGAGTTTTGCCTCCCAAAAATCGCTTCCTTTCCATTTTCATATCACTTGGACGAATTTTGAGTTTTCTTAATATTCGCGCAGTTTTAATGCGTTAAAATCGGATCAAAAATTTGTTTTTAATGCATTAACCTTCCAGTGGTCGCGTGAAGTTTTAAGACACGAGTAGTCGCGTCGGTCTCAGAGACCACATATTTAATTTGCTTTCAAAAATATATCGTAAAACATTTTTGTCGGAATTATTACATATTTAGGTGTTTCAGTAAAACAATAAATTAAACTAAAATTGAAAATTTAATTGAATTGGTCTATTTTTCCAAATCTTATTTACGATTTTGGAAAAAAATCAATTTTTTAAGTGTTGCGATTTTAATTTTTTTTTCCCTCCGTTTAATGCATTTGAGAAGGTACTTAGAAGAGGGGGGGGCTACGCATGTGTTTTACAAATTGGTGCTCATAAAAGTGTTTATGCGGTCTCACAGACCGTACGCGACCACTGGAGGGTTAAACCCAATTTGAGGACACTTGTGTATGCGTATTGTCAATTATACATAATGGGTGTCCAAAAATTCACGCAAAAAGTAATTTTGCTAAGAATTTTTAACGTTCGTGTCCTTCTAGTTTAAGACACAAAATCAATCTTTTGCTTTGAACTCCTGTAATTTCCGAATAAGACTTCCAGTACCAATCACCAAAAGGCAGTACGAAAACGCTAGCCAAATTCAATCTGCTATTATACGCATAATAAGTGCCCTAAAACGTAAAACAAAATGAATCTACATCTACTTTAGAGTTAATTGATTACGAAAAGGAAAGGGAGCAATTAATCTGAAAATAGCAACTACTGGCGCCGACTAGTGGAATAGTCTAGCACAACAAAATGTACCGAACACCCTTAAAGTTAACTTACCTTTTTTATGGGGCATGCATACGGCGGCGTATATTTAATAAAAAATGGACTAATTTCCGCCAATTTTGGATCAATTATGTCACAATAATTGCTAGGTGGTACCGTTAAAAAGGCCTCGCAAGTATCCAAACTCTCTTTAGAATTACAGCGAAAAATTTTAGTTACCACTTGAGTTGGCTCGAGAATATTTTCCGTTACTTCCAGCGAAACATTCAAGTAGAGACTTTTTTTTTCTTGCCTTAATATTTTGTAGTGGCCTCGTATGGGCACAGACTTACCACGACACCTACCATCAATTAAATCGGCGTGCATTTCCTTAGATGCAGACTGTAATAAAAATATCGGAATTAGTTCGTGAACTCTCCAGAACTTGAAATGCACCCCTGGGTTTCATAAGGCCTGGTTATACAGTTACTGCAATGCAGCTACTCGCACCGTGGGACCTCATTGTATGAGTGCGCAGCCGAGTTACTTCAACAAATTTTGTTACTCACTACTTACTTTCCGCAACTACGCCACGTGCAGCAGCTCGCACGTGATAGCATTACACGAGACACTGAAACGACAAATTATGCAGAATGAAGCTACTCGATGAGGCCAGTCGAGCAACTCTCATGCAAGTACACAGTGGCAGTAGCTGTCTACTAACTGTCACGTCAGCAGCTCGTACTGTGTAACCAGGCCTTTACAAGCACGAGCTCGTCAAGAAGCTTCTGTAGGTGCATTTGGTGGACTTACCATGCAAATTAAAAAGTTAAAACACTGATATGAAACCAATACACTTCTAGCTAACATTGCAAATTTGGTTTAATCTTCACTTGTTCAATATCTACGACTGCTTCTGAGTTTCGCGGCCCACTTTTTTATAAATGTTATGTTGTTTGCTACCATTTCCTTCGTTTTAGATCAATCTGACCTCGCTTAAATTCTCATTAAGTACATACTTTTGGAAACACCACAATATGATAATTACCACGATGTTGTAACGTGGACCCGCACGTAAATATGAGAGTCTGTTTTTGAGATGCAAGAGATTTCAACGTCGAATCCCCTCTTTTAATTTTTGTCAAAACCTGGCGCTAAATGGGAAGATTTCGAGTGGCCGACTTGAAGAAAATAAGTAGAAAAGGTGCTAGTCAAGTAGTAGGTGTGGTTGTAGAAAATTAGTAACGCACTGTATATATCGTTAGGTCGTTATTAGTTTTAATCATCGTAAGTACTATCTCAAAATTTTTATTTAAAAGCCAAAAAGTTGGGAATCTCTAAATTAAACCGTGTAAATAATAAATTTGCAAAGATTATTTGTAATATGTTGATAATTTGAATTTTATGGAGTATATAATTTATATTCCTTCGTGGAAGCAATAAGTAGGTATGGGTAAGCAGCTTTCCAACGTTAAACTTTCACGAAGCTTAAAAGGTACTTAGCAGCAACACCTCACTATAGACGCTCTTGAGCTTATCTTAGCGATTGCCTAAACCAGCAGGCAAAAAACCAGAAAAATTAATATTTACATTTAAAAATTGAAAAATAATTTCGAAATTTCAACATCATTTTAGACTTAGAGAGAGTTTGAAAACCTAATCTGGTCGTTACTGAGCCGCGTGAAATACATTTCCCAATGTACCCTGTTTCCTTTCGAGGCATCGACGTGTCCTATATGTGACGGAGATATAGTTCCGTCTCTTTTAGGCATCCAACAACCCTCCTTGCATTCTATCAACACCTAAATTGAAAATATGTTGCGAGAGAGATAAAATATTATAAATAGTCAATTTCTTGTAGACCTTTTTTTATATATTTTAATGTGACATTTTTGTAACTTTTTCTGGTAGCCCGAGAATAAACTTATATGAAGGCAAAAACGCTAACCCACTGTCTCTTTTTATATTATTCGAATTTGTGAAAAAAAGGGGATCGACGCTTTTGTAACATTGGAAAAACAATAACCTGACTTTATTTTTAAATATTATGATTTAAGTCGACTTTTCTTGAATAGTTGAAATAAGATGCTCGACAAAATTTATCACTGCAATTAAACACGTCTTTGTTCATCGACAGCTTGATAAACGACGGATAGGGAAAAGCGAGAAAGATAACTTATCAAAAAGGGAAAAGCCCGTGTAAAAGTTGAATTCAAATAGGATGGAGGATAGGATGTTGGGGTATAACTTAACACGGACTATTCGCATACACACGTTGAAAAATAAGCATTTTAGAAACGAAAAAAAGATAATTTAAAGTAGGAAATCTGAAAAAAACCGAGTTTGTTCAATTTTCGAGATTTCAATTTAAAAATAGCCTTAAAGCATGTATTTACTAGCAGTTTAAGACGGCAATTACTTGTTAGTTAAATGTTTTTACGTTTCTGTCTCGCAATGACGCAATGAATACGAGCAATTTTAATTTTCGGAAAGAAAAATTAAATTTTCTTTTCTTCTAAAGCCGCCCACAGACCTCGTTATTGCTCATCTATCATAGGTCATAGCGACAAGCCGTCGCGCTTGGTTTTCAAGCTCGATGAACCCACTAACCTGGTGTTTTCATCGGTCATCAGTCATCGCCGCAAACATGAGGTTCAATTACGACGGTTTGCCACGATGACGATGACCGATGAAAAACCACGTTTGTGTTTGTTGACTCATCGGGCTTTAAAATCAATCACGGTGGCTTGTAACGCTAACCGATGGCCGATTTTGAGGTCTGTGAGTGGCTTATGCCAATGACTCGGCCAATTACGGGAACGGTAACTCTAACCGATGGCCGATTTTGAGGTCTGTGGGTGGCTTATGCCAATGACTCGGCCAATTACGGGAACCAACTGGCAGGATATTGGTCATAATAGACTAGTACTACACGGACATGCTACAACTAGCGATTTAAAAAAATGTCAGTATGGATAATTGTCAAGGTGAACTTAACTTAAACCCAAAGTCAATTCTAGATTAGGATGAAGTTTCGGCCTGCGGCCTCGCCCATGTCAAGCGAGATAAATCGGCCATCGGTCATTTATACCGACTAAAACCTCGGTTTCACCAAAACCAGTAGTGGGAATTCGGGCTGCTTGAGTAACACGGGGTCAGTGACTAGACCTTCGGTGTTAGGTTAGATTAGGTGTCAAAATCAGTGTACTGTAATGTAAAGGTATGGGTAATTAAAGACCGAGGTTAACTCGACTTAAGATGAATGTTCATCCCACAAACCTGGAGATTGTTCATTAGCCATCGGTCATAGTGACAAGCAGTTGTGATTGGTTTTCACACCTATGGTTTTCATCGGTAATCGTTAAAAACAACAGGTTTAATCACGACGGTTTGTCACGATGACGATGGCCGATCAAGAATCATGAGGTTTGCAGACTCAACAGGCTTGAAGGTCTAGCGAGGCAACTCAGCCATCGCTAAGTTAAACTGTCTTGAACCTTGGTTTGGCCAAAGTCAGTAGTGGCAACTCGGGCTTCGGCTTGACAGGGTGATTTGTGATCACTAAGCCTTCGGGGTTAGGTTAAGTTAGGTGTCCAAATCAGGGTATTTTTATTTCAAGATCTGGAAAATTAAAAGCCGAGAACAACTCGGCTTAAGGTGTATCTTGTGTTCTTCCTTTCTAAAGCCCCTCACAAACCTTTAGATTGTTCTTTGGTCATCGTCATAGTGGCATTGTGATTGGTTTTCACGCCTGTAGTTTTCTTTAGTGATTGTAATAAACAAAATGCTCAATCACGAAGGTTTGTCACGATGATGATGATGAATCATGAGGTTTGTGGACTTATCGGTCTTTAAACACATTCACGGCGGATTGCCACGATAACCAATGACCGATTAGTAATCAGGTAATCACAAGGTCAAAGCCCATGGGAGACTTAAGGGCGCGAAATTGTGGAAACCAACTATCAGGATATGGTCATAAGTCATAATGCCTCGAATTATGTACTGGTGCTCCATCCTACTAGAACTAATGATAAAAAAACTGCCAGTGTGATAATGTCAAGGTTAACTGGAATTAAAGCTAGGGTCAATGTTAGATTGGGGTAGCAAGTCAAGCGAGAAAACTCAACCATTGGTCAGTTCGCCGAATAAGACCTCGGTTTCGCCGAAGTCAGTAGTGGAAATTCGAATTTCGGCTTAACAGGGTTAGTTTGGATTCACGGGGCCTTTGGTGTTGGGTTAGGTTAGGTGTCTATCAGTGTACTGTAATGGTAAGGTTTGGATAAATAAAGATTGAGGTTTACTAGGCTTGAGGAGAATGTTATGTTAGGTTAGATCAGATGAAACTTAGGTTAAGTTAGGTCATAGTTAAATTAGGCGACTTGCTCATACGTCGGGGTGTTGCCTACTAGTTGGCGTGGGTCGTTTTTCTTTACAACTCACTATTCTAAAATTAACGCTGCGTTGTCATAGAAGCGATAATGATGCTGATGATGACTGATGACTTAGTGAACTGTATACTAAAATTGCTTGTAAATTCTTGTAGTTAATGCTGCGATTTTTAGTGGTTTGATGATAATACGTCGACTCTTGAGCCGTTTGAATGTATGCAATGTTGAAGGACGAATGATGTTGCTGATGATAAATGGCTTAGTAAACTTTATAAGCTGCTTCTGGGTCCTTGTAATTAATACTGCAATGATTTTTAATGGCTCATTGATGATAATAATATGTTGGCGCTTTGTTTGTTTGAATGAGCGCAATGTTCAAGAACGAATAATGTTGCTGATGATCAATTGATGATAATGGCGCAGTGAACTGTATAATAAGGTTTCTTCTGGGTTCTTTTAATTAGTGCTGCAATGATTTTTAATGGTTTATTTGATAATACGTCGACTCTTAGGACATTTGAAGGTATAAAATGTTTATATACGAATGTTAAATGTATAGCAAATAAATATGACCGTTGAATGTGCGACCAATGAATTGTTAACTATGAATATAAGAAAAAATGTTAACTAAACTTACCACTAAGTGGTTGGAGATGCTCGGCTATTGGTCAAGAATACAACCCCTTAAACAAATCGAAATAATTGTTTCACAAGAGTCGTCACAAAGGTAAATTTAATTTATTTGCCAAGATACTGTTTTAAACAATTTTAATCTACGTACATATTGGTTTTGAACCACCCTATGAGTATTTGGGTTTCATGTAAATTGCTCGAGAACAAGCTGCCTGATAGAAATTACCGAGAGAAAATTCCGAGCATACCAAGACGATCTCATATAAAATTCCTTCAACATTTCGAATTAAATAGTAATAATAATAATCAAATAAGGAAAAAGATTAAAAATGATTGAGCTTCCAAGACGAGAGAGAGTGAATCGATTACAATTTATTTCTCGGTTGTAAATTAACAATGCTTAACAAATTGAAATATTAATTTTAATGTAATAATAGGCAGCAATATAATAAAGTATAACAATTTCATAAATATCCAAGTGCTGGTCATTTATCAGAAAGGATTACAAAGGTCGGAACTGTCAGTCGCGGTAAGTTTAGTGCGAACTTAATGTCATCTCTACCACCGCGGCCACTAATAAAAATGTTATTATAGAAACGTGCCCCTAAAGATCGCCGCCATATCCATTCGGCACGTACTTTCAAGAAACCTGAAAAGCCCGAAATAAAGCGTTTCTCTTGTCTTCAAATCTTAAAATTATTGCCAGACGCCATTTGGCTGAATCTTCCACTGCTGCGGACCCATTATTCTTAAACTCGGCTTTCAAAAATTTTACTTTAATGTACATCATTGCTAGAAGATTCTTTTATAAAATTCTCGAATAAACACCTAACAAGGCACCGAATATATACGCTTTTAAAGCATTTTTTCGCATTTTTAAACTCACTCGAGTGTTCAAAACAAAGACATATTAAAAGTTGTAACTGCTTATATTTCTTTCCCTCATTTTGCCTCTCTCTTTTTTTCATACATTTTTCTACTTTTCTACTTTGCATTTTATACGGCACGTTAAGACTAATCTAAATTTATTAGAGCGTTATTACTTATTACTTATTACTAAACTTCTATTTATTCGAGTGTGAAATATTTCAATAACAACGTCTCGATTTGACTAAAAGACGTATTATTTTACCTATTAGAAGCTTTAATTACGCGTAATTCGAGCTTACGTTTAGCTACTTACGTAGTTTAGAAATTTCAAACTACTAATTATTCTAGAGTAACATACCAAAATCCGCCGCAAATTTGCCTCGAACGCTAAACGAATTGAAGCACTAGACTTTTCATCACGACTGCGCCATGTCTCCTCATCACGACTGCGCCACATTTCCAAAATTGCAAAATTTATTAAGCGCTCATTGTCGTCGACTGAAGCTAGAGATAGCTTCTAGCACATTTTTACCTTTTAATTTTTTGTGGTCGTTTGAAACTTCATAATCTATTTATAACCTTCACAAACAACGTTGAAATTAGGACAAATAGAAGCTAAAGCCTCGTAGCACTGATTAATTAGACATTTATTCCTTAACGAAAACTCTCAACTAGGTATTTAATTATTTATGAGACTCTTACAAGAATTCAAAAGAAAAACCTAAAACTATACGTACCTACCCGGGACGAGTCAATACGTGTACAGCCAATCAGAATTTTAATTAAATATTTATCGAAGACGGTACAACAAAACAAAAAGTATGGAAGCAGGTATGACGTATTGTTACTTAAACTTGTCTTTGAATAAAAAATTATTTATGAGGAAATTAAGGTTGCTTGAAAAAGGAAAAAGAGACTGGAAAATCTATTAAATTTAAAATAAGGGGGATGTAAAGTAATAAATAAGAAGAAATTGTAGAGGAAATAATCAAAAAAGCTATTTGGCTTATAAATTCTTAAATCAAGTCAAATTTGCGCCAATAAAAATTGCATTAAGGAAACTAAAACAACAGTACTTATTTGAATAAAGTAGCAATTATAAGTAATGAAGAGACAGTGAGCTACTTGATTGATTTTCAGTGATGCCTCTGTGTGCCTCTGCCTGTCTTTACCTGCCTCTGCGTGCATGTGTGTGTATTTACATACCTCTACTTGTCTGTGCCTGCATTTGCCTCCCTCTGTTTCTGTTTCTACTCGGCTTTGTCTATCTATACCTGCCTTAGGTTACCTCTACCGCGATCTGGCTGCCTCTGCCAGCCTCTAGTTGCCTCTGATTGCCTCTGCCTACCTAAACTTGCCCCAACCTGTCTCTGATTGCATCTGCCGGTCTCTTCCGGCATCTGTCTGCCTCTTCCGGCCTCTGGCAGTCCTTGCCTCTTTCTACCTGATTCAGGCTGCTTCCGGCTGCTCATTGGCAACCTTTGCCTGCCTCAATCTGTCTCTGCCTGCCGGTCCCTGACAACCTCTGCTTGCTTATGCCAGCCACAGGCGGCCTTTGGCAGCTACTGCTTGTCTCTGCTTACCTAAACTTGCCTTAACCTGCCCCTAGCAGCCTCTGGCTGCTCTTGCCTCCTTCTACCTGACTCTGGCTGCCTCCTGCCGCCTCTGGCAGCCTCTGCCTGCTTTAATCTGCTTCTGCCTATTTCTGACGCCCCTACCGTTCCCTAGCAGCCTCTGCTTGCTTCTGCAAGCTTCAGCCGGCCTTTGGTAGCCACTTCTTGCTTCTGTCTACCTAAACTTGCCTCAACCTGCCTTTGCCGGCCTCTGGCGCCCTGTCTCGCGTTACCTGCCTCTAGCAGTTTATACCTGTCTCAATCTGCCGCTGTCTGCTTGTACCTATTTCTGACGACCCCTACCGGCCACTGGCTGCTTCTGCTTGCTTTTGCTTCCTTTTGCGTGCTTCTGTCGCCTGCCTAAGCTTGTCTCAACCTGCTTCTACCGGCCTCTGACTGTCTCTGCTTCCCTCTGCCTATCTCTTCCTGCCTTAGGTTGCCTCTACCAAGATCTGTTTGCCTCTGCCAGCTTTCGGCTGGCTCTGCTTGCCCCTGCCTACCTAAACTTGCCTCAATCTTCTTCAACTGGCTTCTGATTACCTCAACTTGACTCTACCGGCGTCTGATTGCCTCTGCTAGTCTCTTCCGGCACATGTCTACCTCTTTTGGTTTCTGGCTGTCCCTGTCTCTCTTTACCTGCCTTTGGCATCCTCTGTCTGCATCAATATGCCTCTGCCTGCTTCTGACAGCCTCTGACGGTTTCTGTTGGTCTTTGGCTACTTCTTCCTGTCTCTGGATACCGGCCTCTGTTTGCCTCTGCCTACTTCTGTCTTCGTCTGCCTTTCACTGCCATCCTCTGTTTTCTTTTGCTTGCCTTAGTTAGCGGTAGTTTGCAGATCCTTTTCTATTTGTATGTTTGTGCCAGCCCGCTGCTTCTTACCTAACTTGTCTGCACGGACTGAATATCAAATTTTATCTACCTTCGCCGTCTGCAGCAGTCGTTTTAACTGCCTCTCTACTCTGTTAGTTTCACTCTAGTCATTCTTTGGTCCACTTATCCGCATTTTCTTTGCGATATATTTTACTTTTCTGACTTCTACGTCCGTTGTGTATCACCGAAGCTCTGAAGCCTCTAAATATTAATCAATTCTAATGTATATTTCCACTGTATCAATAACACTGTTTTATAATTTTATTTTTTAAACGAACGTTATGGGCTGTAACAAATGTGCATTGGACGAACCGGTGAACATAACCAAAAGATGAAAAGTTCTTTCATGCTGGCATTTGTTATCATTTTCATTTTGATTAAACGTAAAAGTGCATTCAGTTTAACGAGTATTTATATTCGTTTTTAAATAATATGTTGAGTATCGACGATAAAAGGTTCTTTCGTGCGAAATCCCGGTTGTGATTTTGCGTGTACAGATTTTAACACAATAAGAGAGGATTTTTTCCTTCTTTCAATGTCATATTTTTCGTGTTAGCATAAATTTGGTTATAAGGAAGAAAATGTTGAAAGGAAATTGTTGATCGCGGTTCTTACAGATTTGGAAAAGGTACGTATGTTATTCTTTAGTTGGAAACGTGCAGCATTATAATGTTTGATGTTCTTCAAAACGTGTCAGCAATTCTACTTACCAAAACGTTCCCGCAACGTTCATGAAAAATATAGATTTATGTATGTATATATACGAGCGCGCGTTTGTGGTTTACATATTGAAAGCTTTCCTTTCCGGTGATCGAGATTGATGTAATTTATATTTAGAGGGAAATTTTTTCTTGATTTCTTTTTTATATAAATTATTTTGCTACTTAGATATCTTCGGTGTATTTAAATGAGGAAAGAATGTGACTGGCAGTTGAGATTAAAGGATGGTAATTTGAGAGAGATTTGGAGCATATCGGAAGCTCATCAAAAACCTGCGGAATTGCAATGCGGACGGAAACATCCAGTCTACCGAGCTTGATTTATCGAGAAAGGTGTGATTGAACGTGAAAACGACTTTTCGAGTTTTCCTTAAATTAATTAATTTTAACCGTGGTATCAAAAGGACTCATTTTTTTTTTAATTATTAACGCCGCTCGAAACTAACCTCATTTGGGCAGTTTTTAACATTATAGTGTTCTATCGTCTTAAATCGTTTATCACTTTCCCATCAAGTCGTTTTAGCTGGAGTAATCTTCATCATCGCTGAACCAGCGTCGAGACGATGAAGGATTGGGGCTTCCCCCGTGACCAGCAGTCTAATTTGATATTCCCTCTCGTTACTCACCAACTACTCGCTTTTATACATTTTCTTTTACCGCAAATTTACTTTACAAGCCGTTTATTCGCACAATCCTTTATTTTTACATATAAAAAAAAATCAACCCAAACGTCTTTATTTTATCGCGCTGATTTGAATAAGTTTCTGAATTAAATTTTTACAAAATCCCGCAATAAGATGGTACTACACCATTTATTTATTTATGCATTCCGTTCCCTATCTATGTAATATACATTTTCAATTTCCGGTTGAAAGCACACGTCCTAAAGCTTTTAAGTTATGAAAATTGATTATGCAATCATGGCTTTTCATACATCAATTTCTGTTGTCTTCCTATGAATACACGATTCGGGAAAAGTTGCTTCGTCACCTGATTTCAAAAAATTTTCCATGTACCTACTAACACGTTCGTCTACAAGATGAACTGCTCCTCACAAATTTCTGTTTATCTGCCTGGACAGTAAATTAAGAATAGATGAGACTGCTTCCTGAAGTATTATTTCCAGTTTGTTTTAAAATAAGCTTGTCAGGTGTCTGCTTGCCTGCTCCGACGCTATCGTGAAATTCTTATGAACACCTCAAATTGAAAGCCACAGCCGCGAGAAATTTTCCACTTTTTTTAATATAAAAGAGCGTCAGTTGAAGTCGAAACTACAATTTGTTTTTTGGGCAAAAAACGCACCACCTTTCAGCCTTACACGGTGTAATAATGCAGGGCTTTAGGTGTGGTATTTAATAGCTATTGGCAAAATTTCTAAACGCTATTCCAACTATTTTAATGTAAATTGTTATGGGGATTAAGATCAATAACAGTAGAACGGCTTTGGTTTCCACGTTCATCGGCTCTCGATGGGGTTCAATGATTCGGGTTAATTAAGGAAAGAACCCCCGTTTCAATAACTCTAGAATAATCTACAGATATTTTAATTAATTTTAAAGCGATAGGGATAAAACTCTTAATTGCTTGTTTGATAGTTTAATTTAACAAACTTTTCTTGTTTATTTATCGCTTAAAATCAACCTTTTTTATATCGAGAAGGGAAAAAAGGGACTTTTGTGTAAAGTATGGGTTCGTAACGAGATAACGTGTTGTCTGTTTTCCTTTCAGAACGTTCTCTCCTTCCGACTTTGTCAATTTTCCAAAACGCGAAATAATAATTTTGCGGTTTGTTCGTTTCTCCACAACTGCATCCAGAATCGTTTCTTATTTCGCCCCAACACGCAATATTTTAAATTGGAATTACGGTGTACTACGAACATTTCGTCATCATCATCATCGGATGCGAATTGAAGCAGGAAAGAGGTTCGGTAATAAAAATATATGACGTATTTTACAATTGTTTATTGTTCGCATTTGTGAATAAAATAAAAAAGAACGAGGGCAGTACAAATTAAGCGATAAACTGGAATGATAATGTTTACATTGTTTTCTGGTTTTTACGTTATTATTGTTACTACCGAATGGGTTTATTGGAAGGGGGAAAATTAATCCGAAATGTTATAAATTAATTTTAGTAATTGTTAAACCAACAAACAATCATTTTGATGCAAAATTTATTTAAAGTGGCGGAAAATGCAATTAAAACGGTTAAGTTTCCAAACTATGATTGTTTTATAATTGAATTCGTTCTCTGTGTCTAAACTTTTCATGAAGTTTCCTTTGATTTGTTCTAGCGATAATTACACTCTGTTTCCTTCAACTCGTTTGTGTCACAACGTAAGGAGATAAGTATTAAACTGAAAACACATTAATGTTAAACGCGAAAGACCATCCATCACAATTAGGCGCACTGTGCAACATCTTTTCATCCAGTCACATCTAACTGAGTCGCCTTTAATCAACGCAACTTCATTTTTAAACTTGACGAGTTAGTTGCCCCTGTACCGCCATATTTTTTAACCCGTAAGTGCAGACATAAAATTTAGTTACATTAGAACAGACAAGGAGTCAAAGTGACTCCGTTGCAATTTAATGTGTTTCTCACACTTACAACCAAAAATATTTTACTTTTTACGGTTTGTCGATAAAGACTGAACCACGAGAGAGATTATTTATTAAAAAAATTTCATTAAAACATAAGCATAAGCATAGACATGAAAATTGAATACAAAGATAAAGACGTTCTAAAAGTAAGTAAAAATTTAGAGATGACATTTTTAATTTTTTTATTTTTTTTCTTTATTATCGCCCTAAAACTTGGGACTATGACAAATTTCGAGTACAAAAATCGTTGAGCAAGCAGAAAAATGCAACTAATTATTTTATAACATCTATAAACGTGACTCTAGAACGCGGCGGAAACAGTTTGAAATTTAATATCTTCTCAACGAACGCAAAAACAACATTAAAAATACTTTGATAATATAGATAAAGGTTCAATTTAAAGGTACCCAAAGGCTAATACAGATAGGGCAAAAGAAACCCTGTTTTAAATACTACTAAAGTGAAAAACGGAGTCTATTTGCTCCATGTCTGCACCTACGAGTTAAGAACAAAACTACACAGTGGCTCATTTGTCCATTTTTGCACAGGCAAGTTTTCACCTCCTAAACACGTTTATTTAACAAAAATGTACATTTTCAGCACAGGCTAAGGCTCATTGCTTACAGCAATGTCTACCAACTTAGCCCTAACTAGGTAGCAAAGCTGTTTTAATTTAGTTAGTTCCAAAAGTGTGTAAAGACAGAAAAGTTAAAGGCAAAACAAATAAAAGGGACTTACGGTGGCTCCGCGTTTAAAGTGCCCATAGAGTTTGATAACCTAATTTCGGTAGGTAATTCGTTCCAAAGACAAATCGTTCGAACGGTGAAAAAATTTGTAAAGTAATTAGTGACGTAAACAGGAATAGAAAGAAGCAAGTTGATAGCCGCCCTTGTAGTGAGATCACGACCAGAAAGGAACGAGAATTTGAATTGGAGGTATACGGGACCACCAGAGTTGAAGACTTGAAACAAAAGAGAAAGAATGTGAAGATCTCGTCTTTGATTGAGGGTTAGAAGAGATAGCTGAGTTCGCAATGTGTTCTAAAGCCTTTCTAACTTAATGGAGATTTCCAAAGATAAATCAGTAAATCTTCGTTTAGTAAATCAACAGGTTGTCGAATGTCGTTTGGAGATGAGTGAATGTAGATCTGTAAGTCGTCGGCGTACAAGTGATAAAAGCAATAATTACGACAGTCAGAAATTGAATTAATAAAGAGAGAAAACAGTATCGGCCCAAGAGTAGAGCCCTGTGGCACACCAGTATATAATGCACGTCAGGCAGATTCCACAGCCCTTGTGAAAACCTTCTGTTGACGCCCACCGAGGTACGAAGTGAACTAAGTAAGAATGGTCTCGTCAACCGTCCGAAAGTCAAGAAGCGTCAGCACAGTCACCATCTGTCCGTCCACACCGTGTCAAATATCGTCAGTAACTTAAAATAAAGCTGTCGACGTACTGTGACCAACCCGAAAACCACTTTGCAATGGGTTAAGTAAGTTAAATTGTGTGACGTAGTCAGTGAGTTGTAAATAGACACAACTCAAGTTGTTCTTGGACTTTAGAAATAACAGGAAATATAGAAATAGGTCGGAAGTCGTTAGGTAGTTGAGGATTTTTTGGGAGGTAACGGGATAATAGGAGCCGATTTCTAGATAGATGGAAAGGTAGACGAGAAAAGGGAAAAATATGGGATAATATGGGTAAGCGGAGCAAGTATAGAGTCAAAAATCATGTAAAAAAGTTTTATTGCAAGCTCGAGGCGTTCGTTTTAATGTTCAGCAGAACAGTTCAGACAACACAATCAGTAACAAATCGAAAGACCAAGAGGGGACGAGAAGAAATAGGAGTGAGAAGAAGATGTTGAATTAAGTTTTGTTTGGTAGACCGGAGAATATTGCCAGGTAATGTAGAAAAGTATTCGTTAACATCGTTTAGGTCAAAGTCAATTTCAGAGTCATCAGTTTGAGTTAACGTAAAAATGGCCACGTTTAAAAAAATACCAATAGTCCAGTGCATTTACGAAAATTCTATACCTGTGACCCAAAAGTTTTAGGCACTGCCATTTTTTATATTTTTATTCGATAGAGGGTTAGTCGGAAACCTTAACTCTGATGTAGCGTATCCGCGAAATTACCCCATTCGCCGCCATCTTGGAAAATGCGTTGTGGCCCATATCTCGAGTTCTATGTAGTGCAACTCGATGGTTTTGGAATCGCTTGACTCGTTAGTATTTTTCCTTCAAATTCATTTATCTCATAGTAAGCGCTCGAATGACGAGAAAAAAAGTTATTCGTGTTCAAAGTTGAAAATTTTTTGGAAAATTTTCTCTTTGGGCGGTTTTTTGTGAGTAGTTTTCTTATGCTGCTTTGGAGCTGTTGATGACTAATGGTTTTTAAAGAAGACTCAATTATGCGTATTTGCGTATAAAAATTAATCCTATTGGTCTATTGGTCGCCGACCAATTCAAGCCTAAACTTACGCTGCCCATGTCGCACGCAACTTTGAAAACTTCTAATCGAGCACTGTGCGCCTCGCAGCGCTTGCAGTTTTCTTCTCCTCATCAATATTCGTCATTATTTTATACAATCGAATGTTTCTTCATATTGTGCGTAATATGGAAGATGTTTAAAATAAATCATGATTTGGTAAGTCATAATAAAGTCAGTGATTTAACCAGTTTAAACTGATCTGGAGTACAAATTTGGAGATGTTTGAAAAGTACTGCAATTTTAAACCACTTTTCTGACTTTTTGAATAGTCATGATGTCTAAAATTTTCGTCGAATTGTCTTAAACTTCTAGAGACCAAGTTTTCCTACGAAATATTTGGTTATAACCAAAAGAATCGTTTACAATTTTCAACTTCTTACATTTTTCTCTGTATTTTTGGTTTCCCGTATTCCGTCTCATCGTCGCACTCGTCTTCGCCTTAGGAGGGCGAAGGTAAGAGGTAAGGGTAAGGTACGAAGAAGAAGATACGTTGAATCGATTTTTAAACACTTACCAGATTACCTACAATATGAAGAAACATTCGATTGTATAAAATAATGACGAATATTGATGAGGAGAAGAAAACTGCATGCGATTTGACTGCAAGATTGGTCGGCGACCAATGGACCAATCGGATTAATTTTTATACGCAAATACGCATAATTGGGTCTTCTTTAAGAACCATTAGAGTCATCAACAGCTCCAAAGCAGCATAAGAAAACTACTCCCAAAAAACCGCCCAAAGAGAACCTTTCCAAAAAATTTTCAACTTTGAACACGAATAACTTTTTTTCTCGTCATTCGAGCGCTTACTATGAGATAAATGAATTTGAAGGAAAAATACTAACGAGTCAAGCGATTCCAAAACCATCGAGTTGCAGTACATAGAACTCGAGATATGGGCCACAATGCATTTTCCAAGATGGCGGCGAAAGGGGTAATTTCGCGGATACGCAAAATCAGAGTTAAGGTCTCCGACTAACCTTCTATCGAATAAAAAAATAAAAAATGACAGTGCCTAAAACTTTTGGATCGATTCGTAAGTGCACTGGACTACAATTGTATACGTCAAAAAAATATACTACACCAAGTGGACGTATGTTTTAGGTATAATAAACGTAGCTGAGTTTATTGGGAACTGTTTTTTTTTACGAACTGCTCATCTCACCTGCTTGTGAGTATAGCTTCCACTTGTCGCTTGAGTACCCCAGAAATCAGTGGACTTCTGAGATACTTTTAAGTGCACTAGGTGCTCGTCTGAGGATATTTGTAGCTCCACAAGTACAGATAAAACAAACTACTAAGATTGCCGTTCAAGCCTCGTTCCATTTGAGAGGAGCGCACGTCAAATTTCCCACTTAACATGCGCTCGAGCGAGACCAATTCATCGTCATCCCGTAGCATTAAAATCTCATAGCTGTCAAATAATAGTTGCAATATTAAATGATGCCTAGCAACCCTAAATTTTATACGAGCTGCCGTGTTCTTGTTACGGAGTTAAATTGAATTTTCTGCTAGAGAGGAAAGCTTCTGGCCTAAATCGGCCCTCTACAGCTCATTTATGACTTTCAATAGTTCTGATATTTACATCGAGGCTAAAGTTATTAAAAACGGAGCTTGGAAATACTTTTAAAGCAATCCGTAACGTAAACCAACTCATTAACTTAAGAAAAATATGGAAAAAGTTAGGTGTAATGCATCATCAAGTTGGCAGCATGTGTGAAGCAGTTATATCAATATCTATTTGGTTTTGGTGTTGACAGTAAAGCCATCTATCAGTGTAATACAAGTGTGAAGATGATTTATTGAGAGCAGTGACAGTATTGATCATATCGTATTAGCACCTCTTAACTAGAATATCGCTACTCAAAAACCTATGAGGTTGTTTTTATAAGAATTTAACAAGAGTGTATAACATAACAATCAAAAAGGCCACTATTTGGTAAAAAATTTTAATTTTTCAATCGCGTTCAAAGAGTTAATTTGAATCGATAAAAAAAGTTTGTTTCGAGTTTATATTTGCTAAGAACAAAGTAATGTATAAAAAAGTTTATTGCGAACGTTAAGAACAAAACGACGTCTTATTCGCAAGAAAGCGTTAATTTTGAACGTTATTTGAAGGCCTAACAAAACTTTGGAAATAAAACTTAGAAACAATCACTAGTAGAATGCGAAATCAATAAAGCAAGAGGCTGATAGTCGTTTCAAGTTCACGTAAAACGATAGTATTTCAGACTGAAAGCCTCTATCCAGTACAAATGATCCGGGTAGGTCAGAGCTAGAAATGGAAGCCAGAGCTCGTAGCGTATAAATTACCGAGACTGTTTCATATATATTTAGCGAGAAGGGAAAAAAGTCCACTTTCTATGGTAACTTGCACTATAAAGCAAAATCAAAGTTTAAGGCAATCGTTTATTACTTTCTTATGATTTGTTTTTTACTTGTCATAAAATAAGACAAATTGGCCTTTTTATTTTTAACCAGAACAGCATTATAAACGGGTGACTTAAACTTAACAACAACTTTAATTGAACAATTTTTTTTATACAAACAAACTTTCGTGATGGGATTACAACTTTATACGCGCTAAGCGAGGGTGAGGCGACGAATACATCGTTATATTTATTTCGTACAGGGTACTTTGAAAGAAATACAGTTGGAGTGAGCAAGTCGGGCGTATACAAGTTATTGACAAGGGTATTCTTAGTTTAAAGTTTAAACAATACAACTTGTCCTAGGGGCAGTTGTAAACAATCTCCGATGTTATTTAATTTATCCTTGCCTTAATTAATTAACCGTCCCAGCACTACAACGATTACGCTAAATTTGATAGTGTAATCTACTCGTTCAATAACAAACATTGTAATTACCGTTCACAAAATAATTCGGCGAGTTGCCTCAGAATTTTTCAAAATTCGTAAACAGACCTGCGAAGAAAAGTTGGAACTTTAAGCCGGGTCCAGATTATCGAACTGAACCGCGAGCTGAGCTTCGTCGCATAACCGCGTACAAGCTCACATCGAACCACCCCGAGTCGGTATTTCCACGAAACTTCAAAGGATGTTACAAGGTTCGGCTCGAAACTCGTTTGACGGCACCGAGAGCCGACATTCCAACCATGCAGGTGTTTAAAAAAATTTCATGAAATTTAAGATCACTAAGTAGATTATTTCCACCGTATTCAGATCGCCTCGAGTACAATCGAGTTAGCCACCATCGCCTTTCCCGTCTTTTCTTTTTTGCTGCAATGTTTAAATAAACATATGCAGCAGCAGCTAGTTTTTCGCTATTCATTGCGTGAATTTTCGAATCGAAATAAACTGATTGTGGATCATTGGGAGGTTCGAGATGCACGAGGTTCGGCTCGCTGCAAAATTGTCGGCTCGCTGCAAAATTGTCAGCAACGGGGCTCAGTTCGAGGTTCGCGTCAAGGTTCGGTTCGATAATCTGGACCCGGCTTAAGGAGTCATCCCTTAAAACGTCGGATGCTTCTTTTTATCCTGCGTGTGATAGGATGCAGGTAACGGGATAAGTGCCGACGTATAAAACTGAAAGTAGAATGTTCTCACGTATGATGCGTCTCATGAACTGTTTAATTACTCCCGCTGTTTCGGTACAGTGGGGTTCTCGACGGAGCTATACGGATCAATTGGCTGCTGCAGTCTCTGCACCAGAGGAGCTGTGGACTAGTCTATCTGCGGTTGTTCTTTAAATGGTAACGGGAAGATGAGAGGTCTGATAGGAAGTACTTCGATAAATGATTAGGCACGTAGGCACCACCAGTGCTTTCCGCAATTTACGTAATTCCTGTTGCAGGCGCAAGCCCCGCTGTAAGTGTGTGGCAGGCTGGTGGCGAGTGGGCTCTCTCTTCAAGCACTCAGGGCACCATCGTGGAAAGCCTGGTTGGTAATAGGTCGTAACGAATGATCTGGAAGCGATAATGTGGTTGCTAGTGAAAGGGTTGGGGGTTTCATGATCCCGAACTGAGACCAATTACGGTAGAGTGCGAATGCGAACATGATTCCACTCTGATGCGCGTACCGCGGAGCATGGGGTGACCTTAAACAATCCACTCTGATATTGATAACGCCTGGCAAAAGCCCGTGAGTGAGGTTGGACTCGCAGTGGGTTACCAGCCTGCTCTCTATAACTTTCACATAGGTACTAAAAGTGTATGCAAGGGGGAGCAGGAGGGTCCTAGAGTCAAAATCAAATGACCAAATACCAATTTAGAGATTGATACGATGATACAGTGCGTTACTAAATCCTACCACCTCACCTACTTGACTAATTTTCGTCAAGTTGACCACTCAGAAGCCTCTCCATCTTAATTTAACGCTAATTGAAATTTGAGCTCCAGGTTTCAATAAAATTGGAAAGAGAGGGTTTGATGTTGGAATCTTTTTCATTTCCAAAACAGACTCTCATATTTACGTATCGGTCCACGTAACCACATTACGCATTATAATTTATAATTATCATATTTTAGTGTTTTCAAAAGTATATAGTTAATGGGAATTTAAGCGAGGTCAGAATGATCTAAAACGAAGGAAATGGTAACAAACAACACAATATTTATCTATAAAAAGTGTGCTACGAAACTCAGAAGCAGTCGTAGTATAGAACAAATGAAGATTAACCAAATTTGCAATGATAGCTAGATATGTATTGGTTTTGTATTTGTGTTTTAACTTTTTAATTTGCATGGTAAGTCCACATGTTGCGTTTTCGCAACCATCTCTACGTAATTTTTGAAAATGCTTTTGTATGCAAAATTTAACGGTTCCAAAATTAGATATGTTGTCTTGAAGTACTAAAGTACTACTTGTTAACTTTTTGTTTTAATACATATTTACTATGCAGGAGTAAATAATATACAAACATTGCCTATTTTTAGTACTTCCAACAAGGGATGGTAATTATTTTTTTTCCATGGCTATTTTAATGATTTAAAAATATTATTTACTAATTGCAACGTACAAATAACTGGAGATTTTAAATATATTAATTAAAATTGAAAAAAAAGTTGTTTAGTTAACAATTTTTCACTCTAAACTATGATGTTGCGAAAACGCAACACTTACTAGTGACTAGACCAGCTCGCACTGTGTAACCAGGTCTTTTAAGACCCAGTGGTGCATTTCAAGTTCGGGAGGTTGTTGTACGAAACAATTGCGATATTTCTGTTCCAGGCGGTATCGAAGAAATGGCACATCGACTTAATGGATGCTAGGTGTCGTGGTAAATCTGTGCCCATACGAGGCGACTTCAAAGTATTAAGTCAAGAAAACAAAAGTATCTACTTGAATGTGTCGCTGAAAGTAACGGAAGATATTCCTGAACCGTCTATGATGTCTACAAAAATTATTCGTTGTCAATCTAAGGAGAGTTTGGATACTTGCGAGACCTTTTTAACGGTACCACCTAGCAGTTATTGTGACGTAATTAATCCAAAATTGGCCGACATCAGTCCATTTTTTATTAAATATACGCCGCCGTATGCATGCCCTATAAAAAAGGTAAACTGATTTTAAGGGTGGTCGGTACACAAAACTTAACTTCCTTCCCAGTTTAGTTACGCTAAAATAGACATCATCTTTTGATAGAGGGAGTAGGTTACTTACCACGCGCTTAGCTTTGACTTACCGTATCAAAAAATTCCCTTATTAATTTATTTTACGTTTTAGGGCACTTACTATGCAAATAATAGTAGAGTGAGTGTATCTAAATTTTTAGTACTTCCTTTTGGTGATTGGTATTGGAAGTTCCATTGTGAAGTTACAGGAGTTCGAAGCAAAAGATTGATTTTGTGTTTGAAAGTTGAAGGACGAGAACGCTAAATACGAGAAATATAATGTTTTTATCAACCAAATGGGTCTTTTTTATTAATTTTTGTTTAATTTGTTCAGTTTTTAGTACCATGGTCCTTGAAGTTAAAGTCGAAAACCTTAAAATCGCATAAAAATGATCGTAAACTTTGACTGACAGTTCTCTAAGAGTTTTGAGAAAGCATTTCGTTATATTTTCAAACGAGTTTTAACAATGCAGACTGAAGAGCATTGCAAATGTGTAATAAAACCTATCGTATGTCACTAAAGTGCAGCATTAACTTATTGGAGGTGGTTTGGGACAGGTTTTGCTGTTTTTTTTAGATTTTTCGCTTAAAAATCAAAAAATAGGCACTCTATCAGAAAAGTTCTTAGATTCTAATATATGCTGCATAGGTACAATTTTCTACAAAATACATCTCTTAGGTTTCTGCCTTCAGATTAATGGTTTAAGTGCTAGTGTACGATCAAGTTAAGCAAAAATTTCAAAATCGTCCTAAAAACTGTTCTTTAACAAAAACTGCAAAATCCGTAAATCTGTTTTTTTGAATATTGCTTACAACTCGAGAACTGAGCACTTTAGAGAAAAGCGTCTTTATAAAAAAATAACGTAATATCAATTTTCTTTTATATCAGACAAACGGTTTTGGTGCTAGAGCGCCTTAAAGTTTGGCAAAAACTGTAAAATCCGTTAAAAACTGTTTTTTAGTTTATCGCCTATAACTCGAAAACTACCCACTTTTAGGGAAAAGTGTTTATATAGGAAAATAACGTAAATTTAATTTTTAACAAATCACGTTTAATAGATTTTGTTGTCAGACAAATGGTTTTAGTGCTAGAGCGCGTTAACATTTTATAAAAACTCCAAAATCACCCAAAACACTGTTTTTTGTTGTTTATCACTTACAACTTGAGAACTGCGCACTTCTAGAGAAAAATGTTTCTTTAGCAAACCAATGGTAATTTAATTTCCTACAAATCATCTTTAATAGGTTTTGTTGTTAGACAAGCGGTTTTAGTGCTAAAGCGCATTAAAGTATGACAAAAACTTCAAAATCGGTCAAAAAACTGTTTTTTCTGGTTTATCGCTTATAACACAAAAACCGCTCAATTAAAACAAAGTGTTTTACAAAAAATAAGTAAAACAAATTTCCTACAAATGATGATTAAAGGCTTTTTTTCTAGACGAGCGGTTAAAGCGCTAGAGCACTATAAAGTTTGGCAAAAACTCCAAAATCTGTCAGAAAAATGCTTTTTTCTCGTTTATCACTTATAACACGAAAACTATGTAATTTTAAAAAACTTGTTCCTATAATAAATAATCTACAACAAATTTTCTACAAATTTTGTTTTTGATGTTTTTCGCTTCAGACAAACGGTTGAGACGCTAGAGCGCAATAAAATTAATCAAAAATTCCAAAATCTGTCAAGAGATTTTTTCTGGTTTATAACTATCACTTATAACTCAAAAATTACTCAATTTTAGGAAAAATTATGTTTATAAAAATTAAGCTACAATAAATTTTTTACAAATTATGTTTGTAGGTTTTTTTCTTCGGGTAAACGGTTTAGGCGCTAGAGCACCATAAAGTTGTGATAAAATTCCAAAAGCTGTCAAAAAGCTGCTTTTTTCTTGTTTATCGCTTATAACTCAAAAATGGCGCAATTTTAGAAAAAATTGTTTTTATAAAATTTAAGCCGCAATAAAATTTTAACAAACTAGGTGTCTAGCTTTTTTCTTCAGACAAACGGTTTAGGCACTAGAAAGCCTTAAAGTTTAATAACAATTCCAAAATTAATCAAAAAGCTGTGTTCTTTTGTTTTTACAGTGGAATTTTGGGGTTCAAGCTTAACCATTATGATGCACAAAAAATGTACATAATAAAAAATTACATTTTTGTATAGACGTTAAGTAATAATATATTGCGACAGGCGCTTTTAAGTGCAGCCTTCGTAGTGGCAGATGTCTTTGAAGTCCGTAAAATGAACTAATTTTTGCGCTAGCACCTAAACTGCTTGCTTAACGAAAAAATGTTAGAAACGTAATTTATAAACAATTAAATGTCCTTTATTTTTGTATAAAAGCACTTTTTTAAAAAATTAATTCGTTTTCGAGTTATAAGCGATAAGACCTATTTTTGACCGATTTTGGAATTAATGTCAATCTTTAACGTTCTCTAGCGCCTAAACCGTTTGTCTCAAAAAAAACCCTTTAGAACATAATTTAAAGGAAATTTTATGTAGTTTATAGTTATATTGAAACACTTTTCTGGTAAAGTGCGTAGTTTCTGAGTTAGAAGCGAAAAACTGAAGAAAGAATCCCACCACAACTTTGAAGTGGCAGGCGGGCGGTTTTATTACTCAACAGCAATGTTCAGTTCAGCCTGCAACATGAAAAGTTTTGTGCTTTTTGGTATCTTTTTGAAAAAGTGTTTGCTGTCTCCCGGACTATATAACGCTCACAATACGTTTCTCCACCCTGTACATATGTGTAGTACATTGTCCCTTATCGTTAACAAATACAACATAAAATAGTAATTGCTCGCGTTATTTGTTGTAAATAAAACAAAAAGTGTCGTTGTTGACACTGGCTTGCGGAAATACGTCGGGTGCGTGACCATTCGGCATCTTCATTACATAAGCCGCGAATAAGAGGACTCTGCGAGATACTTTAGGGTTAGCGTGCGAGTTGATAATTGCTGTTCATCACCTGTCTAGAAAGCATTTCATTATCAGTTTCCTTCTTTAAACATTGTTAAATTAAACTTTAAATGTCCATTTGTTCTTTTTCAGACCTAAAATTAAATTTTCTCTTTCGGCGTTCGATGCGATTTTTAAAACCAAATTAAAACGGCTTTCCTCGTTTTTTTCTGTGTATAAATTAAGCTTTATACGTTAGTAGGAGGGGTTGTAGCTTCAGTTGTAGCTAAGTCGAGGTTGGTAGGTGGAAGTGGTTAGGCTATATGTGCACGTCTGTGCCCTTGAGTTGGCAAAAGCGTTGCCATCCAGTCTTTGATTAAGCCCAAAATTCGCGAGCTCGTAAAGTAATTATCTATTAAATTCGGCTATAAACAAATCACGATGTCGATTCAATACCCTACGGAAGACTTGAATTATGCGCTTTTCTGAACATTTCCTCCTGAAAAAAAGATTTAAAATAAATACGTGTTGAAATCCAACTTAATGATGGTGAGGAAACAGGTAGCAAAAAACTAAATTGGGTAGTGTCTATTTGCAAAAAACACCTGAGCCTAGTTTTAGTACAAAATATAAAAAAGCGGTGAAGGAGAGGAGGAAAAAAAGGGGTTTTGTGGTAAACAGAAAGTTTGTGTGTTTGTTGAAGTAAAAGGGAAAATGGGAAGTATATATATATATCTCGTATACTAACGAAAACTAAGTGAAAATGCAGTATACTATTAGAGAGTTTCAACCAATGATTTATTTGCTTTCATCTTCTTCGCCTTTTATTGCAAACACTGTCGGTTCGGCAAATCGTTACGTTGTGAGTTTGTACAATTTCTTGCAGGATGTTTGTCTAACAAACACGGATTTTAGCAAAAAACCTGCTTAATACCGCCAAGTTAATTATCTGAATTAATTACAATTAATTCCAAACTCTTAAGTCATCAGTTTAGTAGCAGGCGAAACAATAAACTTAACTTCTATATCCATATAACAGTGAAAATTTACACTAACTCTTGTTTTTATTGCGCATAATCGTAACTTTCCCATCATCTGTACATAAAAAGGAAATAAAAAGAAAATTTGAATGTCGGTTCAAATGTGAGAAGTAAAAGTAACAATTTTTAAGCTGCGAAGGAGCTTATTGACGAAACAATGAGAAAATGATGAACTCAAATTTGGAAAAAAAAGTTTTTAGTTGAGGACGACAACTGTAAAATGAACAAGCAACGAGGAGCACAAAATTCGATGACAGGGTTTCGCGTTAGTAGCCATTCACTTTCACACCAATCCGTAATTAGATTTAGAGAAATGGGGGCGAAAGTGAAAGGCTTTAGAATTTGCGCTATCGATGCGACGGTAGGAGCATATTGATGTTCTATTACTCCTACGATCATAAATCATAAAATTCGAAAAAGTGCGGTGTACGTCGAACCGATAAAAAAAGTTTGGGGGCATCAACCCGCTTTTCTCTTATACGCCACTTAAAGTCCTCGCAAGGTCAGGGGTTTTCTTTTTAAGAAGTGGGGTTTTCATGCAATCTCTGATGTACTTAAACAAAAACCGTGATCGGCCCTAGTTAGTGACTTGTATAATAGTCTGGAGGTTGTAAACTGTCTAGACTAAATTGTGCGGTCTCTCTAGAAGCTCTCTAGAATGATCCGGGAGGCAGCGGACACTTTTACTAAACCATAAGGTAGAAAAATTTTGGCTATGCAGGATGAAAGAATATTGAAAGCTCATGAGTAATCAAACCTAGCGTCTGACTGTTAAAACTGGCAGCACTAACTAGGAGGAAGCTCGATCGAGAAGGGGGGATTTTGGCTCTTTTTCCAACATGAGTTTATACCTCAAGAAAACGAGTTAAGCGCTAGCGCGCGTTAAATTAAAAAAAGCATTAATAAGGCACAGTCAATTTCTTACAAATTATGTATCTAAAATTTTGTTGTCCGGCAAACGGTTTTAGTGGTAGAGCGCGTTAAAGTTTGACAAAATCTCTAAAATTGGCCAAAACGCTGTTTTTTATGTTTATCGCTTGTATTAGAAAACTACGCACTTTTAGAGAAAAATGTTTTTATAGAAAAATAGCGTGCATTCAATTTCCTACAAATCATGTTAATTAAGTTTTGTTGTCAGACAAACGGTTTTGGTGCTAGAGTGCGTTAAAGTTTGACAAAATCTCTAAAATTGGCCAAAACGCTATTTTTATGTTTATCGCTTGTATTCGAAAACTACGCACTTTAAGAAAAAAATGTTTTTATAGAAAAAAAGCGTGCATTCAATTTCCTACAAATCATGTTTATTAAGTTTTGTTGTCAGACAAACGGTTTTAGTGGAAGAGCGCGTTAAAGTTTGACAAAATCTCTAAAATTGGCCAAAACGCTGTTTTTTATGTTTATCGCTTGTATTAGAAAACTACGCACTTTTAAAAAAAAAAGTTTTTATAGAAAAATAGCGTACATTCAATTTTCTGCAAATCATATCAAATAAGTTTTGTTGTCAGACAAACGGTTTTGGTGCTAGAGTGCGTTAAAGTTGGACAAAATCTCTAAAATTGGCCAAAACGCTGCTTTTATGTTTATCGCTTGTATTCGAAAACTACGCACTTTAAGAAAAAAATGTTTTTATAGAAAAAAAGCGTGCATTTAATTTCCTACAAATCATGTTTATTAAGTTTTGTTGTCAGACAAACGGTTTTAGTGGTAGAGCGCGTTAAAGTTTGACAAAATCTCTAAAATTGGTCAAAACGCTATTTTTTAAGTTTACCGCTTATATTCAAAAACTACGCACTTTTAGAGAACAATGTTCTTATAGGAAAATAGCGTACATTCAATTTGCTACAATCATATTTAGTAGGTTTTGTTGTTCCACACGCGGTTTCGGTGCTAGAGCGCATTAAAGTTTGGGAAAAATTCCAAAATTGGGCAAAAAACAATTTTTTTTTGTTTTTCGCTTATAACTCGAAAACAACGCACTTTCAGAGCAAAGTGTTTTTATTAGAAAATAGAGTACCTTCAATTTCCTACAAATCATGTCTAGTAGGTTTTGTTGCCACACACTCGGTTTCGGTGTTAGAGCGCGTTAAAGTTTTTGAGAAAAACTTTGAAATTGGCTAAAAAACTGTTTTTTTAATTATTGCGCCTTGCGTGAAGCAGTAAGTCAAGAGGCCCAGGAAGATCAAACACTGGATGCTGGGTCAGATTAATATTTTTTGCTGTTTTATTAAGCGAAGTGGGAAACTATCTATATCCTTGAAAGCTGATATTTTATATTGGAGTTTAGTACCTACTACTTAATGCTAAGCCAGAACTTAAACCGATTTTAGGAGCTGAGGTGCTTATTGCTTAATCTCGCGTGCCCTACTCTTCTCTACAGAGGGGCCCGGAGAGACGCGATATTACGTATGTTGAAAAATGTCTACAATATTTAAATATTTAATGACACAATAAATTGTTTGAGGCAGCTTTCAAATAAATCGCGCCGACGCCTCCTTTTTGTAGAAAAAATTATAATTTATTATTGACGTCTTTTCCACAAGCATTAAATATTTGATAAAACTTGTGATAAATACGTGATGCATTGGATGGTATAAATGGGAGGTAAAAACTGTAATAAAAGCCACTAAATTAAGCTTTGATTTTGTAAATTGACGCTTATTCCCTTATCAATGTACGATAATTACTAAAAGGTAAATTCAAACAAGTTTTAGCAATTTGCAAAAATAATTTTTTTTTAATTCGAATCAATTATTTGTATTTTGTGTACATTATTAAAAAGTGTTTCAATTGTATAATTAAGCAAATAAACCGCATCAATTTAATTCTATTAGTTGCTCTAAACCGCACAACCTATTTAATTAAAATGTTTAATTTTAATCATTTCGATTTAGCCGTTAATAAATTTGATTAGAAAAGACGCTCTTTTGTGTAACGCTTTGTCGAAAAAATTATTTTTGTAATGCAATTTTCCAATAAAGCGGTCAACGCTCACCTACGATCGATAAATCCTATCGGAAATATTTTATAAATTATATTCCATACTGAAGAGATATAATAAAAACTTGAACAAGGGTATAAAATTACAATTAAATCACTAATGTTTTATTTATATTAATATAAATTTATTCTAACTGAAAATCCGAAAGCAAAATTGCTTTCCAGTACAAAGTACTGAAAGCTTGTTTTCGAAAATTCTTATTATTTTGCAAAATTTTTTAAAAGCTAAAATAGTATCAACTCATAGGAATTTATAGAATAAATTAATAAATAGGTAAATATAAAAATTATTAGTTAAAAAAAAAGTTGAGATTAAGAGACCTAGAACAAATCGACTAATCGAAATACTGACTACGGATTCAAAAGCCGGTTAAAAAATGGAATTGCAAATGTTCTTGCAGAATTTAAAAATATTATCAAATAAAAAAGTTACAGCCAAAAAAAAGAAAATGAGAATTTTCGCCTTTCTTCAATTTTTGCGAAAACGCGTAAATTTCTTGGAAATTTTCTTCAGATATCTGTCAGCACTAATCTTAGCAACTGTGACAAATTTAAATCTATGGTAGCTCTTTAGATAAGCAAGAAATCCCTATGCTGCACAACGAATTTTAGTCACCCAGTACTACACTAAACTTCAAAAACGATGTAGCGCTTAACCTAAACCGTACGTCTGACGTAAAAAACCTATTAGATATTAATTGTAGGAAATTTAACGTTCTTTATTTTTGTAAAAGACTACATATCTCTAAAAGTGCGTAGTTTCTGAGTTGTAAGCGAAAAACTAAAAAATAGCTTTTTGGACGATTTTCAAATTTTTGTCAAACTGTAACGTGCTCGAGCGCCTAACGCAAACCGTACGTCTGACGTAAAAACCTAAGAAACATAATTTGTAGACAATTCCATATACTCTATATTCTTATAGGGACACTTTTCTCTGAAAGAACGTAGTTTCTGAGTTGTAAGCGAAAAACTAAAAAAACAGCTTTTTGGTCGATTTTGTAATTTTCGTCAAACTTTAACGCGTTCGAGCACCTACCCCAAACCGTAGATCTGACGTAAAAACCTTAGAAACATAATTTGTAGACAATTCCATATACTCTATATTTTTATGGAAACACTTTTCTCTGAAAGTGCGTAGTTTCTGAGTTGTAAGCGAAAAACTAAAAAAACAGCTTTTTGGTCGATTTTGTAATTTTCGTCAAACTTTAACGCGTTCGAGCACCTACCCCAAACCGTAGGTCTGACGTAAAAACCTTAGAAACATAATTTGTAGACAATTCCATATACTCTATATATTTATAGAAACACTTTTCTCTCAAAGTGCGTAGTTTCTGAGTTGTAAGCGAAAAACTAAAAAAACAGCTTTTTGGTCGATTTTGTAATTTTCGTCAAACTTTAACGCGTTCGAGCTCGTACCCCAAACCGTAGGTCTGACGTAAAAACCTAAAAAACATAATTTGTAGACAATTCCATATACTCTATATTTTTATGGGAACACTTTTCTCTGAAAGTGCGTAGTTTCTGAGTTGTAAGCGAAAAACTAAAAAAACAGCTTTTGGGTCGATTTTGTAATTTTCGTCAAACTTTAACGCGTTAGAGCACCTACCCCAAACCGTAGGTCTGACGTAAAAACCTTAGAAACAAAAATTGTATAAAATTCCATCTACTTTATTTTTTTATTGAAACACTTTTTTCTAAAAGTGCGTAGTTTCTAAGTTGTAAGCAAAAAACTAAAAAGATAGCTTTGTGGGCGATTTTCTAATTTTTGTCAAACTGTAACGCTCTCGAGCGCCAAACCCAAACCGTAGGTCTGACGTAAAAACCTTAGAAACATAATTTGTAGACAATTCCATATACTCTATATATTTATGGAAACACTTTTCTCTGAAAGTGCGTAGTTTCTGAGTTGTAAGCGAAAAACTAAAAAAACAGCTTTTTGGTCGATTTTGTAATTTTCGTCAAACTTTAACGCGTTCGAGCGCCTACCCCAAACCGTAGATCTGACGTAAAAACCTTAGAAACATAATTTGTAGACAATTCTATGTACTCTATATTTTTATAAAAACACTTTTCTCTGAAAGTGCGTAGTTTCTGAGTTGTAAGCGAAAAACTAAAAAAACAGCTTTTTGGCCGATTTTGTAATTTTCGTCAAACTTTAACGCGTTCGAGCGCCTACCCCAAACCGTAGGTCTGACGTAAGAACCTAAGAAACATAATTTGTAGACAATTCCATGTACTCTATATTTTTATAAAAACACTTTTCTCTGAAAGTGCGTAGTTTCTGAGTTGTAAGCGAAAAACTAAAAAAACAGCTTTTTGGTCGATTTTGTAATTTTCGTCAAACTTTAACGCGTTCGAGCACCTACCCCAAACCGTAGGTCTGACGTAAAAACCTTAGAAACATAATTTGTAGACAATTCCATATACTCTATATTTTTATGGAAACACTTTTCTCTGAAAGTGCGTAGTTTCTGAGTTGTAAGCGAAAAACTAAAAAAACAGCTTTTTGGTCGATTTTGTAATTTTCGTCAAACTTTAACGCGTTCGAGCACCTACCCCAAACCGTAGGTCTGACGTAAAAACCTTAGAAACATAATTTGTAGACAATTCCATATACTCTATATATTTATAGAAACACTTTTCTCTCAAAGTGCGTAGTTTCTGAGTTGTAAGCGAAAAACTAAAAAAACAGCTTTTTGGTCGATTTTGTAATTTTCGTCAAACTTTAACGCGTTCGAGCTCGTACCCCAAACCGTAGGTCTGACGTAAAAACCTAAAAAACATAATTTGTAGACAATTCCATATACTCTATATTTTTATGGGAACACTTTTCTCTGAAAGTGCGTAGTTTCTGAGTTGTAAGCGAAAAACTAAAAAAACAGCTTTTTGGTCGATTTTGTAATTTTCGTCAAACTTTAACGCGTTCGAGCACCTACCCCAAACCGTAGGTCTGACGTAAAAACCTTAGAAACAAAAATTGTATAAAATTCCATCTACTTTATTTTTTTATTGAAACACTTTTTTCTAAAAGTGCGTAGTTTCTAAGTTGTAAGCAAAAAACTAAAAAGATAGCTTTGTGGGCGATTTTCTAATTTTTGTCAAACTGTAACGCTCTCGAGCGCCAAACCCAAACCGTAGGTCTGACGTAAAAACCTTAGAAACATAATTTGTAGACAATTCCATATACTCTATATATTTATGGAAACACTTTTCTCTGAAAGTGCGTAGTTTCTGAGTTGTAAGCGAAAAACTAAAAAAACAGATTTTTGGTCGATTTTGTAATTTTCGTCAAACTTTAACGCGTTCGAGCGCCTACCCCAAACCGTAGATCTGACGTAAAAACCTTAGAAACATAATTTGTAGACAATTCCATGTACTCTATATTTTTATAAAAACACTTTTCTCTGAAAGTGCGTAGTTTCTGAGTTGTAAGCGAAAAACTAAAAAAACAGCTTTTTGGCCGATTTTGTAATTTTCGTCAAACTTTAACGCGTTCGAGCGCCTACCCCAAACCGTAGGTCTGACGTAAGAACCTAAGAAACATAATTTGTAGACAATTCCATGTACTCTATATTTTTATAAAAACACTTTTCTCTGAAAGTGCGTAGTTTCTGAGTTGTAAGCGAAAAACTAAAAAAACAGCTTTTGGGTCGATTTTGTAATTTTTGTCAAACTTTAACGCGTTAGAGCGCCTACTCCAAACCGTAGGTCTGACGTAAAAACCTAAGAAACATAATTTGTAGACAATTCCATATACTCTATATTTTTATGAGAACACTTTTCTCTGAAAGTGCGTAGTTTCTGAGTTGTAAACGACAAACTAAAATAACAGCTTTTTGGTCGATTTTGTAATTTTCGTCAAACTTTAACGCGTTCGAGCGCTTACCCCAAACTGTAGGTCTGACGTAAAAACCTTAGAAACAAAAATTGTATAAAATTCCATCTACTTTATTTTTTTATTGAAACACTTTTTTCTAAAAGTGCGTAGTTTCTAAGTTGTAAGCAAAAAACTAAAAAGATAGCTTTGTGGGCGATTTTCTAATTTTTGTCAAACTGTAACGCTCTCGAGCGCCAAACCCAAACCGTACGTCTGACGTAAAAATCTAAGAAACGTAATTTGTAGAAAATTCCATACATTTAATTTTTTTATTAGAGCACTTTTCTGTAAAAGTGCGTAGTTTCTGAGTTGTAAGCAAAAAACTAAAAAACCAGCTTTTTGGTCGATTTTGTAATTTTCGTCATACTTTAACGCGTTCGAACGCCTACCCCAAACCGTAGGTCTGACGTAAAAACCTTAGAAACATAATTTGTAGACAATTCCATATACTCTATATTTTTATGGAACCACTTTTCTCTGAAAGTGCGTAGTTTCTGAGTTGTAAGCGAAAAACTAAAAAAACAGCTTTTTGGTCGATTTTGTAATTTTCGTCAAACTTTAACGCGTTCGAGCACCTACCCCAAACCGTAGGTCTGACGTAAAAACCTTAGAAACATAATTTGTAGACAATTCCATATACTCTATATATTTATGGAAACACTTTTCTCTGAAAGTGCGTAGTTTCTGAGTTGTAAGCGAAAAACTAAAAAAACAGCTTTTTGGTCGATTTTGTAATTTTCGTCAAACTTTAACGCGTTCGAGCACCTACCCCAAACCGTAGGTCTGACGTAAAAATCTAACAAACGTAATTTGTAGACAATTCCATATACTCTATATTTTTATGGGAACACTTTTCTCTTAAAGTGCGTAGTTTCTGAGTTGTAAGCGAAAAACTAAAAAAACAGCTTTTTGGTCGATTTTGTAATTTTCGTCAAACTTTAACACGTTCGAGCACCTACCCCAAACCGTAGGTCTGACGTAAAAACCTTAGAAACATAATTTGTAGACAATTCCATATACTCTATATATTTATGGAAACACTTTTTTCTAAAAGTGTGTAGTTTCTAAGTTGTAAGCAAAAAACTAAAAAGAGAGCTTTTTGGGCGATTTTCTAATTTTTGCCAAACTGTAACGCGCTCGAGCGCGAAACCCAAACCGTACGTCTGACGTAAAAACCTAGAAGACATAATTTTTATAAAATTCCATATACTTTATTTTTTTATTGGAACATTTTTCTCTAAAGGTGCGTAGTTTCTGAGTTGTAAGCGAAAAACTAAAAAAACAGCTTTTTGGTCGATTTTGTAATTTTCGTCAAACTTTAACGCGTTCGAGCGCCTACCCCAAACCGTAGGTCTGACGTAAAAACCTAAGACACATAATTTGTAGACAATTCCATATACTCTATATTTTTATGGGAACACTTTTCTCTGAAAGTGCGTAGTTTCTGAGTTGTAAGCAAAAAACTAAAAAAACAGCTTTTTGGTCGATTTTGTAATTTTCGTCAAACTTTAACGCGTTCGAACGCCTATCCCAAACCGTAGGTCTGACGTAAAAACCTTAGAAACAAAAATTTTATAAAACTCCATCTACTTTATTTTTTTATTGAAACACTTTTTTATAAAAGTGCGTAGTTTCTAAGTTGTAAGCAAAAAACTAAAAAGAGAGCTTTTTAGGCGATTTTCTAATTTCTGCCAAACTGTAACTGTACTTTATTTTTTTATTGGAACATTTTTCTCTAAAGGTGCGTAGTTTCTGAGTTGTAAGCGAAAAACTAAAAAAACAGCTTTTTGGGCAATTTTCTAATTTTCATCTAACTGTAGCGCGCGCGAGCGCCTAACCCAAACCGTACGTCTGACGTAAAAACCTAAGAAACATAATTTGTACAAAATTGCAGAAAAACGTTTGTTAATAGAACACTTTTCTCTCCAAGTGCGTATTTTCTGAGTTGTAAGCAAAACACAAAAAAAACTGCTTTTTGTCTTATTTTGTAATATTTTATTAAACTTCAACGCGCTCTAGCGCCTAAACCTAAGATACATAATTTGTTAAAAACTTTATGTTGCTTATTTTTGTGTAGAAACACTTTTCTCAAAAATTGCGTAGTTTTCCAGTTATATGCGCAAAATGCATAAACAACGATATAGAAAAAGCACATATTATATTTTTTTTCCACCAAGCTACTATTTGACTGGACTAAACAAACGTCTTTTAAGACGGTTAAATAAAAAATTTTTTTTTCGATCATATTAGTCTTTTTCAAAGTAGACGAAGTCGACGATAAAGTAAAAATCAATAAAAACATCCCTTTAACATGTAAAGTTCAAAGCGTATTGCCCCAATTTTGCGAAATACGTCAAAGTGTTAAAGTCGTCCATTTTTTTCGTTAAAAAGTTTCGAGTATTTAAATTTTCCGACAAGGATTTATTATAAGTGAAATAATGGCGCAATTTTTTTTTAAATTAACTCTAAATTTTATATTATTTAATTCTATCCGGGTGCGCATCGCGACAGTTAATCTTGCTTCTAAAATAGTTTTTCGACGAGCATCTGTCAGTGACAGTGAGAACACTGGGATTAATTATCTCTTCTCTTATCATGCTCTCGTTTCGTAGTATTTGTAATCAGAAAATCTAGTAACGCCTGAGTCGTTTTTGGGATATACTTTCAAGTCTCGTGATGGCCTCGTAATGAATGCTTTATGTCTTTCTAAAAAGAAAAAAAACTTTTTTTTAAGGATCATCAATATTATTTTCTAAATAACACGAAATAGAATCAAAATATGAGGCTTTTTTTCCTTTTAAGTGTCTTATTGTGGTTTCGTGATTAACGAGACTCGGAAATAAAGAGTTTGCGAGAAGTGCTCGGAGATTAAGATTTCATTAAAAAATAAAAGGCGTAATGAGAAATTTCATTTTGTACTAAAAAATTCAAATTTAATGTTCGAATCTTCTATTGTTGTAGTTTTGATGTCTTTGCGTTTTAGTTTGGTTGTAGCTCGGTTTTAATGGGTGCGGTCTCGTGTCTCTCATTCTAACTACTAAAGTTTGACTTTTAACCCTTTTCTTTCTTTGTTGAAGAAACTTAAACTTTGCTCAATAGGAAGAGCAAAATTTGTGAATTATTGAAGGTGCGTTTTGAACAAAAATAACGCCAAATTTAAACTTAATAAGATTTTCTCATAAATCACGTGTAAAACGTTATTGTTAGCATGGTTTACTGGCGAGTGATCTGGTGGAGTCTTAAGGAGGTACTTGACGCACAATGAAATCAAAAAGTTGACTTGTTAGAGTCATCCAAAATAAACCAAAAAGACCGATTTTATAGCCAGGCCAGTTATCCAAATGAATTTACACAACTTATAGGTAGATAAAAATTAATGGTGATGGTGTGCTCCACTAAATAATCACGGTTTCGTACTAAGAAGCGCGAGTCTAACGTGTTATAGATGTTTAAATACATGAAGTGCAAACAAAACCGAAATAATTACTTTTAACCTTCGTGAAAACACTTTATGTAATACGATGTTACGATATTCCAATTGCACACGAATAAAAAATGGCAAATTTACACAACCCACTCAGTAGAAGTTAAATAGAACGAACGAGAGGCCAAATTTAAATTACATCAATCCCAAAACGAAAATTTTTGAGCTTATCGAATAATATCAGAAATATTCAAAGCTTGCGGAACTTATCACAATTTTCATCTCGTCTACAATAACTCTCTACTAACAAAAATTGTGAAAAGCTCAACCCTTTTTTTTACCTTTTCAGCACTTTGCTTTTAAAACCGTCCCCACAGTACCGCCCAATTTTTTAACACGAAATAGCGAGCACGTCTCTACACACTTAAACGTTAGTTCATTGTTATTAAATCGTAACGTATATTAATACGAAAGATGTTAAAATATGTAAATTCGTGAAGTACAACACATTATATTTACCTTAACTCAGATGTTGATAATATTAGCAAAATTCATGATTATATGCAAAACCTAAGCATGCTTTGCAATTCCCTACTCCAATTTACATAGAGATACAAGTTGTTTATAGCTTTGAAACCACACTACTATTAAATTATACTTAAGCGTGCTTGGTTTCCCACGTTAAAGACGTTGGCTGTGTGGCATCTTACCTTACGTCTCTTAATAATAACTAAAATTAATCTAAATTACCATACAAATTCTCAACCAAGGCCCAAAAATTTTCCTAGCGGTACGATTTTACATTTTTGTTATTTTCAAACGTGTTTTAGAACCCTCTTGGACTGCCACTGCTTTAGCGAGGTGCGATTATTTCACAATTCTCGAAATGGAACTAAAACGACTACATCTATTGTGTACCTGGCACTAAAATATACTACATTGAGCTTAAATCATCAGGGAACTAGGCCAAGTATTTTGGAGACAGTTTTACGTTGAGGCTGTTGCGTTCGCCAACTTTTCACTTGAGCCTTGATTACCATCTCAAGAAGAGTTATAAAGCTGAGCATGAAAAATTCATTGCTCGCCACGAGAAATGAGTGTAGTTGTTGTAGCTGATTATGGCGACTTCACTAAACTTCAACGCGTTCTAGCGCCTAACCTAAACGTCTGACGTAAAAACCTCTACGATATATTTTGTAGGAAATTGAATGTATTATATTTTTGTATAAAAGGGGTTTTCTTAAAAAGTGCGTAATTTTCGAGTTATAAGCGGGAAACTAAAAAAAACAACTTTTTAGATAATTTTGGAATTTTCGTGAAACTTTAACGCGCTTTAGCGCTTACACCGTTTGTTTGATGAAAAATGCTTAGGATATATAATTTATAGAAAGTATGATGTAGTTTATTTTGGTATATTGGTACTTTTCTTAAAAAGTGCGTAATTTCCGAGTTATAAGCGAGAAACTTAAAAAACTGTTTTTTTGATAATTTTGGAATTTTCGTCAAACTTTAACGCGCTTTAGCGCCTAAACCGTTTCTGTGATAAAAAATGCTTAGGATATATAATTTATAGAAAGTATAATGTAGTTTATTTTTGTATAATGGTACTTTTCTTAAAAAGTGCGTAATTTCCGAGTTATAAGCGAGAAACTAATAAAACTGCTCTTTGGATAATTTTGGAATTTTCGTCAAACTTTAACTCGCTTTAGCGCCTAAACCGTTTGTGTGATGAAAAATGCTTCGGATATATAATTTATAGAAAGTATGATGTAGTTTATTTTTGTGTAATGGCACTTTCCTTAAAAAGTGCGTAATTTTCGAGTTATAAGCGAGAAACTAATAAAACTGCTTTTTAGATAATTTTGGAATTTTCGTCAAACTTTAACGCGCTTTAGCGCCAAAATCGTTTGTCTGATGAAAAATGCTTCGGATATATAATTTATAGAAAGTATGATGTAGTTTATTTTTGTATAATAGTACTTTTCTTAAAAAGTGCGTAATATCCGAGTTATAAGCGAGAAACTAAAAAAACTGCTTTTTTGAGAATTTTGGAATTTTCGTCAAACTTTAACGCGCTTTAGCGCCTAAACCGTTTCTCTGATAAAAAATGCTTAAGATATATAATTTATAGAAAGTATAATGTAGTTTATTTTTGTATAATGGTACTTTTCTTAAAAAGTGCGTAATTTCCGAGTTATAAGCGAGAAAGTAATAAAACTGTTTTTTGGATAATTTTGGAGTTTTCGTCATACTTTAACGCGCTTTAGCGCCTAAACCGTTTGTGTGATAAAAATGCTTAGGATATATAATTTATAGAAAGTATGATGTAGTTTAGTTTTGTATAATAGTACTTTTCTTAAAAAGTGCGTAGTTTCCAAGTTATAAGCGAGAGACTGAATGAAACAGCTTTTTGGACAATCTTGGAATTTTCGTCAAAGTTTTACGCGCTCTAGCGTCTAAACCATTGGTCTGAAGAATAACACTTAAGATATACAGTTTGCAGAAAATTTGATGTCGTCTATTTTTGTATAATAGTGCTTTTCTTAAAAAATACGTTGTTTCCGAGTTATAAGCGAGAAACTAAAAGAAACAGCGTTTTGGTCGATTTTAGAATTTTCTTCAAACTATAAAGCACTGTAGCACCTAAACCGTTTGTCTGATGAAAAACGCTTAAGAAATATAATTTGTAGAAAATTTGATGCACTTTAGTTTGTGTAAAATTACTTTTGTTAAAAAGTGCGTAATTTCCGAGTTATAAGCAAGAAACAAAAAATACAGCTTTTTGGACAATCTTGGAATTTTCGTCAAACTTTAAAGCACTGTAGCGCCTAAACCGTTAGTCTGTTAAAAAATACTTAAGAGATATAATTTGTAAAAAATTTGATGTAGTTTATTTTTATATATCAATGCTTTTGTTTAAAAGTTCGTAGTTTTTGAGTTATAAGCGAGAAACTAAAAGAAACAGCGTTTTGGACAATTTTGGAATTTTAATTAAACTTTGACGCGCTCTATCGCTTAAACCGTTTGTCTTAGTAAAAATACCCACGATATATAATTTGTAGAAAATTTGATGTAGTTTAGTTTTGTATAGCAATACTTTTTTCACGAAAGGCGTCGTTTTCAAGTTATAAGCGATAAACTGACAAAAATAATTATTTATTTTATACTGTACGTGTATTATTACTTTCTGTTATTAATTTGAGTTCGGGAAGTGACACATTACATCACTAGGCCGGAAAGTGTTGCTAAGTAACACTTCCCGGACTGTTTGGAGAAATTTTCGTAAAGAATTTAATTTTTTAAATTTTTGTTTAAAAAAAAATTTGCCGGCAGCGGGGCTCGAACCCAAGAAATTCTGGGTAAAATACAAGGCTGCTAACCGTATATAAAGGGGATGATGTGATTTAAAATGAAATACCTACAGCGAATGTTTAATTTGACATTTATAAAATGACGTTTTTATACAAAGAAATTATTCAAATAAAACAGCTGTTTTTACGGTATGAAATAAAATTTTATACGATATACGTTCGTAAAGTGATTATTAAAGCATTCGTTTTGAAATTTCGGCGGACTACTGACGTAAATAACAAACTATTAGTACTTGTGAGAATTTGTGATTAGTTTTTTGAATCTAGTTGCTATGGTTTGTTTTGTTAATTTCGAGTTTTTAGTTACTAAGTTACTTTTGTAAATAAATTCTGTAATAATTATTGTGTATCTATTAATTTCGCAACAATTTCAAACATGGTTTTAATTACTTTTGAAAAACTATACTCAAATTACGATACTCTCACACAAGCTAAGGATAATGTTTCGGAGGTTTGTCACTTATTAGATTGTTTGTACGTATTTTACCTATCGAGTTACAGTATTTGAAAGAGTATCGCGATGCTATCGACTGTACGAAAGGAGATAGTAGGACTAAGATGTTAGCCACACAAATTATATCGAAATTTTTCAAACACTTTCCCGACCTGCAAAATGACGCCGTCGATGCCATTATCGATGAGTGCCAAGATGAGGATGCTAACGTAAGTTAACAAGTTCTATGTTAGTTTATTAACGACCAATTTAATCTAGCTTCGCATTAATGCGATGAATACTTTACCGATACTATGTAAAGATAATAAGGAGAACGTTTCAAAAATTGCCGTAATTTTGGCACAACTCTTACAGTTGGAGGAACTACGAGAATACAACACGGCTTCGAAGTCTCTACTACAAATTTTGAAATCTAATCCGATTACTGTTTTAAAAGCAATTTTTGGTCAAATCAACTACGCCAAACGTTGTCGACAACGACAAGCCAAGGTTGTTCGTGATAAGTGTATTCAATTTCTAATCACTAAGGTGAAGAGGTTGGAGAAATCCGGGATGACTATCGAAGTGGATAACTTAATAATAACTGAAACTAAAAGAGTTTTACAGGTAAGTTAAATTCGATCGAAGAGTGATTTTGTTTAATAGTCGTCTTTAGCATGTGACAGCCGAGGAGTTTATGAGTTTGATGCCATTTTTGATTTCGACACGTTTGAGCCTCACCTTTACGGGGCAGCAGGAAATAATTAATATTGCGGTGGAGAAAGCCGGATTAGATAAGGAATTTATTTCTTATGGGAAAGAAAGTAAGGATGTCCACAGGGTCATGATTTGCATCAAAGTTGTTTTACCACTTTTTTCGGTAAGTTAATTTAGAGTTATGTCGATAGTCGAGTAATGTCTCATGTGGTTTTAGGTAAACGTTGAATCGACCAAGTTTGTGGTATTTATTTGTGATCAAATATTGCCGCAGTGGGAAAAAATTGCCATTTTGAAAAATGGAAATTTAATTCAAATGGTCATTTTGAGGCAGCTTGCTGAATTAAGCTTACACTGTGGCAAACTGGACAATCCATCGCTGCACGTAGCCCAAGTTTACCAAAAACTAAAGGTTAGCCCAAACATTAATTCCTAATCTAATAGCAGTTTTGTAACTAATAATTGTAGGACTACATGCCTCCGCCCCCAGAAGACACGGACGTAATAGCAATGCCATCACTAGACTTCACTGCAGTCGAATGCCTTTTATATACTTTCCATCGTCTCGCTCGACAATGCCCACACTTTTTGACACACGACCCGCAAATTTTGAGAGATTTCCGTGCACGTTTGACTTATTTTTCGCGGGGTGCACAAGGCTGCACTAAAGCTTTGAACAGTCGCCTCCTCAAGAATAAATCCTTGACCGATAAAAATCTCGAAAAGAGAAAAATGGCTCCTAAGCTTTTAAAGAACATAAATTTGTTGATAAAAGATTTATTGTGCCAACCGTCCAAGTATCGGTGTGCGGTAACTCTTTCTTTCAAGTTGCAAGAGCCCAAGAGATACAGCGGTACTCGCTCTTATGGTCGTTCCAAGAGAGGTGGACGTGGTGGAAGAGGAGCTGGTGATATAAATTGACGGAAATGATTAGCTATTTAATTTTTAGTCACTTGAGACTGTTTTTGGCATTTGAAGAGATTCCATATTTTCGTTTTACATAGTTGATTTATTTGTGTATTGTGTTCCCTTTTTTTTCTAATAAAATATTGTTTTTGAAAAATTCATGTTTTCAATCATCATTGCCAAAAGAGTACCGACAAACCAGGTTTCATGGAAAAGTGCGACTTACCGCAAGCTTTGAACGCGTGTGGTTGCCAAACCCCTAAACCGATTTTAATGTTATAAGAGGTCGACCCCCCCCCCAAATCCCCTCTTCTCAAACACTACCCTCCCATAATAATTGTCGACATATGAGACAGGTTGTTGGCAATATAAACGAAAAAATTCGCTCAACATCTCTACCCCCCCCCCATAACCATTTTAAATTGAATAAGTGTTGAAATGTAAGAGAAATTGTTATGGGTTGATATGGGGGAAGGGGGGGGGGGAGCTGTAACAAAAACTTCGAGCTGCGAACACTCACGACTCATGACTCATTTTTCGACATTTATAGGTTATCACAAAACTGCTCTAACTTTGGATCTGGTTGAGCTAAAATATCAGTGATACATTCAATTTGTAGGCAATTTAAAATCCTTTTGTAAAAAACTTTTGTTCTAAAGAAGTTTCTCTCAAATGAACGGTAGAAAAGTCTCCAAGCGAAGTTCACCAAAAAAATTAAATTTTTCTAAAAATAGCGATTTTCTCCAGCTTATATCTCAGAAACCGTAACAGATAGGAAGAAAATAAATAGAAGAAATATTGTAGTGCATTTTGTCCTCTCCAAAGTTGGATTTGACAGTTTTTTCGTGGGATTAACCGTTAAGAAGTTAAATCGGAAAAACCAATTTTTTGTACCTTTAATCCAAGATGGCGGATCGCGCGGAGCCCCCTCAAGGTTGAAAACTTGGATTTTTCATCAGGGCCCCTAATCTAATAAAATATTCAAAAATCAGAACTACACCACTTTTTGTAGGGCAATGGCCTGTTTTTCTCCCCATTGACTGGACTAACACGAGTTTTATCCATATTTTCTTGCACACTGCACATCAAGCGACTAATTTAAACTAATAGCGACTACTTCCTACATTTTTGTGTGTAGTTTTAAACGATGCAACAAATAATGAGCTTGTCGTGAGGACGAAATTTGCACTAATACAAGCTCCTCTCCTCATTTAATTAACCCTTAACTCGCGACGTTGATATTTTTTACGCTATAGGCGAACGGCGGTATCTGACGCTCCTGTTATTGTATAGTAGTAAAACGCACAGAATAATACGCAAATATCAGTTTTTTATTAACTAATATTAAAATGAAAAGCTTAAAGTATAAGATAAGCCAAAAAAAATTTAATCTTTATGAAGTAACATTTGTTTTATGACCGTTTCTTCCGAGCTAGATGCCATTCTCTAAAGAAAATTATATTTTAACAGTGTACCTACTTGAATTTAAAAAAATCAATTAAATTATATTTTCCGATAATAAACAAAGAAATTTCACAATATAATTACTTTGATTTTTAACACTTTATAAAAATATACAAATACACACGTAATAAAATTAATCACGTTGTAGGCGACGGTCGGCTTGACAAGCCGCGTGAACCTTGGCAAATGGTCTCTAATTTAGTGATACTAAAGACTGATGACGGCGACATCCGGTCAATTCGTCGATAACATACTATTTTCAAGCTAGACAAGTCAGCAACTTCTTAGACATGTAAATAAAATTGTTATACTAGTTTAAATTTTACATGGGAGTCACACAGACCGACGTATCGGGTTAACGGTGAAGTACAAATTAACAAGAGCCTAAAGTGTCTTTGAGGCTGGAACTCAAACCACAAATATAAAAAGTATAAATCACCTATTTTCACAGTGTAATTTAAAAGTCTGCTATTTCGGAATGATTCAGCGTTTTGTAGTAGTTGTTATAAAGCCATTTAGCTCGACGGCGTATATTAAAAAAGCTACATGAAGAGACTATTGCTAATAGTAATTCGATACTGCTGACTTGGCAATTTTTAGTTTGTTCGCCCTTTTTAATATATTTATACTACTTTAATTTTATTTTTGGCATTTCTCTCGATGATAGCACGCAGAGGCTCCTTATACTACATTTAAATATTTGAAAAGATCAACGAGATTACACTAAATTGGTTGTTATTGCTCGGGATTGTTTTCATTTTCTTTCACCGAGCAGACGGCAAAGAAACTTTTATCGGCTCAATACTGAGCTCTTATTGTTTCTAAATATGATTTATTTGCCTTACTTCAGAGTACTTCTCGCTTAGAAATTCCTCCACAGACTAAAAAGAATATTTTGAAGGTCGCTCCATCGATTTCCCTAACATCGTTGAGAAGGTGATTGTATAATCACATAATCAGGTATTAATGGAGCTTCTTTAATTCATGTAAAGTTTTAAACGTTGTGCTGCCATAGTCGGGTAGTTATGAACCGCTCCATCAAATTTGCCACGTCTTTCATGTACTTCAGTGAATGTATGAGATAAATATGTAACGCGAGAGGGCGGCATGCTGCTAAAACAGATACAAAAAGGTTGATAATGATCCCTGTGTCATCATATGTCCCTGCCATAAATCTAACGGCCACCATTTGTAATCGGGAAATTTAAAATCAACAATCTTCTGAACTGCCTAAAGCCCAAAAAACTCCTGATCTAAGACTATTTACATAAGGTACCTCCTATACGGATCAGATTTTGCGTCTTGCCGCTGTTTAATTTTGAGAAATTGTTAGAAAACCCTTTACTAACCTCCCTTAAAGTCTGTTCAGATAATTCACTTTCTCAAACCTATGATGGGCAATAATAAACGTAGAGTCGTCCGCAAAGAGAACCTTTTTAGTAAAATTTGACATGTGACTACACAGATCGTTGACCTAAATTTCAAACAAGGGCCCTTGAGGCACGCCACAATTGACTACTCAAGCGACGAGCTACCGTTGTCGAAGTGACCACATTGTTTTCGCCCAGCTAGATATGATACCAACAGTCTAATAGTCACTCCCCTGATTCCACAATATAATAATTTGCTAACTCATGATAAACGCAAGGTCGCACAAAAATAGATCCAAATCTTGTTATTACTCCAAATCTTGCACGACCCCACTCGCATTGCTGAGCAAAGCTCTCGAAATTGAGAGCCTGTTACAGAATCCAAACTCCGCTTCACTCTGAGTGCTGTATCTATCGAGGAACGAGAAAGCCCACCAATCGCGACCTCAAAATCATCTCCATGTCCTTACCATAGATGGCAGTTATACCTAGAGATTAGTCGCTAATTTTGAAGCAAATTAGGGTTTCCTTTCCAAAACAACGTCGACTTAAAACAATTAGGAAATACTCTCTCACAGAAACACCTCCATTGGAGTGATGATATCTTTTGGTGGATTTTGTTATGGTTCGGAGTAGCTATGAATCTTAAGATTCTAGCTCCAAACTGGCAAAATCAGCACCGTTTATACGCTATCTCTGAGGTAGTTTGTTAGTCACTGAGATTCTTCTTGCTTTCACCCTCGCAGTCCCGAAACCGGGTCCCGACTGACCCAAAGTCGATATTTTTTTGAATAACTTGTATGATAAACTTTTTTATATAATTTCCTTCTGTGTATTTTTCTAAAATACTAAACTACATAATATACTGCTGGCAAATATCGAAAAATTTATAATTTTAGAAAAACGTTAATAAAGAACACCCTGTATAAAAATCTGCAGAAATGAAATTACGAATATTAGATTTGAAACAAGCAAAAACTTTTACGAGGAGTAACATTTTGAATAAAGTCACTAATAAGCGAGATTAGATGGAAACCAAAATGTCCTTATTTCATCCGAAAACACAAAATAAAAAATGGGTCATCGATGACCCGGTTTTGGTAAACTATGATTGTAATTTATTTTGGAACTGCGAAGGTTAAATTCTTAATTGTCAATTAATTGTGCTTTTGCAAAATTTTAATCTCTCTGAGGATTTTCCCTTACACTTTCACCAATTAACATTTTCATAAAAATCCCCACTGGTACTGTTATCACAGGATACGCTCTGATTGGAGCGCAAGTACAATAGTTTTGAAAAAGTTATAAAATAGAGGCGAAACGTAACATTCTTATGAAGGGAGTCCATTAAATAGTCCGTGATAGTTCAGCTCAGTCAAGTCTCGTCCAGCTTGGACAACCCTGATCAATCCTTGTTTTGTGGTAGTCTTCATCCGTAATGATTTAATTTTAAGCCGCTGTTAAATCCAAGCTTCCGCGTAAGCCCTAATCTTTTGTGGTGATTTCTCGCAGTGGTTCTAACTGAGCTGCTGTGGAGTATTATCTCCCGCATCATATTGGAGTTAACTTTCAGTGGGAGTGTTCTGTGGCGGTTCTTTTTGAGCCGCTGCAAAATATAAATTTCTACGTTAGTTCCCTAGTGGTTGTCGTTTTGCCGTACTTCTTCCCGAGCCGCTGTAAGGCGCTGCTTCCGTCATTCCCCGAACACAAGAGAAGTTCCAAAAGTTTTGGTTTTTATTAAATTATTTCTTCCCTCTCATTATGAATTTTATTTCATTTTATTTCAAATCATCAAAGTTTGGCGCTACAAAACGTTAAATGGACATCAAACTTTTCCTTTGGGCGCTTGAAGTGTTTTAAAAAGTGGGCGTGGTCTGTGACGTAACAAAAAGTAGTGGGAAGTCTCTGCTTGCTTATTACTTATTTGTGCGTTAGCAAAACAAACGGTGTCCTTTCGGCAACTTCTGTTGTACTATTTGTTTTTGTATTGTCCGTAATGCATCCAAAGCTTTTTCTTTATATTCAGTTTATTTGTTTTGACTAAAGTTCTAATAATTCATATTAAACACTACACCGTTCTGTTTTACGGTTTCTTTTTACTCCTTGCCTAGATGATGCCTTTCTTATATATTTTCCTTTAAGGCTATATTTCATTTTTTTGCCCATTTTGCTCGCTCACCACTTAAAACGGCTTTGTGGGTATATACAGGGTGTCCGTAAAAGAATGTCCGAGTTTTAATGGTATATTACAGGAACTTATTTTATACTAAATATAACAAATCATACATGAAATTGAAGGAAAACGAACCTAGTTTTTCCTATAAGTGCTCAATGTGTGCGCCCTTAGTGATACGGCACACATCCAAACGAAACTGCAATTCTTCCCATTTTCTATACTGTCTGCAGCAAGTCCAGAGTAATGGAAGCAACAGTCTGTGCAATTCTACCTTTCAAGGTTGGTAAATCGTGGGGTAGGGGTGGAACGTAGACCCGATCTTTTACGAAGCCCCAAAGGAAGAAATCACAAGTCGTGATGTCAAGTGAACGAGGCGGCCAGGATAACAGAATTCTGTCGTCTGGACCGTAACGCCCAATCCAACGGTTAGGGACTTCGACTCAAATGAGGAGGGGCTCCATCTTGTTGCACGTTGAACGGCAATTACCGAATCAATCTTAGCAAATTGTAGAACACAAAACGCTTTACGCTCAGAAGTCGCCATTTTGAATGAATGACGCTGCAACTGTGAAAACGATGTAGCGGTACACGCACATGCGTTTATCTGAAACTGTTTGAGTTATTCTTCGTTCGTCACCTTCAACCACAACTGTCGAACGATTACAGCTAATACTACGAGTATTACAATTTGAAACTCGGACATTCTTTTACGGACACCCTGTATAATATCTTGAACTAGATAACTTAATTTTGATATCGAAGTATTTCTGCGAACCCCTAATTTTTGTAACTTTATTTTCCGAACTTCGCTTCCTTAGTAAGGTTTCCATTTTCTATTATATACACCTAATGAATTTTCCTTCGCTTAATATTTAAAAACTTTTATATTAATTACACAAAATAGTTTTCAAAAGAACTTGTTTTGCGGAGATAATTAACAATTTTACAAAAAAGTTGTTATAAAACAAAACAAATTTAAAAAGGAGACTTAAAAACAAATCTTTTATATTAATACAATTTTTTATTTATTTTTAAACGCAAAAAAGAAATTCGTTCACTCATTTATAGTTTTTTTTGAGAAAAAAAACGAGTTAATTAAATTGTTTTACAGAGTTAAACTAGAATTTAAGGCTCTTTTTATAAAGTCGCGTCTCTCACGTAATAGCAATTTCAAATCTTAGTTTTTCGCATTTTCTCTTTTATTTGCGGCAAAACTGAGAAGTTGTAAAATGTAAAATAAAACCCATGTTGTATATTCAACTACAACGCAGCGTGCATTTAAAATTTATTACTTTGTCTCAAAAGCTTTATAACATCCTTATTATCGTTATTATTAAATATCAGATTTAGTTGTTGGGTTACTACCGAATAGGCCAGTCAGTAGAGTGTTTCTACGATGCAATAAACGGGGTAGAAGCTTTTATTTTTTTAAATTGTTTATATGGGTGTATACATGTAAAAAACAAAAATGCTAACACCGGCGACCTCGGGAGACTTTTTGGCACACAAAAAACCCCAAAATTTTAGGACTTGCTAAACGGTACCTCTTAACGAAAAAGTTTCTACATAAAAATTAAATATCGTTAAATTATGCGTCGAATGAGTACCAACACTTAATAATTTGGTCAAGCGGTATGGTCGCCAACCGCGGTCAAAAAACATATACATAACATACACAAGACATATTGCATTATATGTATATGAGTCTGCTGTTTAGAAATTAGTACTTTAAGAGAAAAACTCCTTAAATAAAAGTTGTAGAGCATCTAATTCTGCGTTTACGTGCACAAAAATGTTTCAATTCGGTCAAGGACACCTCTTCAAATTGGCAATATTCTGATGTCCGACAATTGGTATAGTTAGTAGGAAAATAGACCAGTCGAATAAGGATTTTCGGTCAGAATAATTCCTACAAAGCTGGATTTTGGTATACACGTACATTAAGATGTTCCAAATAAGTATATCACAAAATCAGGAAAATGTCGGAGGAGCAATTTGAGATATTCAAGGTCAAAGTCACAAAAATGTTTTTTTAAAAATAACTCGCCTCCTATAGATCGTACGTTGATGAAGGTTATTATAAAAGTTATAGAGAACATTATTAGCTACCAGATTGGTTATATACATTTTTATCATAAGTTTAACCCTTTTCGATATACTGCGCAGAGAAGATAATGCTGTATAAACTGTGGAGCAAGACGCGTAAGTCTTATAAAAGGAGTCGGCCACTAAACTTAACGACTGATGGATAATGTGGCACTGCATGAAGTACAATAAAGGATGCAGTTAAAGATTTATGAAAGTAAACATGGTGTTAGGTCTCGTCTTGACCTATTGCAAAGTACTTTAAAAAACAGATTGTTCGAAATTGTGACACTTACTAAGCGCGCTATTCAACTTCAAGAACTTCTTATATACGACTTAGATGCACAATAAAGATTTCTTATATCACATCAGTAAGAATAAGGGCGTAGTTAAAGATTTTTTAACAACAATTCTTGATAGTACCTCCAGGCCGTGAATAAACAGCTATGGAAGTCGAATAGGGCGCGTCTTAATTTTAGAATTTGAAAAAAAAAATAATTTTTTTATTATTCATAAAATGCAAAGGGGGTACCTGGCACCACTTTGTTTCTAAAAAATCTTTAACCACGTCCTTATTCTATCTGATAAAATAAAAGAAATTTTTATTGTGCCTTTAAGTCGTGAATAAGAAGCTCTGGAAGTTGGATAGCGCGCCTCTTAATTTTACAATTTCGAAAAAAGCTTTTTTGTAATTTTTCATAAAATGAAAAGGGAGAACCTGGCACCTCTTTGTTTTAAAAAACCTATAACTACGTCCTTATTTCATGTGATGTGATATGAGAAATCTTTATCGTGCCTCTAAGTCGTGTATAAGAAGCTCTTGAAGTTGAATAGCGCGCTTAGTAAGTGTCACAATTTCGAACAATCTGTTTTTTAAATTACTTTGCAATAGGTCAAGACGAGACCTAACACCATTCTTACTTTCATAAATCTTTAAGTGCATCCTTTATTGTACTTCATACAGTGCCACATTATCCATCAGTCGTTAAGTTTAGTGGCCGACTCCTTTTATAAGACTTACGCGTCTTACTCCACAGTTTATACAGCGTTATCTTCTCCGCGCAATATCTCGAAAAGGGTTAAACTTATGATAAAAATGAATATAACCAATCTGGTAGCTAATAATGTTCTCTATAACTTTTATAATAATCTTCATCAACGTACGATCTATAGGAAGCGAGTTATTTTCAAAAAAACATTTTTGTGACCTTTGACCTTGAATATCTCAAATTGCTCCTCCGACATTTTCCTGATTTTGTGGTATACTTATTTGGAACATCTTAATGTACGTGTATACCAAAATCCAGCTTTGTAGGAATTATTCTGACCGAAAATCCTTATTCGACTGGACTATTTTCCTACTATACCAATTGTCGGACATCAGAATATTGCCAATTTGAGGAGGTGTCCTTGACCGAATTGAAACATTTTTGTGCACGTGAACGCAGAATTAAATGCTCTACAACTTTCATTTAATAAGTTTTTCTCTTAGAGTACTAATTTCTAAACTGCAGATTTATATATAATGCTATATGTCAGTTTTTGAAAAAGTTGAAAAAAATCGTCGTTTTTTGACCGCGGTTTTCGACCATACCGCTTGACTGAATTATTAAGTGTTGGTACTCATTCGACGTAAAATTTAATAATACTTAATTTTTATTTAGAAACTTTTTTGTAAAGATGCACCGTGTAGAAGTTATAGGCGAAAAAACAAAGCAAGTCCTAAAATTTTGGGGTTTTTTGGGTGCCAAAAAGTCTCCCGAGGGCGCCGGTGTTAGCATTTTTGTTTTTACATATATACCCCCATATAAACAATTTAAAAAAATAAAAGCTTCTACCCCATTTATTGCATCGTAGAAGGGTGTTTTGGACCTCTACTTACTGGCCTAGAATTGCAGCTTTAAAATCTACGGCTTTTAATAAATATGTGCAGTTTAAATAAATACTATCGAACTTGCCGTATTTACTCTTTCTATTGTGTTATTCTTTTGATATACACGCCAGCGGAAAGGACTCGCACTTATTCCTAAATCTTCCGAATTTTCCTGAATCTTTTGGATATTAAATACGACTACTTCAATTAGTTTCTAAAATAAATAAAAGAGACTCGTTTATTTAAAAACGAAAAAGTTTAATTTAAAAAAAAAAAAGAAATAAATGTTAAGCAATAAGATTAATACAAAACTCATTAATACAAGTCAACAATCGAAGAACTCGTCTAAATTAAAAGGGGCGCTTGCTTGAATAAATTTTAACTTAACAAAGCCATTTGTGTCAACATCCTCTTACTTCTTTAAGTTAAATCGACTTGTGCCAACAATTTATATTTGACGGATATCCACGAGGACTTATTTGAAAGTAAGTAGCAGGTCGAGGTAGCATCAAGAGGGAAAAAAGGAGAGCACTATATATACAGGCAAATGAAAGAGCTTAAAAATTGAAGTTTCTAATTTCTTGTTACTTCGCCAAATTTGTACCTTCACAAAAAATCGTGAGCGAAGTGTTGTGTAAATTTGGCCGAGTCTACGGAAATAAATTGCCCATTTCACACAATTGGGGGACTCGAAAACTCGCTATTCAAAACGCTTGATTGAGTATCGAGTGTTTTCGTTATTAATTTATAGGCTATAGAAAATTAAATTACACCTTTATCCAACACCTGCTGCGAGTATTAGAACTTGCCGTTGAAATATTGACACTAACACGTCTATCAAATTATTAATAAGTTTTCGCCAGTTTAACGAAATATTTGATTGCGCGATCTCTTATTAAAATGGTTATTTCACATAAAACTTTGACTTTGTCTTAGGTTAAATTAAACAATGACGAATTTTAAAGTTTTCCCTTTCTAGTTAGTTTGTCTTTTAAGTTTTAGTACAAAGTTTATGTTTACACGAAGAAATTTCCAAATTAACAATTCAATTATGTTGAATTTATTATTATCAGCTTCTCTACCCCACCTCTCTAGTTTCACAGCCAAACTTATAATGTATGCAAAATTTCCAAATAGCTTTGTTTATAGTAAACATTTTGCGCGTGTTAAGCCCAAAGATCCATAATAATCGAGATTAAAGGCGGCTCATTACGGAAAAGAATAATATTTTGACAATTTTTACCGGGTGGCGCCTTCTGTTAACTTTTAGGCTTCGATATTTTAGTTTTGGTACATTGGTACTGCTAACAGTCTAGTTAGATATAAAATATTATTAATTATGTAAATGCTTTATTTTATCTATTGTTCATTAAGTATTTTGGGATGCTAAACCCAAGTTTCAACTTTGTTACTTCGTAAAAATTGTTTTTTTTTAGTTTTCCGCTTGTAACTTGAAAACTACACACTTTTTGAGAAAAATAGTTATATACTAACATGGACTACTTTTAATTTCCTACAAATTATATGTCTTAAGTTTTCTTTTTCGGGCAAGCAGTTTACGCGCTACAGAGCTTTAAAGTTCCCAAATTGATCAAAAAACTGTTTTTTCAGTTTCTCACTTATAACATGAAAACTACGTACTTTTAAAAAAAAATAGTTACACTAGCATAGACTACATCTAATTTTCTACCAATTATGTGTTCTAAGTTTTTTTCTTCGGATAAGCAGTTTACGCGCTAGAGCGCGTTAAAGTTTGAGGAAAATTCTAAAACTCGTAAAAAAACTGATTTTTCAGTTTCTCACTTATAACTTGAAAAGTACGTACTAATTGAGAAAAATAGTTATATACTAACATGGGCTACATCTAATTTTCTACAAATTATATATCTTAAGTTTTTTTTCAGACAAGCAGTTTACGCGCTAGAGCGCGTTAAAGTTTGAGGAAAGTTTCGAAACTCGTAAAAAAACTGATTTTTCAGTTTCTCACTTATAAGTTGAAAAGTACGTACTTTTTGAAAAAAATAGTTACACTAGCATAGACTACATTTAATTTGCTACCAATTATGTGTCCTAAGTTTTTTTCTTCGGATAAGCAGTTTACGCGCTAGAGCGCGTTAAAGTTTGTCAAAAATTCTAAAATTGGTAAAAAAAAAACGCTTTTTCAGTTTCTCACTTATAACTTGAAAATTACGTACTTTTTGAGAAAACAGTTATATACTAACAGGACTACATTTTATTTTCTACAATTTATATGTATTAAGTTTATTTCTTTGGACAAGCAGTTTACGCGCTAGAGCGCGTTAAAGTTTGAGGAAAATTCTAAAACTCGTAAAAAAACTGATTTTTCAGTTTTTCACTTATAACTTGAAAAGTACGTACTATTTGAGAAAAATAGTTATATACTAACATGGGCTACATCTAATTTTCTACAAATTATGTATCTTAAGTTTTTTTTCAGACAAGCAGTTTACGCGCTAGAGCGCGTTAAAGTTTGAGGAAAGTTCCGAAACTCGTAAAAAAACTGATTTTTCAGTTTCTCACTTATAACTTGAAAAGTACGTACTTTTTGAAAAAAATAGTTACACTAGCATAGACTACATTTAATTTGCTACCAATTATGTGTCCTAAGTTTTTTTCTTCGGATAAGCAGTTTACGCGCTAGAGCGCGTTAAAGTTTGTCAAAAATTCCAAAATTAGTAAAAAAACGCTTTTTCAGTTTCTCACTTATAACTTGAAAATTATGTACTTTTTGAGAAAACAGTTATATACTAACAGGACTACATTTTATTTTCTACAATTTATATGTATTAAGTTTATTTCTTTGGACAAGCAGTTTACGCGCTAGAGCGCGTTAAAGTTTGAGGAAAATTCTAAAACTCGTAAAAAACTGATTTTTCAGTTTCTCACTTATAACTTGAAAAGTACGTACTATTTGAGAAAAATAGTTATATACTAACATGGGCTACATCTAATTTTCTACAAATTATATATCTTAAGTTTTTGTTTGAGACAAGCAGTTTACGCGCTAGAGCGCGTTAAAGTTTGAGGAAAGTTTCGAAACTCGTAAAAAAACTGATTTTTCAGTTTCTCACTTATAACTTGAAAAGTACGTACTTTTTAAAAAAAATAGTTACACTAGCTTAGACTACATTTAATTTGCTACCAATTATGTGTCCTAAGTTTTTTTCTTCGGATAAGCAGTTTACGCGCTAGAGCGCGTTAAAGTTTGTCAAAAATTCCAAAATTGGTACAAAAAAACGCTTTTTCAGTTTCTCGCTTATAACTTGAAAATTACGTACTTTTTCAGAAAACAGTTATATACTACCAGGACTACATTTTATTTTCTACAATTTATATGTATTAAGTTTTTTTCTTTGGACAAGCAGTTTACGCGCTAGAGCGCGTTAAAGTTTGAGGAAAATTCTAAAACTCGTAAAAAAACTGCTTTTTCAGTTTCTTACTTGTAACTTGAAAATTACGCACGTTTTAAGAACAATGGTTATGTACTAGCATGGACGATATCTAATTTTCTACCAGTTATGTTTATAAGTTGTTTTTCAGATAAACAGTTTAAGCGCTAGAGCGCGTTAAAGTTTGACGAAACTTTAAAAATCTGTTAGAAAAACTGCTATTTCAGTTTCTCACTAATAACTCGGAAATTACGCACTTCAAGAGAAAAGTGCTTCTATGCAAAAATAGAGTAAAGTAAATTTCTTAAAGATTAGGTTTGCTAGGTTTTTACGTCAGATTTACGGTTTAGATTACACGCTAGAACGCACATATGTGTCATAATAAGCAATTATTAACCAATTTTATGTCAATTCTGGAATTTTCTTCAAACTTTAACGCACTCTTGCGCCAAAACTGTCTAAATCGTTTTGATGCATTGTTTGTTAAGTATTTTGGGATACTGAATCAGAATTTCAGCTTTGTCTAGTGAAAGTGATGCGTTCTGAGAAAATTGCAAAAACAAGCAAAAAATGCCTTTTTAAAGTTTCTCGCTTGTAACTTGAAATCGCCGTGATTTTTGAGAAAAATACCTATATACAAACATGAACTACATCTGCTTGTCTACAAATTATGTATCTTGAGTTTCTTTTTCAGACTTGCGGTTTAGGAGCTAGAGCGCGTTAAAGTTTGTAGAAAATTCCAAAAACGGTAAAGAACTGTTTTTTTTAGGCTAGAGTGTCTAAACCGTTTGGTTAAAGTAAAAAACCTAAGGAACATAATTTGTAGAAAATAGAATTTAATTTATTTTTGTATAAAATTTACTTTTCTAAAAGTACGTTGTTTCCGATTATAAGCGAAAAACTAAAATAAACGCCTTTTTAGACAATTTTTAAATTTTTTTCAAATTTTAACGCGCTCTAACGCCTAAATCGTTTGTCTAAGAAAAAATACTTATGGTATATAATTTGTAGAAAATTTTATGAAGTTTACTTTTGTGTAATAGTGCTTTTCTTAAAAAGTGCGTAGTTTTCGAGTTATAAGCGAGAAACTAAATGAAACAGCTATTTGAACAATTTTGGAAATTTTGACAAACTATAACGCACTGTAGCGCCTAAACTGTTGGTCTAAGAAAAAATATCTAAAATTTATAATTTGTATAAAATTTAATTTAGTTTACTTTTGTATAGTTGCCTGTTTCCCAAAAAGTGAAAAAATCATTTCTTTGTGGTTTTACTCAATTTTCTCACTTTTACAAGGTATCAAAGTTAAAATTTGGATTCAGCATCCCAAAACAGCATTTTAGTGTGTTGCCTGAGAAGTTTTAAGACAGCGGTTTTAAGAAATCCTAGTTGCACTCGTTTCAAGATGTAAGTACCTTTTGAAATTCAATTAGGTTAATTTGCAAGTTATGTAGTTATATCTGGCGCCCAACGTGAGGCCCATACCTGAGTCATTTTCAGCATTCGTAGTATACAAACCAGTTCTTTTGAAATGAGACGATTAGCGGTTTTATTAATTAATTACTCAAACGATAAATGTCTCGATCTCTTGTAAGATAAATTCGTATACGAATGGTGGATTTTGAGTAATTGTAGGGGCGAGTTCGCGTAGGGGTATGGCAACAAACTTCGCACCGGCGGATTTAAATAGAAATGAGGTAAATGTGTATAAAATTTTATTATTTTTGTCAGTTTTATAAAGTATTTCCTGATGTAGTGTTCGTCGAAGCGTAACTTTCATTTGCGCGAAAATATGCGAAATGGGACAGTTAATAATAAAGAACGTATAAAATAACATTTTTCAAATATACTTTTTACACATCCATACCTAACGTAGCCGTCTATTACGACGCATATACGGCAAATTTAATATAAGGATGCAAATCCAGCTTAAAATGGCATTTAAAATAATTTTTTAAACCCTTCCGAGCGTCCCCATAATAAATTGGCAATTTACTAGATTGAAAGTATTAACTTGTTGATGAATGCAGCAGTAATCAAATTATGATTAAAAATACGTTTTTTGCCAGCTTTAAATAATTTATTAACGATGAAATAGCTTACTCATCAAAATACTCGAATTAGAAGGATGCGAGAGCTCATCCGTCTCGCTGAAGCTGATTTATTGGAGATGTGCGATTGGAATAGAGAACACAAGCGCACCTTGTCAAATTACAAAATTTATTACGTAATTAAGATTATAGAAAAGTTATTGACTACACCACGGTATAAAAAGTAAGTCCTTTTTAAAAGATCCTTCCACTATTTATAGTTGGAGTTATTTTTGAGCTTCGCCCTATATCATTAAATCTCTCATTACTCTCAGTTTCCGTCTCGAGAAACATCGCTACAGTTGCGAATATAAACCTAATTTATCATCGAAATTAACGTTAATATAATCAAATTTTACAATGGTAATTTTTTTAACAAAATAAAAAAAAGTATCATTCATCCATTCGTTTCTTAACGTCCAAACATAAATTGAAAAACTCATCGCAATTTCGGCTCGTATTATAATACAACAAAACCAAGTAAAATGGTAGGTAATAGAAATTTACATTTGGGGAAAAATTCTTTTCGGCGTAAAACATTTGTTTGTGAAATGTGAGAAAAAAAGCAACTTTCGAGAAAATATTTATATTCAGTACACATAACTTAAAAAGAAGATCATATATCATTATGCAAAACTGTTAGTAAGTTTTTGAACTGGATTACTAACAAACTTCAAGTGTTATGACAGCGAACAGACTTTGAATAGAAATTGAATAAAATTTTACTTTACGTATTGTGTTGTTGTTGTAACGCAAAAAAAATTATTTTTCGAATTTTAACCGACGGCAAAATTTAATCGCGCATTTGAGATTGAAAATTTGCCGTTATTGTAAAATCTATAATATATTGCAGAACTGGGTGTGTGCGCGGTTTTTAATAAAGCGCTAGGATTTTAAAACAATACGCTGACAATTTTCACTCATAGCCTAATCTAATCCTCTCGTATTGCAGGCAAAAATTGATTTCGTTTTCAGTTTTTTGCTCTACCATAGTTTGTTTAACTTTCATATTTTGGTTACTGCTTAAAAACTAATAATTACTAGATGTCACATAGTAACCGTTAAATTAATGAAAAATTGTACTCAAGACTCAAGAGAGATATGAGATACGTCAGTAGTAATAGCTTGACCTAAGCAAAGGATGGTCCTGAAACTCCATGAACATGCACTTAGCCACTTACTACTACTCATCTGATTACCACAACGCTTTTTCTCCTTCTGAAGCCAGTTCAGGTCTTTTTAATAAATTTCATGACTCCTTTTAGTTATTCTTTCTGTTCCAGGAGTTTAGGCCGCAATTTGTACCACCCAAATGTTTTAAGTGGCCGTTCGCATGCCTACAGTTCTTTTTCCTCGTGGTAGAGTGTTTCAGTACCTAAAGAGTCGCGCAGCGGAGTAAAATGTTTGCAGGAGTTTGTCCTACTACCCTTGGCCTCTAAGTTTAGAGTCCGCCGAGACTATTATAAAGTTTGGAGTGTAAAGTTTAGAAGTACCAAACTGGGCTGGTTTGGTACTTCTAGGGTCCAGACCATAAAACGGCAGATGCTTAGCCCTGTCCCGCACTTGATTGGATGCGGGTAAAGTACTGACAAATAAAACTGGAAGTAGAGTGTCGACACGTATGCGGTATATGGTCAATTTAACTATACCCGCTATACCGGTACAGTGGAGCGCTCGGCGGAGTTATACGCGATCCTCGGATCAATTGGCTGCTGCAGGCTCTTCACCAGAGGAGCTGTGGACTCGTCTATCTGCGGTTGTGCTTTAAATAGTAACGGGAAGACGCGAGTTCTGGTGGAAGTTCTCGTACTTCCGTAGTAGGCATGCTCTAAATGATTAGGCACGTGGGCACCACCAGTGCGTATCTGGGCTCTCCGCTATCTACCTAATCCCTGTTGCAGACACAGACCCGCTGTTGGAGAGTAGCAAGGTGTTCACGAGCACGCTATCATGGTAGATTGGCCTCGCTGTTGGCGTGCGATAGAGGGCACTGAGCGCTCTCCCTCATGGTAACTGGTCTGGAATAGATCGTAGCGGATGATCCGGAGGCGATCAAGTAGAAACAGCTACCTCCAAACCTGTGACCAGTCTTGTTAAAACTAGTACTGCGGGCAGACGTCTAAAGACTTTTGATGAGGTTGGATTCGCAGGGGCTAATGGCTTCCTGAGAAGTGAGATATACCAATCAACCTGCTCTCTATATCTCTGGTATAGTTTAGCTGCTCTAGGTGCAGGGGGGAGAGCAGGAGGATTTTAGATCTAAAATCGTCGAAACGTAACAATGACGTAACAATTAAGACGATCAGAAATGTAAGTTTTAAGAGGGATTTCTGTTTGAGCTTCTGTGTGCCCCTAAGCTCACTTTAAGATATATAGGCACGAATGGAATTTTCTTAGCGTTTGACAAATTCCAAAATCAAATAATGGCACACTTTTTCAAAAATTCGTCTATGAGACGGCATGTCCTCTTTTTCAATTTAAAATTTTGAAATGGCTAATATATTTTTTATACTGTAGGTAATTATTAATTATCGCATCTCACCTGTGACGTTTCGGGAAAACAACTAAAAGTATCTGAAATTTTTATCTCATAATTGAAGAAAATTATATCAATATTCATTGGGTACTTAATTAGAACGTTTCAAATTATTTTTAAATTATACCTATTATAACTAGTATATAGGGTAGCTCTATAATTTTATTATTTTATTGCTACTAATTTATTGAAGAGCGAATTTAATATACTAATACGGTACAAGAAACAAAACAAAGCTTTTACAACTTACAAAGAATGGAACAGGTGGCGAACAGGTTCCCGCCCTCCTAACCCACCCACACTTTTTTAAAAACGAAGACCCATCACAGTGCTTACGATGCACTGTCCCATTAATAGTGCCTCAATTCTTCGCCTGCTCAAGCGATGTTCGGGCATTCCAAGCATATAAAAGAGAATTTTAACTTGAGTTGCGCCGCAACTCTCAGGCCTACTTTGAGGTTCCTTCAGAAAGAATAAAAGATTTGGTATATTATCTCTCTTCAGAGAACTATCTTCAAAGGGTTGTACGTACCTCCCTTAAACCATTAAAAACCCAAATAATAAAGAATTGCTAGTTTAAAACTGTTTTTGAAATAATATGTTCAAAAGACATCAACTACGACGAACCACACAGCCACTTCCATTGTCACGAATGCCTACTCCCATTACCAGTTTTTCTAATTGGTTTAAAGGACTATCATCGTCCGAATCGTCATCACGACGTCATCAGTAATCAACATCTTCATTAACGTCATCCAATAACGTTATCATTTATCATCGATGTCTTCTTCATCGGTAACTTGGTCCGTTTTTGGTGGCACATGTAATTAGACTGATAGATGTCTAATTGTCTAATAATGTCAATAATTGATATTTGTTTACGGTTAATGGCCTTTTACGAGGATGTATTGATATCTAGTTAGCCTAAATCAGTTCCATGCATAAACAAAATATTGCGTTACCATAGCAACGAACAATAACTTATTAGAAGTGTCAGTGTAAAGTTTGACGTCAAAAAAGTCATCAAAGATGATGACCGATCGGGAAGGCCAGTTTCTGTGTCAGTCCCCGAAAATATCGATGCAGTTCATGACATGATTTTATCAGACCGTCGAATTGGGCTAAAACGGATATCTGGAGCACTGAATATTTCATAGGAACGCGTTCATCATATAGTTCACGTCAATTTGGACATGAGAAAAATTTCTGCAAAATGAATCCCCAAATGTTTGAATGTTGACCAAAAGCGTGCAAGGGTAGAAGCATCGCGTTCGATCTGTGCTCGATTTGAAAACAATGTAGACTTTTTAAACCGAATTGTTACTATGGATGAAACTTGGGTACATTTCTACGAAATGTGAATTTCTTCTTTCTGTGAAGCTGGTTTTTCTATGAGGTATGAAGCTCTCAACTGGGCAAAGCCAGTCTGCGCTTTATGGAAAAACTGGCCAATCACGGACAATAAATGCCGGGCTTCCGAGTCGTCTTCGTTGTGGCCGGGAAGTTATCCCACAAAGTCTACGTGCCTTCGGTAACCTTGCGTTAGAATCAGTTTACAAGTTTTAATATTTGGAAATAAACGCGATCTCGCAAAATCAAAATGAATTCATTGTAGTGGGGGTGGCAAACAGCCACGCGTTAATTAACCTTCACTACGATGTTGGTATTGTACGAAATGCCAAGTTACGAGAGCATTTGTCGAAATTAACTCATCGTAGTGAGGGTGGGATAAAACAAATCCGCTTTATACCTCACTACAATGTGTGTATGGTCGACAAATGCCCAGCAACCACGGGGTATATAAGGCGAGATTTTCGAAGAGTTCAAGGAGTTTCTCACGAGCTCCCACCGGGGCAGGAGCTCCAGAAGGAGTTCAAATCGAGCTCTTAATTGAGAAACATCTAGACGAACAGCTTCCCCACAAGCGAAGTAATACCTTTAGTATTTCTAGTAGGCGTCCGCAGGTGAATATCATCATAGTTCGTAAGAACTGGCCGCGTTTAATACCGCGCAGAGGATACGAACCTCATTCGTTGTTTTACGAGCAACACATCGTCGTAGTTCGCAAGAACTGGCCGCGTTCAGACCGCGCCGAAGATACGAACCTCATTCGTTGTTTTACGAGCATCACATCGTCGTAGTTCGCAAGAACTGGCCGCGTTTAATACCGCGCCGAGGATACGAACCTCATTCGTTGTTTTACGAGCAACACATCGTCGTAGTTCGCAAGAACTGGCCGCGTTTAATACCGCGCCGAGGATACGAACCTCATTCGTTGTTTTACGAGCAACACATCGTCGTAGTTCGCAAGAACTGGCCGCGTTTAATACCGCGCCGAGGATACGAACCTCATTCGTTGTTTTACGAGCAACACATCGTCGTAGTTCGCAAGAACTGGCCGCGTTTAATACCGCGCCGAGGATACGAACCTCATTCGTTGTTTTACGAGCAACACATCGTCGTAGTTCGCAAGAACTGGCCGCGTTCAAACCGCGCCGAGGATACGAACCTCATTCGTTGTTTTACGAACAACACTTCGCCATAGTCTCCTCACGAGCTGGCCGCGTTTAACACCGCGCCGAGGGAAAGAACCTCAACTGTTGTCTTTTACTAGCAACACTTCGTTCGTCATAGTCTCCTTACGAGCTGGCCGCGTTTAACACCGCGCCGAGGAAAAGAACCTCTATTGTCACTGTCACTGTCAGCTGTCATTTCAGCTGTCTGTCATCCAAGGTACCGAAGTGTACCCTGCGGGCCAAGGCAGAGTCCTTGCGTCCGCCAGCTACGTGCAGCCGTCCCGTCGACCGTCCACACGGCAGTGGTGGACATAAGCTACTCCGAGCGTGCCGTTGGTAGCTCCGTCGAGTAACGCAACGAAAACAGAGTGGTGGGCGAGTTATTGTGTTCCACACGCCCTCTGAGTACAAACAGTGCTCCGTAGTCTTCGGCCAAGACCGAAAGACCTGAAGACCCTCAAAGCAGGGGATCGACCAACTATACAACAAAGGCAGTAGCCGCAATCAGGGTATCAACCAATACCGAGTATAATCGTACCAGCACCCGGAGGTAGTTATTAACCACTGTGTGACGGTCGATCGGCATTGTTTCTACGGTCCTTCCGTAAAGAACGATCGAGGAAAACCACGTTAAAATTATTTTTTCCCAAATAGCACTACAGCCCAAGACCCCGTCGGGCGATCCGTGTTGTTACGTTCGCGTTAATTGTTTTGTTGTGTTAATTGTTTGAGATTGTTCTGTTACTTTAGTCTTTAAATTCGTTACTTGTTCACCTAGTTAAATAAAATAAAGTTCTGTTACAAATTACTCATTGTTTGTGTTTTTATTGGTAAGCAAAAGGCCACAAGTAAAAGCAAGTTACGAATCCTGGTCACGACTGCAGCGAAAGCGTGGCACACCATCGGTAGTCAAAATACCGTATTACAAGAAACAAAGCAACAATCGATGGAATGGCGACACTCTGGTTTTCCAAGGCCTAAGAAGTTTCGTGTCCAAAAATCTGCTGGAAAAGTTCTTGCTTCAGTTTTTTGGGATTGCCATGAAGTAATCATGATTGATTTTTTGGATAAGGGTAGAACAATAACTGGAGATTACTATTCGACATTACTGACCACTCTACGGGAAAAAATTAAAGAGAAGAGACGCAGAAAGCTATCTAAAGGTGTCCCCGCCCCTGCACACAAATCTCATGTTTCCATGCAAAAAATTCGAGATTTAGGGTTTGAATTACAAAACACCCCCCTAATTCTCCAGATTTGGCTCCGTCCGACTATCATCTCTTTCCTCAACTGAAAAAAAGTTTAAATTTTCTTCTAACGAGGAGGTAATAAAAGCTGTGGAGGTCTGGTTTGCAGAGCAAGAAGAAACATTTTTTTGAAAGGTCCAGAGACGTTGCAGGTTCGCTGTTCGCTGTAATAAATGTATCCAATTAAGAGGAGAATATGTTGAGTAATAAAATATTTTGACATTGAAATATTGTTTGGTTCTATAGTAGGCTAAGAATTTTTCAATATAGCCTCGTAATCTTCCATCTCAAGAATTGGCTCATTTTGAGATGTCCGAAATAAAGCTAATCTAAAAGTTGCGTTTACGCACGTTTATCCAGTAAATGGGTTGAGGAACACTTTGAGAAAAATCTTTATATGATAATCAATTATAAATTAAGTCACACTCACAATTCACTCTCTTCGGCAAAACAAAAATATTTAATAAATTCGAAACTCATTGTTTATTTTATTTCAAAACCCAGTTGTACATTTTTAGTTATACAACGTCTCAGTTTTTGAAGTGCGAAACATATTAGCTTGCTAGTTAATATACTACTACTACTGTGGTATATTAATGTGTGACTATTCTATAGTGTTATATTGTTTTTACAATTATCTAAAAATGTATAGTAACTTTAAAGAGTGCAACATATTATTATCTAAGAGGTTTATGGGACTCTGATCACTTATCACTCTTTGACATTTTTGATGTTTCTTAAAATGGTGACTATTGAGAGTGAGGCTCGGAGAACCTAGAAATAACGAGACAAATAGAGACTAATGGCAAAGTAGTAAGAATATTTTACAAACCGTTACCAACGTTTTGGTATTAATATCTACTAGACCCAAAGCAGATAGACGTACCTCCCGTTGGGCTCTTTGAATCATTAATTGCATGGATTTCTTCAAAGTGCTAAAGTGCTTTCCGTACCAATTAATACTATAAACTGCATCGGAAAAAGATGATATCTACAAAAAACGTGTTACAAAACTTTAAGCAAGTACTTTTAACTATTTACCTCGGCCACCATATATTCGACAGGAATGCAATAAAAGCACAATTGTGCAACCAAATCTACAACCGATATACCGTGTTGTAATAGAAGAGAAGCGTTTGAGCTATTTAAAAGAAATTTGATGAAAAACAAATATAATTCCCAAAAGAGTACCTTTCGAACGTTGCGTATAATTCGGAACAAAGTAGTGGAGCTGATGTAAGATACTGAATACCAAAGACTATCGAACAAATGTCTCGAAGTTCTTTTACGAACCTTTAAAAAATTAAAAATCGAAAATTACATAAAAGATAAAGAAGGAAACACAATAACAGAAGAGACAGAAATAATGGAAAGGTGGAAAGAACATTTTCAAAAACTACTGAATGAAGGAGCAGACACTAACACAAGCAATGAACAAATAAGCACAAAGGAAGAAGACGATGAAGAAATAATAACCATGGAGGAATTAACAGATACGATAAGAAGAGTGAAATATGGAAAAGCACCAGGATCAGATAAAATAGCAGGAGAAATGATAAAGAATATGGGACAAAAAGGAGCAGAACTACTATTGAAAATTTTTAATAAAATATGGCAGAAAGAGGAGATACCAGAAGATTGGCAGACAGCCCTAATAGTGCCCATATACAAAAAGGGGGACAAGACAGAGTGCAGTAATTACAGAGGAATAACACTGCTAAACACAAGCATGAAGATGTTCGAACAAATATTAGAGAAAAGAGTAAGGGAGAAAATAGAACGAACACTAGATAGCGAGCAAAGCGGTTTCAGAAGGGGAAAATCAGCGCAAGACCACATCTTCACAATTAAACAAATAACGGAAAAGGCAATAAAAGAGAAAAGAAAAGTATATGTGGCGTTTATCGACTTGGAAAAAGCCTTCGACAGAGTACCAAGAGAAAGAGTATGGAAGACGTTGAGCGAGAGAGGTGTCAGTGACAAGATAATAAGACTAATACAAAATATTTACAAAAATAATGTTAACAGGGTTATAAGAAACAATAGACAGTCGGATACCTTCAGCACCAATGCAGGATTAAGACAGGGAGGAGGACTAAGCCCACTGTTATTCATAACGTTTATGGACGTAATAATTAAAGCCTGCAAAGCAAAAACAAAAAAACTAAAAGTCGGACACAGAAAGCTACAGGGGGTGGTGGTGTCCATAGGGGCATTCGCGGACGATATCGTAGTGGTCGCAGAGGAGGAGAGGGACTTGCAAGGGAATTTAGAGATATGGAATGCAATACTTAAAGAACATGGGATGAAAATAAACAAAACAAAAACTAAAGTAATGGTGATAGGGAAAGAGCAACAAGAGATAGAAATAAGGATAGAAGAGAGTACAATAGAACAAGTAAATAGTTTTCCATACCTAGGAGTAACAATTCATCAAACGGGGACAGAAGAGGCGGAAATAAACAAGAGAATCGAGAACACAATGAAACTATATTACACCATGAATAGGAACTTTATAAATAGAAAAGAAATATCGAGAGAGACAAAGATGAAGATATACAAGGCAGTCTACCGCCCTGTGTTGACCTATGGTAGCGAGTCTTGGGTGCTGAATGAAAGACAGAAAAGTAAAATACAAGCAGTAGAAATGAAATATTTGAGGAGAGTCAAAGGAGTAACAAAGAGAGACAGAATAAGAAATACAGAAATAAGAAAAGAATTAGGAATGGAATCGACATTAAAATACATAGAAGAAAGGCAGCTAAGCTGGTGGGGACACCTACAAAGAATGAAGGAAGATACGCCAGTGAAACAGATATGGGAAGCTCGAATAGAAAAAAAAATAGGAAAAGAGGAAGACCAAGGAAAACATGGGATGCAACAATAGCGGGAATATTGGAAAAAAAGAGAAAGACATGGAGGGAGGCGAAGGAGATAGCGAAAAGCAGAGGGGAATGGAAGAAGTTTGTGAGGGAGGAGAGTGAATAGTGTATATATATTCTTACTTGCTGTGTGTATATTTTTTGTTCTTTTTTTCTGATAGAATTCATATGATGTTTTAAAACTGTACACCAGAAATGGTAATAAGCAGTAAAGATTAATAATAATAATAAAAAAATCGATTCAACTTCAATAATGAATGCTCATGAACGATTATTGTAGTAGTGTAGTACTGCAGACAGTGCCTACAATAATATACGCACCTCAATAGAAATTTGTGGTACTCAATACAAAGTATCAATTTCTCTTGATAATTTTTTAATTTCTCTTCGGAATCAATCTCCTCCACGTTCAGTTGTGTTAGTCGATCGCGCAGAATTTTAAATTGTATTATCACCCCGTAAAACAACCCTAAAAACATGTTGTCGATACTGCAAATAGTAGTAACCGAAATAAGCAATGCAATGTTGTAAGAGGCCCAAGCACTATTAAAAATCCAAGGCTCTTCAGATATACAGAAAATTCCAATCGGTAATTTCTTTTTGATAAAAGAAAGAGGAGCCAAAAAAGTTATTACAATAGAAGTGGACGTGAATATAAACGCCTTCTGAAAAAAGTAAACGAAGGTTGTAATTTGGGAAATTTCATTTTTTGTTCCGTCTGAGCAATCGTCACTTTTCCAGAAAAATTTAACGCCTTCGGTTACTCTTAAAATTTCCTTTTTCCAGTAGACGAAAAACACCGCTTTTAATGAAATCTGAAAATGCGAAGAGCTGGTCACTTGTAACAATATTTTAGGTGTCCACTTACTTGAATTATTGCGAAGGTGCTTTCCGTGTTGTCAATAATTCGAAATACATCTCTTCCGACGTAAAAATAATTTGCGACGCAAATGACTAAATGGACGAAAAGCATTAATTGAGCTGCCACTTGAAGCAGGGTCGCTTTTGTGTCTCTTTTTGAAAGTAAGAGTCCTGTTTTGTTTAAACAGAGTAACGGAAACTCTAACAAACTCGCTTCCATCTTTGAATTTCTTGAAATGCTTCTCATATCTGGCAAGAAATGATTTAATTATTGATTTTTGGGGCAGATACTTTCTAAGTGTTTCTAAGTCAGTGTCTAAACGAAACCTTTTCCAATGTACTTTGAATAGAACCAACCCCTTCAGTTTGTGTAAAGTACTTAAACCGGTGGAGAGTTAAAAATTTAAAAACAAAACGGCAAAAGTTCTGGCTCTTTCTTCTCCCCTCCTTCCTAAATAAACTCAAATTATCAATTTTTTGATTAGGTATGTAAAAATTATATTTTTACAAAATAATGCGCTTTGTATTCAATTTCAAACTTTAATTATTGCATCTTACCTGGGAAATTTCGAAAGTACAACTGAAAGAAGGTGCCCGAGTATTTAATATCTTTTAATAGAAAATAATATATAAGTATTTATTAATAATTAATTATAACGTTCGCAATTATATGTTAAATTGAAGACTACAAAATAGTAGGGTAGCTATGTTATTATTTTAAATTGTTGCTTATTTATACACAATCGAAATTAATACGTGGTATCGGGATAAAACTAGACCAAAGAACTTTTTAGTTATTTCTATAACCCTTATAATACCATGGGGTCAATAAAAACCCCAAACGTATTATTTTTCAAAGAAATTAAAAAGTCCCGTGCATTACCATTGGAGTAACCAGTACTCTCACATCTTAAACTCTCTATACGGGAGGTGTACCCGAAAATCACGGTTTCATAAGAGAACGCGCAAAACAAAATCTAATGACCCAAAAAATTTGAAAATGTACAATACCAAAGCTAAAAAGCCTGGAATACTTGCCCAAAAGTATTCAACTCTAGTTTAAATTTATTTGTCGTCAAACTCGACTATAGAATTCCTGATAAAATCGCGATTGCTGCGGTTCCTAAAATGTCGCCCAAAACAAAATCCAATGACCCAAAAAATTTGAAAACGTACGACTTCTAAGCTCAAGCACCACTACATCTTGCCCTTAAAATTGAAAAATTTTTCGGGCTCCAGTTGAAAGTGATTCGCCGTCAAACTCGACGATAGAATTGCTACTAAAATCGCAATTTTGGCGCTTCTTAAAAAGAAATTTCTACAGAGAATTCTCAAAACCAGAACCAAGAACCTCTAAAAAGTTGTTGTGTCTCAAAGTTGAAATTAAAATGATGTAAACTAAATCACTATATTTATGTAGGTCTAATCCCAATCCCAAGAAAGTGACTTTTTTACATTTTAACTTCAACTTTGAGAGCCTATCACTTTTTAGGGGTATATTTGGGAATATAATTTCAAAAATGTCAAATGTTCCAATTTGTGATGGTTTTGAGAATTTACTGTAGAAAGCTACTTCTTTATCTTTAATTGATCTTGTAATGGTATCTTGTGCCGATGGGGTGGTGGATTGTGGTGTTGTTGGGGTTGAGTTTTCTGATCATGACGTGGTTTATTGTATTTTGAACGCGGGTATCACTGAGAGGGCACCTATATTGAAGAGATTTAGAGACTTTAAAAGTGTTGATCTTGTACTCTTTCGTGAGCACTTGCAGATGCTCCCACTCCATATTATTTATGATATTGAAGATAAACTAAAATTTTTTAATGATAGTCTGATATCGCTTTTTGATGTGCATGCTCCGGTTAAGACGATATACAGGGGTAAACGTAGGAATCCGTGGATTACTGACAATATAAAATTACTAATTTCACTTAGGGATAAGGCTAGGGTTAGGTTTAAAAAGTCGAAGCTGGTTAGCCATTGGGACTATTACAAACAGCTGCGTAATTATACAAAGCAGGCAGTTATAAATGAAAAAATGCGTATTTTAAACATAATTTTACTGGAAAGGATGCTCAGTTGGTGTGGAGAGAGTTAAGATCGTTTAATCTCGGAAAAAAGAAATATGTAATCCCCTCACATCTAAGCAACCCTGAAGTAATAAATGATTACTTTTTAAACAGTATTCCTAAGACGGACCAATTAGGTCATAATGATATGATTGAGTTCTATTCGGATAGTCTCTTGAACCCTGGCAGACCAAAATTAAATTTTAGTATGGTTGCTGATGACGAAATTGCTGAAATTCTGAGAGGCATTAAAAGCACTTCTGTAGGTGCGGATGAGATTAATATTACCATGATATATATCTGCTTACCTTATTTAATTCCATTTATCAGACATCTAATCAACACATGCATTGTCTCTGAAAGGGTTCCTAGGGCTTGGAAGTATTCGCTGGTTAGACCTTTACCTAAGATTCGTAATCCGGTAGCTTGTTCTGAGCTGAGACCTGTAAGTATACTTCCGACGCTGTCTAAGGTATTTGAGAAAGTGATTTGTAGGCAGGTTGTTGGATATCTGGACGAGTACGGTATTATCCCAGAAAATCAATCTGGTTTTCGTAGGGGATATAGTTGTTCGACTGCTTTGTTGAAGGTGACTGATGATATCTTGGGGGCCTCAGACGCGGGGTTGATCACTGTGTTGGTGCTGCTAGACTTCAGCCGGGCTTTTGATACTATCAACCATGAGGTTCTGTGTCATCTTCTCGGATTTGTTGGTTTTGGTCATGGTGCCGTGAGTATTTTGAGGGATTATTTGAATGACAGATATTAGTCTGTTGAGTTGGACAATAAGGTCTCTACTGCTAAAAAGGTAACTAGAGGGGTCCCGCAGGGATCAATACTTGGCCCTATTTTGTTTTCTTTATATACAGGGCGGTTTCATGCGTATATAAGGCATTGCCAGTATCATATGTATGCCGATGACATTCAAATATATTTATCTTTCAATTATAATGAACTTGCAAATGCTAGACTTTTAATTAACAGTGATTTGGAATCCATTAGCTCTATAGCGAATAAGCATGCTTTGTTGTTAAATCCTTCAAAATCAAAGATTATGGTGTTTGGTCAGCGAAATAAAGTGAAGTGTCTGACTGCGACTAATTTAGGAATAAATATTAACGGTACTGGTATTCCTGTCGTTGACCAGGCAAAGAACCTTGGTCTTATCATGGATTCCTCTTTCAGGTATCGGAGTCATGTCTCTCAGTGTGTTCAGAGAGGAGTTATGGGGTTGAAGATGCTTTATCCGCATAGGGCATATCTGCCTATACACATTAAGTCGATGTTGTGTAACTCTCTCGTGTTGTCCCATTTTATGCATTGTGCCCCGGTATACTCGATCTGCCTGGATGTTGCCTCTAAGAACAAAGTGCAGCGTCTGCAGAACTGCTGCTTGCGATTTATATATGGAATACGAAAGTATAGTCGTATCTCGTACAAGATTAAAGAGCATGGCTGGCTGTGTATGAGTGAAAGGTTCGTTCTTGCGTCGGTGTGCCTCTACCATGCAGTAATATTGTATAAAAAGCCTTCGTATTTACATCGGAAAATAAGATTTCGAAGCGACGTACATAACATTAATGTCAGGAGCAGGGGATTGATCACTCCACCCTTGCACCGTACTTCCTTGTATGAGCGATCTTTTTGTTTTAACTTGGCTGCGTTATATAATAATGTTCCCGTTGGCTTTAAGTCGATGACGCCGTTGGCCTTTAAATCAGCGTTACGTAAACTGATGTTAGAGAGGCCCCTTGATTAACTTGAAGGATATATGGGTAGCATTCTGATTCTGATTCAATTTTTTTTCTTTTGTATTGTGCAGTTGGTGTAGTTGGAGATCTTGTATGATTTATTGCTGGGGCGGAGTGGTAGACCGAGAGGCATTTTCTAATGTCTTCTTGAACTCCGTCCCTGGGATTTACTCAGTTGTGTTTTATGTTATGTTGTTATGTTGTTTGTAAATTTTTCAGATTGGGTAAATAAATGTATTATTATTATTATTATTAAATATTTCTGTCACTTTCTGGTACACCCTGTATAATAAACATGATTTTACCTACTAAGGGTCGATAATGACTTCACTGGTATTACGAACGTATAGATGAAAAAGTGGTGAATGAGTATGATGGGGCATATAAGAAGAGTGCATTGAAAAAGCTAGCCTTGGTGTTGAGCTAGGGATATGTCTCTGCCATCATCATGTCGTATAAGTTTTTAAAATTTTCCCACGACTCGAGCCATACATAGTAAGTTTAGGTATTTGACTTTACTTATAGGTATTTCAAACTCAAAAAGTAACAAATCTAGAAGGCTTCGGTGGTTCATAGCCCTTAATTAGTACTATTTGATGTTTTTAATATTTTTTAAAATGTTGAAAATGAGATTTTGAGCACCTACAAATAACAAAAGAAACTGAAACTAATTGTAAAATTATTTATTAATGTTTTGATATTAATATCTGCTTGCAAGTTTCGAAAAAAACAACTGAAAGCATCTGAACTAATATATTCTCTAAATGAGAAAATTTTATAAATTTATATTAATTAATTATAATTAGAACGTTTCAAATTATTTTAAAAAGGTATAAATAGTAGGGCTATTATTTTAAATTGCTACTTAATTATACTCGATCGAATTTAGTGTGCGGTGTAAAAAAGAAAACTGCTATTAAAGTAGACCATAGAGCTTTCCAGTTATTTCTAGTGGGTTGCGGGGGAGGGAGTTTACATTTGAGTCAAAAACTTAAAATATTTACGTATAAACAGCTTAAAAAAGCTACATACAGCCCCTTCCTAGACTCAACCTACCCTTCATTAATGTTTCTAAATTAATAGATCCAGTTAAAAATAAAAAACTTGGTAGTTATGCAAACTTTAACTATCTTCAGGGAACGGCCCTCAAAGAGCCTTACCTACTTTAAGAGATATCACTTTAGAGAAAAAGCTTTTTTTCCAATAAATTAACTTGCTCTACTTCTACATTCTACATGCACTGAGACGTTGACTACTAATTTTAGAATCTCTTAAACCTTCTATTATTTCCCTGAAAGTGGAATTTTAAAAGTAAATCAGTTGGCCTTGGACACTCTCAAGTCCACTCTATATGCAAAAAACGCACACTTCACAACACATCAAAGCCAAATTTTATTCAACATGACGATGTTCGTATTTTACAATAAGGTACTAATATTTAGTTCTCGATGGTAATAGAATGTGCTCACTGATCAGTGATGACATTACAGTTTTAAATTAACGGGGTGTTCTAGTTGTTGAATTATTTTTGCAATTATCTAAAAGTATAATAATTTTAAAGAGTGCAACAAAGCTAGGAGGCTTCTGTGATTCTTATCACTGATCACTCTTTGACATTTTTGAGATTTCTCAAAATGGTGACTATTGAAAGTGAGGTTCTGAGAACCTAAAAATAATGAAAAAGATTGGAACTAATGGCAAAATCGTACTAACGATATTTTACAAACCGTTACCAACGTTCTAGTATTAATATCTACTAGACCCATAGCAGAGAGGCGTATCTCCTGTTGGGCTCTTTGAATCATCAATTGGGTAGATTTCTTCAACGAGATAAAGTGTTTTCCGTACCAATTAATACTATAAATTGCATCGGAAAAAGATGATATCTGCAAAAAAGTATTACAAAACTCTAAGCTAGTGCTTATTTTAGTTCCTATTTACTTCAGCTACCATATATTCTGCTGGAATGCAATAAAAGCACAATTGTGCAACCAGATCTACAGTTCCTATAAAATGTTGTATTCTGAGAGAAGCGTTTGGGCTGTTTAAAAGAAATATGTTGGAATTGAAAGATAATAGGTGTAACACCCCAAAAAGTACCTTTCGAACGTTGCGTATAATTCGAAACAAAGTAGAGGAGCTGATGTTAGATACTGAATACCAAACATTATCGAACAAATGCCTTGTAGTTCCTTTATAAACCTACAAATAATAAAAATCGATCACACTAAAAAATAATGCTTGTAAATGATTATTGTAGTAGTAAGTGGGGTCCGATAAAATATTCTTAGGTACGTGTAAACCAGCTCAGCGTAAGTCGGCTGCGATTTATAGTGGCTGTTCACTTTAGAGATAAGCTTTAAAACAAAATTTCTGATATCTATGCTTATACACTATAGACCAGCGATGGCGAACTTTTTTTGGTAGCGGGTCAACCAATCAATTTTATTTTTTTAATATGAAGTCGTGGGTATATTATTTGCAGTGATGACGCAAAACGCCACGTTCAAGGCCGTAGCCAGAAAATATTTTCAGGGGAAGGTTTGCAAGTAAAGTTGGACAATTTTGCATTTCTAGCGTTAGAAATAAAATGGAATAGCGCGGCAGGCCAAAAATTTTGATTGTTTAAGGTCAAACGGCTTAAAAACGAAGTTTCTGAATTTTAATAGCCATTGATAGTGTCTCCAAAGAGTTTCACAAAAACAAGGGATGAAAATTTTGGCCATTTTTTTTGTCTGATTTTCTTTTAGTTACAAAACTTTAGCTTAGACTTCGTGAACATGCTAGCGGGCCATTAAAAACTGCTTCGTGGGTCAGTCTATGACCCGCGGGTCATAGGTTCGCCATCGCTGCTATAGACTATAGACGCGATCTTGGCGCGTAGGTACATACATCAATTAAAGAGTTGCGTTTATTTTTTTGACTTTTATCCCAACGTTATTTTTAACATTTAAAGTACGTTGATGTAATAAACACGCCTAGAACGCTGAATAATACTATACACTCATTTACCTACCCCAATAGAAATTTATGGTACTCAATACAAACTTGCAAATTCTCTTGATAATTTTTTAATGTCTCTTTGGAATCGATCGCTTCCACGTTCAATTGTGTTAGTCGATCGCCCAGAATTTTAAATTGTATTATCACCGTGTAAAACAAGCCTAAGAACAAGTTGTCGAGTGAGCAAATAGTTGTAACCGAAATGAGCATAAGAAAACTATAAGATGCCCACACACTGTAATATAGCCAAGGTTCTTCAGATATACAGAAAATTCCAACTGGTAATTGTTTTCTTATTAAAGAAGTAGGAGCCAAAAACGTTACTACAAGAGAAACGGCCGAGAACGTAAACATCTTCTGAAAAAAGGAAACAAAAACCGCAATTTTGGCGATTTCTTTTTTGGTAGTGTCCGAACAATCGTCACTTTTCCAAAAAAATTTAACACCTTTAGTTACTTTTAGGATTTCATTTTTCCAGTAGAAGCCAAAGAATGTTTTTAATAAAATCTGAAAAATGAGAAGGCGCGCAGGTTACTTGAAACAATATAAATTTGGTACGAACATACGTGAGCGATTACAAAGGTACTTTCCGTGTTGTCAATAATTTTAAATAAATCTTTTCCGACGTAACAGTAATTTGCGATGCAAATTGCCAAATTGACGACAGCTATCAATTGATTTGCCACTTGCAGCAGGGTCGCTTTTGTGTCTCTTCTCGAAAGTAAGAGTCCCATTTTGTTTAAACAAAAAAACGGAAATTCCAACAAACTCTTATCCATCTTCGAAATTCGTCAAATGCTTCTAAAATCTAGCAAAGAATGATTTAATTAATGATTTTTAGTCACATGAGCAGGTTGTGATTGGTGTGCGTCGAGATTTGTAATTTTGGACTGTTTTTAGTCTATAGTGCTATAATAGCTACAATAATTGAATACTTAGTTATAAGGGCACTAAGTTTTATACTGTACATAGTATAACGTCCTGCTAAAATGGGCGCTTTTCTTAATTTAAAATTTGGATAATACCACACAATTTCAAACTATAATTATTGCATCTTACCTGTGAAATTTCTAAAGGACAACTGAAGGTGCCTGAGAGTTTAATATCTTTTAATAGAACAAAAAATAATATACAGTATTCATTAATTAATTATACCATTTCCAATTATATGTTAAAGTGAAAACGGTAAATAGTTACAGTACTACTTATTTTATTATTTTAAATTGCTGCTAATTATTCTATACACTCGCATTAAATGTGTGGTTTGAGGATAAAAACATTGATAAAACTAGATCAAAGAGGTTTCCACTTTCTAGTCACTTCTTTAAGTTGGGGGATTCACATTTTTGTTGCCATCATCGGGCTAGTTACAAATTATTAGGTCTGTCAATAACAAAAATCGTAAAAAATAAATTTACTCGAATACGGCAAACGGCAACCAGGCGGTTGGGTACTATCAAATTAAACAATTGAAGTAATCATTTTTGTTCTATTGAAATATTGGATTCCTTATTACTTATAGTACATGGAAATTAGCAAAAATAGAAGAAAAAATTTATAATAAGCTGATTTTTTCTGAGTTGGCAGTTAATGGGGGTAGCAATACAGGATCGAAAAGTTTCCACCCCTAACTGGTAAGCTTCACCCCTATTTCACTCCTATTGTGACACCGCGTCGGCTTTTCTATAATATCTTGAAAATATGATATTCTACGGCAAAAACAGAGGTATGGAATAATGTTCAGAATTAAATTTTCTATAAAATATGTCCTATAGGTCGTTTGCAAAATACTAAGGGTTTTTACGGTAACCGGCCGCAAAGGTAGGGGTAGGTACCAAAAACGCTTTTGGTGGGCAACACAATTAGTCCAGTCAATAAACATATTGTAGAGTGCATGAAATATGCGAGAATTTTTGACTTTAGGGCTTTGTTAGGAGTAGTTAGCAAATCAATATACTAAAAGTCCCCGCCCTGGGGTGTGAGCATACGGGGGGAGAGAGTGGGGAAGGTACAATTTTTTGGTTTTTTGATTATATCTTCGAAACAATATTTATTCTTTTCATTTTGTTCCTATCTGTTACGGTTTCTGAGATATAAGCTGGAGAAAATAACTATTTTTAGAAAAAATTAATTTTTCGGTAAACTTCGCTTGGGGACTTTTTTACCGTTTATTTGAAAGAAAATTTTTTCGAAAAAAAGTTGTAGGATTTTAAATTGCCTTTAAATTGAGTGTATCACTGATATTTTAGCTCAACCAGATCCAAAGTTAGAACAGTTTTATGATAACCAATCCAAATTTTATATACAGGGTCTGATAGTAAATTTAACCAGCTTTTAGAAAAAAAAAATAAATTTTGGATCAGACAAATAGTTTCGGAGTTAGTGAGAAAAATGTACCAAGAAAACTAGGATTTCAGGACAGTGCGCGGTTTTTAGCGTAATAGGATTTTTATTTTATGGGGCTTGATCAAAATTTAATATATGAAGTCTGATGGGAAATTTAACCAGCTTTCAGATGAAAAAAAGAAACTGCGGATCGGACAAATACTTTTGGAGTTATAGCCAAAAGAGTACCGGCAAACCTGGTTTCATGAAGAAGTGCGACTTACCGCAAGTTAGCCAATCTTTGAACGTGTGTGGTTGGCAAGCCCTTGAACCGATTTTAATGTTATATGAGCCCCCCCCCCTCCATCTATTCTCAAACACTACTTTCCAGAACGTTAGAATGAATAATTGTTGACATATGAGACAGGTTGTTGTCAAACGAGAAAATTCGATCAACATTTCTACCCCCCATCTCCATTTTAAATTGAATTAATGTTGAAATGTGAGAGAAATTTTTATATGTTGATATGGGGTGAGGAAGGGGGGCTGTAACAAAAACTTCGAGCTGCGAACACTCATGACTCATTTTTCGACATTTATAGGTTATCATAAAACTGCTCTAACTTTGGATCTGGTTGAGCTAAAATATCAGTAATACACTCAATTTGAAGGCAATTTAAAATCCTACAACTTCTGTTTGAAAGAATTTTCTCTCAAATAAACAATAAAAAAGTCCCCAAGCGAAGCTTACCAAAAAATTAATTTTTTTTTAAAATAGCTATTTTCTCCTGCTTATATCTCAAAAACCGTAACAGATAGGTACAAAATAAAAAGAATAAATATTGTTTCGAAGATATAATCGAAAAAACAAAAAATTGGACCTTTCCCCCTCCCTCCCCCCGTATGCTCACATCCCAGGGGCGGGGACTTTTAGTATGTTGATCTACTAACTACTCCTAACGAAGCCCTGAAGTAAAAAATTCTCGCATATTTCATGCACTCTATACCCCTCTTTTGAGCACTCATTGACTGGACTAAAAAATATTTCTCCAGCCTTAGTAATATTCTATTTTGTAGTACAGTTAAGTGCCATTTACATAGACAGTAGTGTAATCGTTCTAGTAAGGGTAAGAATCGTCTAGAAGCTTAAATAGGGTTTTTTCAATGTACCCGTTTACATTGAAGTACAGTTGGCAAGGTCGTTGCTAACAATGGTCAGAAAGTTTGTAATGTTTAAACTTCTAGACCACTTTCCTTAGTAAATCGGCACCAGCCAATCATAGAAGCGCATCTCTCTCCCGCGGCCCAGCTATTTGAAATTTAAACAAATATTTGACAAAATACTTGCTTTGATTTTATTTCTTCATTTTGGTTTTCGGTAGTACTATTTTAATCTCATCGTTCAAGTATAAGAAAAAAAAAATAGGAAAAAAAATAAGAAAAAAAAATGATTACCACTAAAGTCTATGTAAATGGTTTTACGCCACGTTGCCCACTTGGCGAGTTCTAGACCAGCAAACTACACCATCAATCTGCACTAAGTTCTATGTAAATGGGGCTTTACGCTTTAATAGCAAAAAAACTAATAAAAACACCGAAAAATGTCATATCTTAGTCATAGAATATTTTGTGATCAACATTTTTTTGTACATATGTTTTTCCGTAACATGGAGCGTTTAAAAGATATTGCAAAAAAACCAGTGCGGTGTCCCTAAAGGGGGTGAAAGAGGGATGAAGCTTACTCTTTAGGGGTGGGAACTTTTTGGATATGTATTCCTACACACATAAGCTAGCTACCCTGAAAATTTCAGCTTATTATAAATTTTTTCTTCTATTCTGCAAAAATTTGGCTAATTTCCGTGTACTATTATCACTTATCACTGTTTTGAGCATTGCTTAGTAGCTGGAGGCTAGACTTAACCCATTAATTCCCACTACTAGAAATAGTAAATAATTACACTTTTTTTTTTGAAAAATGAAGTCGTGTTTGTAATCCTAGACAAGAAAGTAAAAAAAAAAATTTTTTTTCCTGATTATCCCAAGTACAAAAATTTTGATGTTGCGAAAACGCAACACTGTGAACTAGGGTTATACTCTGCTTTGGTCAACATGCTACGTGCAAAAAAATTTTACAATTGACGCAAATGCATCCAGTGGTACTTTTACCGAATCTACATCGACGCCTACAATTTTCTGAAAATTTTATAATTACATGACCATTCCCCTCCCCACACACCTGTATAATAACTAACAAACGACCACGGCGACTCACAGATGTTCCTGCTTTATTAGCTTTTAGAAGGCCTTTTACAAGTATTTATTGAAATGTCTTAGTTTTATAGAGACTTTTCATTATACAGGGTGTTTGGATATCTCTTGGCCAACGGTCTACACACGATTCTACAGGTTAACCCATTAATTCTCACTACCTACTAGAAATAGTAAAAAAAAAATTTTTTTTCTAAAATAGATTAGTTCAATCTTGACAAGAAAATAATAACAAAACATTTTTGCGAACTACCCAATCGTTAGCTCCGTTAGCTCATCGACGTCTGGACGTATGTAAGCAATATCAATTTCTGTATCAAGAAAAGTGTCTTCGATAATTGACTATAATTCTTTAAAAGTTAACGGCCGTTTAGGGTCGTTGAGATATTTGGGTTTGTTTTGTGATAATTATTTGAGATCAAATTTCGTATAACTTCTTACAATTATTCAACTTACCATAACAAAAGTATAAAAATAATTTTAAAAAACTCTGAAATTATTTTAAATTTTGTTGACAAGTAAATACAATTACATAATACACACAACTAAATAATATACGAAAATTTAATTATACTTACTCAGAAGTGGTTTCAGTGGTTTCTGAACGATAAAGTGGATGAATATTATATTACTGCAATGTAATGATACTACTTCCAATAGTCTACCATATTGTCCTAGTGTTGCGTTTTTGCAACAACGATGTTCAACGCCATAAAAACCACATAAATAATTTTTTTTTGCTAATATGACTATTGTAGTTTAAAATATAAACATTTTTGATACTAATTTGCTAAATTAACAATTTAATTTATTTTTAGAAAGAGCAAATTATTAGCAAAAATCATTGCGGTATTTCCAAGCCAAAAATCGTGCTTTTTGAAGGCGTTCTATAAGACACATTGAGCAAATTTTTTGATAATAAAAATTATAATTTGTTATATAGATACATTATCAAACCTCTGTTAAAATATAAATAGCAAATAATGTACCTACCAACCCCCAAAAAAATTAAATCTCTAACGTTGCGAAAACGCAACGCTGCAAACAAATGGGTTTTAATAATGTTTTTTGTGTAACCTTTAAGACAGTTTCACTTTGGACGTCAGGACCATAAAGTATATTAAAAATGCTATTTCATTACTATTATAATAATTATTATATTACTTACAATATTTATAAAAATAGAACATTGCAAAAGGACGTAGGTAGTATACAAACAGTATTGACTTTGATTTCAATTGAGTGTTCTTATTTATAAGATATAAAATATTATTGAACCAATGATTTCTTTATCGTCAAGTTAAAGTGCTAAAGATTGTAAAGATAATAAATATATCCCCTCCTAAACAGCACATTATGTCGGTAATTTGTTGTGCGTAGTGTTCTAATGTTGTATATTGTTCTCGCAGTTATCTAAAAGCGTAGTGAGTTTTAAGAGTGCACTAAATTTAATATCCTTGTGTTGTTCTTATCAGCTTATCACTTATCCCTCTTTGGCATTTTTTAAATTTCTTAAAATGGTAACTATTGAAAGTGAAGCTCTGAGAACCTAGAAATAACGAGACAAATTAAAACTAATGGCAAAATAATAACAATATTTTACAGTTATCAACGTTTTGGTATTAATATCTACTAGACCCATAGTAGATAGACGTATCTCCTGTTGGGCTCTTTGAATCATTATTTGGGTGGATTTCTTCAAGAAGATAAAATGTTTTCCGTACCAATTCATACTATAAACTGCATCGGAAAAAGATGATATCTGCAAAAAACGCATTACAAAACTCTAAGCTAGTGCTTATTTTGGTTCCCGTTTACTTCGGCTACCATATATTCTGCTGGAATGCAATAAAAGCACAATTGTGCAATTATATTTATCGTTGCCGTAAAATGTTGTATTCGGAGAGAAGCGTTTGAGCTGTTTAAAAGAAATATGTTGAAATACAAATATAATAGGTATTAAACCCAAAAAAGTACCTTTCGAGCGTTGCGTATAATTCGCTACAAAGTAGAGGGGCTGTTGTTAGATACTGAACACCAAACATTATCGAACAAATATCTTGTAGTTCTTTTATATACCTTCAAGTAATAAAAATCCATCAAACTTAAAAAAATAATGCTAGTGAGTGATTATTGTAGTAGCAATATTGAGCAAAAATCATAAATTAAAGCCTACGCGATGTAAGGCAATCGAGAGCTAAGAGTGCAGTCTTCTGGCTTCACTCTCGGTACGTTCTCGATACGCCCTCGGTCCGATAAGCAAATGAGCATGTTCATACTACCGCTCTCGCTCCGATCCAATAACGCTCCGATACCAATCCACTTTGATAATTTTAACGGAGTGGTATTAGAGCGAGAGTGATGCTAGAGCGATAGTGTGAATACCTCTACGATACCGCGTCACTCCGTTGCCTCTGAGTTGTGTGCTAAACAAATACACAAGTACCGAGAGTGACACTAGAGTGGTGACATGTTCCGACGGTCGGGTTCATAACAATCATAGCTCTGCTATTTTCTCAGCAAGAAAGTGAAATTGAAATTTTAAGGAGTTTTTTTAGCCAAAATATAAAAAGTGCAGTAGCGTACTAAAAATTTGTTATTTTTGTAAAACTAGAGTTACTTTTTTGTCGAGTTTACAAAAATAATACTTTCGTAATCAACAACTGACAATCGATTTGTTTCGATTGTATTTGCCTTGTCAAAACAATAATGCTGAATTACGTAAGAAGGAGAAAAAGAATCTGACGTACGCTTAAGCAAATTCTGACGTCCATTTGGCAAAACAAAATTTTTTTTTAATAATTTATTTATTTATTTATTTATTTATTTATTAACTGCACCAACAGCGTTAAGCCAATTATAGGGCAGTTCGAACATTTTATTACAAAATTAATATAAACATTATAATACAAATAAAATTAAATTTTAAATGACCATTGTACATATAACTATCATATCCGTAGCAAAAAAAAAAAAAAAAAAATTTTGACAAACAACATTACATTGCGGTATACATAAAATAAAAAAGAAAAAGAGATATATATATTTTTTATGTATTATGTAAACCTCACGAAGCTCAAAAGATAAAAAAAGAAAAACAAATTACTGTGTGCAATAATTATATTAATTGAAATTGGAAGGAACACAACTAATATTTAAATCTGCATAGACTCAGAATTAGGTTTGAAGGGGATTCCATTAAATTAAACAACGCTTGTTTTAGTTTTTTTAAATCAAAATTAAAAATATCAATTTCCGAAGATATTATATTTACAGCAATTGACGATCGATAAAAAGGTGAATGGGACATAGCATTTGTTCTTGGTTTTGATAGATAAAAAATATTATTCGAACGGCTGCTCAACCTGGGAACCACAAAAGAGAACCAGTGAAGCATATCTTGTGATAATTGACAATTGACGTTAAAAATCCCCGATACGACGAGTACATCTCGAACAAATCTGCGCCTCTCTAATGATAAAAGTTCATACTTATTCAATAGATCAACGTAGGGTGCAAAAACGGGATAATTACCGGTTACTTTAAAATCATAAAATCGCACAAATTTCTTCTGAATTGCCTCCAGTTGGTCTTTGTAAATTATGTACGTTGGATTAAAAATGCATGAACAATACTCCAACTTGCTTCTAACGTACGCATTATAGAGTGTCAAAAAAGACCGTGGATCACGAAACATTAATGATTTTCGAAAGATAAAGCCAAGAGCTCTCCAAGCAGCCTTTGTAATCTTTGAGATATGTACGTCAAAGGCAAGTCTGCTATCGAGCGTCACCCCCAGATCAACCACCTCCTCTTTTCTTGACAAGTGCTGGCCGTTAATTTGATAATCGTAAGTAATTGAATTAATTTTTTTAGTGAAAGAAATAACAGAACACTTGTCAGTATTCGGAGCAAGGCAGTTTGCCCCGGTCCACTCAAGAACCCGATCCAGATCCAACTGCAGCATCGCACAATCCTGAACCGACTTGATTGTACGCCATAATTTCAAGTCATCTGCATATAAAGCACAGCACGAATGTTTGATCATCCCTGGCAGATCATCTATCAATAACAGGAACAGGATCGGGCCCAAATTGGAACCCTGCGGAACCCCAGACCCAACCCGATAAGCTACTGACCTTGATCCCCCATAGACCACATATTGATATCTATCTCGCAAGTAAGACCCAACCAGGCGCAGCAAGTCTCGCGAGAATCCAAATCCGGCCAGCTTAACAATAAGTCGGTCATGATCAACCCTGTCGAAAGCCTTAGAGAAGTCCGTATAAACAGTATCAATTTGTGACCCATTATCGAAGGCCTCCGACAGTGTTTGTACATACGGTGCTAGATTAGAGACAACCGACCTGCCAGGTATAAACCCATGCTGTGATGGAGATAGGTAAGACTGCACATGATCGACAATTTTGCGGTGTAAAAGAGACTCCAGGATTTTAGACACCGATTGAATAATTGCAATCGGTCTGTAATTACAAATATGCTCTCTGCCTCCACTTTTGTAAATTGGACAAACCTTAGTGATTTTCCACCTATCGGGGTAGATTCCCTGACTTAAACACAGATTAAACATTTTTTGAAGGGGCATCAAAAGAAATTCGATGCAACCCTTATAGATGTATATAGGAATCTGGTCCTCACCCATGGATCCCTTGGATTTGATCATCTTTACAGCCTTCAAAATATCGGCCTCTGTTATACTACCTATATTCAGGAAGTCGCGAGTGAAAACATTTAAGGGATCAAAATCAGGTGTAGTGTAGGTGGAGCGATTATCACTGTAAACGGATTCAAAGTGTTTGGCAAAAGCGTCAGATACATCTTTATTATTATTAAGGATGTTATTATGAGAATCTACAAAACTGGTAGTAACCGTATTCTGTCGGCTATGTTTAATAAAACTCCAGAAACTGGATGGATCCGACCTGACCTGGTCCTCCACCGCGGACACGTAACGGTCATATGCAAGCCTTACTTCAGTTTTAACTCTTCTGCGCACACTACGATAACCATTCAAATAAAGTTCGCAGGGATCTCTCTTGAGCAATTCGCGCAGTCTAGACTTTTCTTTTATACTATTTATAATATCTGAAGTGTACCACAAGGGATATACATGTTTACGTTTTTTAGACCTTGGTACTGTTAAATCAATTATGCCATACATTATTTTATAAAAACAGTTGACTGATACATTAACATCCCCTGCTTCCACAACTGTAGACCAGTCAGCATCCCTCACGAGTCTGTAAAGTAGCTCGAAATTTGCTCGCTTATAATTATACAGCGTGCTACAGAAATTTTCGCGTACCCTAGAGGATGACGATCTGACAGAGCAAACACAGCTAAGTGCGGGATGATGACTGTCCTCCGGCACGAGCGGATCATCCGCTTTAGACACAACTATATTTACATTGGACAAAATGAGATCAAGAACACGATTATTGGAATTAGGCGTGTTATTGTACTGATTTAAATTACAGAAATTTGCAAAGTTAGCCATATCCGACTCATTAGGATTGTTATTTAATAGATCACTACAAAAATTGGGGAGATTAAAGTCTCCCATGTATATTACATCTGATTTAAACAAATAAACATTTTGAGTAGTAGACTCGTAAAAAGTGTGGTAAGTGTTTCTAGGAGAACCGGGCGGTAAGTACAATGCGCACAATAATAAGGACTTATTCTTAAGATTTATACGAACCCACAAATCTTCAATTGTAGACTCAAATTTCATCAAACGTTCACTTTTCAACCCCACTTTACACGCCACCAGTACCCCACCTCCGTCGCTCCTATCAGAAGTTGATCGGTCGCGATCCCTCCTGTACACCACATACCGAGCATCAAAAAGTTCACCGTCAAAAATATTGTCGTTTAGCCAGGTTTCCGTCAACACAATAACGTCAAAGTCCTCCACCAAAAGATTTTTATAAAAGACACTTGTTTTTGTTCTTAATCCCCTAACATTTTGGTAATAAATGCTTAGATCACCCTTGTTAATGGACATCTCTAAGATCAGCGGTTTTGGTAATCTTAAATATCTTTGATCCTTCCTCCCTTCGCATGAATATTGAACCATTCTTTGTCCACAAAAACTTTATATTGTTGTCCTTTTTATACAGCCTCGCCTGATAAAACAACTCCCTGTGGTATTTAGACAGCGAATCGTTAATATAAATTGGGGCATGCTCTCGTACCAGGCTACTTATAGAGTTGTCTAAATGCTGCGTACTTAAGTCTCTCCTAACCTTGCGGCAACGTACAAATTCCTCCTTATCAAATCGTCTAACAAATTTTACTATAATAGGTGATGGCTGCAAGGGTCTATTGCCATTGTTGCGTGACTCACTGTGCTTATTTACTTTTATGCGATGACATGCGTCTAGCATGGGTAGTTCAAGTTTAAACCCAATAGCTTCCGACACTTTCTGAAGGGTAGTTACAATGTTCTCGCCATTAGGTTCAGGGACACCTACAACCTCGACACAATTAACTCGCGAATATTGTTCCAGATCACAGATAACACCCCTCAGATCTATGTTCTCCCTAACGAGCCTCTGGTTAGCAGCCTCCATTGCGTCAATCCGTACCGTCACAGTACCGAGTTCCTCATCCTGCTTAAGCAGTTTTTCTTGCAGGTCTTTAATTTCGGCAAAGCAAGATTCCATAGATGTCTTGGCCAAAAGCAATTCCTTCTTCACTTCCCTTACCTCGTTGAAAATATCTTTAAGAGTAGGTTCTCTACACTGCTCGCATGACCAAGACTTACTTTCCTGAGGATCCACGTTTACACAACTACGATGAAAATCGTTTGTGCACGTGGTGCAGGTTACGCATTCAGTCCTAGTTCGGACTACAACAGCAGCATGACAGATATTGCAAGTTGACGGCATGATGTAACGCTTTTTAATTTAGGGCACAAAGATGTATGAATCTTGTACCGACGGATAGCACGCAAATTTACGAAAATAGATTAAATGTGGAATTTAACATTTATTAAAATTAAATTGATTTAAAACAATATGCTCAAATCGATAACAAACACTGCATTCACTATTAGATATCAACTCTCACAGCTATCAAATAACTACCAGGTACCTCAGTTGTTATTAAATATTATTATATATAAAATAATTAATTAATTACCACGAATTCACTAGAACGATGTCAACGTGTCAACGGTCATGTTCGTAATCAATGCAAAAACTCTTAAAAACTCCCAAAATTTAAAGCTTGTTCCAAAGTTCTAAGCTTGTTAACATGGCCTTGGGTGCATCATACCCCAGTGTATCAACGCCGGATTAAAATTAAATTTCTGGTATCTATGCTTCTACTATTTATAAGGTCTGTTCGTTTGGACTGTCTGAGTTTACTTCAGGTTACTCTAAATCATGTTGGAGTTGATTCGTGTGACGTCACTAAACTGGTCTACTAAGAAAACATGTTACAAACGAACACTCGACTTCATGATCTCACGCAAAAAAGCAGCGAAAACATTGCAAACGAACAGACCTATTGACTATACTTACAATCATTTACAAACCTCAATAGAAATTTGTGGTACTCAATACAAACTTGCAAGTTCTCTCGGTAATTTTTTAATTCCTCTTCGGAATTAATGTCTTCCACGTTCAATTGTGTTAGTCGATCGCGCAGAATTTTAAATTGTATTATCACCGTGTAAAACAAGCCTAAGAACAAGTTGTCGAGTGAGCAAATAGTAGCAACCGAAATTAGCAAAAAAAAAACATAAGAGCCCCAAACACTATTATAGATCCAAGGTTCTTCAGATATACAGAAAATTCCTATGGGTAATTTCTTTCTAATGAAAGAAAGAGGAGCAAAAAGCGTTACTACAAAAAAAATGCCCGAGTACGTAAAGATCTTCTGAAAAAAGGAAACAAAAACCGCAATTTTGGCGATTTCTTTTTTGGTAGCGTCCGAACAACCGTCGCTTTTCCACAAAAATTGAGCACCTTCGGTTACTTTTAAGAATTTGTTTTTCCAGTAACCGACAAAGAGCGTTTTTAATAAAGTCTGAAAATGCAAGGAGCAGGTTATTCGAAACAATATTAATTTGGTATATACGAACATACTTGAGCGATTACGAAAGTACTTTCCGTGTTGTCAATAATTTTAAATAAATCTCTTCCGACGTAAAAATAGTTTGCGACGCAAATGGCCAAATTGACTAAAGCTATCAATTGGTTTGTCGCTTGCAGCAGGGTCGCTTTTGTATTTCTTCTCGAAAGTAAGAGTCCCATTCTGTTTATACAAAGAAACGGAAATTCTAACAAACTCTTATCCATCTTCGAATTTCTTCAAATGCTTCTAAATTCTGGCAAAGAATGATTTAATTAATAATTTTTAGTTGCATGGGCAGAATGTGATTGATCCTTTTCTTTTATTCTTTGTTTTTGAAGCGTCGAAATTTGCAATATTGGACTATATTTAGTCTAGTGTTATAATAGCAACAATAATTAAATACCTATTCAGTAATAAGGGCGCTAAGTTTCATACTATACATAGTATAACGTATAACGTCCTATAATTGGGCGCTTTTCTTAATTTAAAATTTGGAAAATTGCACACCCTTTCAAACTGAAATTAATTATTGCATCTTACCTGTGAAATTTCAAAAGAACAACTAAAGGTGCCTGAGAGTTTAAGATCGTTTAATAGAACAAATAATATATTAAGTATTCATTAATTAATTATACCATTTCCAATTATATGTTAAAGTAAAAACTGTAAATAGTACGGTACTTATGTTATTATTTTAAATTGCCGCTTATTTATACACAATCTAATTGAATGTGCGGTATAAGGACATGGGAGCCGGCAGGAGGGTGCAAGGAGGTGCACTTGCACCCCCCTGGCTTTTGAAAATCTTTTTTAAATTTGACTTTCATTTTTATTTATTAATAAATATAACCTATAACATAATAAATAAATATGTCGTACAGCGACAACATCGTTAAATTCGGCGCTGGGTCACATACCTAATAAAATAGACCCCGTGTTTTTAAGGGCCCCAAAACAGCTCATTTTATAAGAATTGTTCAATTAAAATTTCTTTCTACCCATTTTAATTGTTTTAATTATTGGAAAATGCGTATAAAAGAGCTTTTTCACCCGAGTTTGTCATTTAGATGTAAACTATAAATTAAAATTGATACCTAATAAGAAAATGGAACCCAGGCCCCATTTATCATAGGTCAAAAGGAGTCTCGGAATTCTTCAATAATATTTTTTGTTTACCTGAAATAATTTTCCTACTTTGTTTTCGTGAAACATTTTTTTTTGGAGACACTATCAATCGCTCCTAAAATTTCTAAACTTCATTTTAAGCCGTTTGACCTTGAAAAATCAAAAATTTGCGCCTGCGGCGCTATTTAATTTTAGTCTTTTCTTCAAACGAGAGGCCCCAAAATTTGACAGCGCCGAGAGCTTCAAAAACTATAAACACGCTTCTGAATAAGCCACGCCCCTTGCCCGCCTCTTAAAAGAAATTTGCACCCCCTTGCAAAATTTTCTGCCGGCGCCTATGTATAAGGATAAAAACAGCGATAAAACTAGATCAAGGAGCTTTCCGTCGAGCTAATTCAAAATTATTAGGGCTGTCAATAACAAAAATTGTAGGTTAGAGTCGCTCTGGGTTACAAGCGGACGAAATATGACGTAATAATGTCGTCGACGTCAATTTACCTATAGACGACGTATTAGGGCTACCGCACACTACAGACAGTCGGTGACCGTCTGTTTTGTAGCGAAGTGACCGCACACGACAGACTACTGTCAGTCAGACATCGGCTCCTACATCTACACCATCGCACACGCTGCCGACTATCGTTAGGAAGTCGGTGGCTGTTGCATTATTTGTCCGTGATTTTAGCTAGAGGAGATGCACAACGCTAACGACAATTTTGTAGTTCGTGTGCGCGCCTCTACTTAATTACGTTATTCCCATCTACCGCCGTCTAGTCACAGACAATCGTGTCAGTTGATAGTCGGTGGAAAAATAGAACACGTTACATCTTTTATGTAGGTCCGTCATTTTAGTCGGTTGTGTGCGGTGCTACGTAAGAATCTGTACTGAACATTCTAACCGACTATTTTAAGAGACGTTGTATTATCTGACAAAATAGAAAATATTCCAATCAGGTCTATGCTACGTAGATGACGTCATTCAAAATCGTCATACGTCTGACTAAGTAGAGGCGGCATTTCAATCACGGCTATGTTTTGTGAATGAAACGTTGTTTTCTTTAGTTCTAAATATAGGTATTATTAATATTTTTAGCTGAATGCGCACGTTCGAGAAGCCATTCAAATTTAAAATAGAAATAAATAAAAAGTACTAGCTTTTTAAACTAAACTTGTTACTGAATCGCGATGTGTCAAGAAAGATGGCATTTCTGACGTCCGGTACACGTCGCAAAATTACGTCCTGTAGATGTCGCCGCAAAATGACGTCTTTAGACTGTGACATATTATTGACGTCATATTTGGGGGCATAAATATGATGTCATATTTAAAGAACTTTTGACGTAAACAGTATGTTTATATGTATATATATACCTGTATTTGAAGCCACCCCCAGATTTCGCGATTTTCCATCGGTAATATTGTTATAAGCTGATGTGATTGGTTTGCACGTCCGATAAGCCAACATACCTCGTGATTTTTATCGGTCGACGATCATTGTGACAAGCATGAGATTCAATCACGACGGATAGTCACGATGACCGATAAAAAATCACGAAGTCTCTAGGCGGCTTAACTCGTTGTTTCCGCATATTCTTGTAGATATACTATATGGTGCTAATAATATACTGAATTGATGAAAATGAGCGGAGCTAACTAAAGACGAAAACAATCAGCGTGAGTTATTTAATTGTTTAGTTATTGAATTTGGCTTTAAGATGCCATCCAGTGTTAAAGAGCTCCAATATAGTATTAAGGGTTTTTAAACAATAATACATTACTTTGTAGTAGATAAACCAATTATTTATTTTAATACACTTTCAACACATTTCAATTTCAAAATTATACTATTTTTTCTTACAAATTTTTAAAATTTTTAGGGTTAATTATTTAGATAATTCTAATACGTTGCAAATGAACCCAATTTGTTTTCCACCAAACGTCTCGGGAATCGAAACCAAGACTTTGCTATTTTCGGTAGCACGTCTATACCTAATACGCCAGGCGGTCAACATAATTTTCCTAGCAATCCGGCATTGTTTAAATGCGTCGAGAAAGCGAAATATATATAAATCAAATTAGTATGCATACAACAATCATACGTGAATAAATTACAAATTTTTAATAAATTACAAATTTTTAATAAATTACAAATTTTTAATAAATTACAAATTTTTAATAAATTACAAATTTTTAAAAATTTACTTACAGACACAATAACTTACACCCAGACCCACCCTAACAATTAACTACCTAATTAAGAATATTTTAAAGCATACAAAAGCAAGCTTTAGTATTAATTTGAAGTACTGTTTTGAAGTAAGTTTTGAGATTTAAAATAAAGAGTAAAACTGATATTATCCCTAAACGTCATCTTACTCTAAAAGGTGTACAACTTGTGCTACGTGACGTCACCACGACAAACGTCACCCTGCTGAATCGCAATGCAATTTTTGGTCTTAACAGGAACGTCTGCAACTTATCAGACTGATAGTACTAGAATGTGGTCACATTGCAGTTTTATATTTGCGGCTGCTTTAGTGTGGTATTACTTTTGCAGATATCTAAAAGTGTAGTGACGTTAAAGGATGCAGCAAATCAAAGAGGCGTCTGTGGTTTCTATCACTGTTTGTCATTTTGTATATTGACCAAAAAGGTGGTAATTGAAAGCGAAACTCTGATCACCTAAAAATTACGAAACAAATTAAAACTAATTGCAAAATGTACTCCAGTCCAAATAAGGTGGCGCATGACTCATCGGCTAATCGCATACGTCTCGCTACTCATCTTACTTTATAGTGGAAGATGAACCAAGAAAATTACATTTTTTATGAGGATTTTTATATTACGTAGCGATGATTCATCCGCAAGCTTATTTGGACTGGGGTTTACTAACAATATTTTACAAACCGTCATCAATGTTTTGATATTAATGTCTACTAGACCGATACTAGTTAGACGTATCTCCTGTTGGGCTCTTTGAATCATTAATTGGGTGGACTTCTTCAACGAGGTAAAGTGTTTTCCGTACCAATTGATACTATAAATTGCATCAGAAAAAGATGATATCTGCAAAACAGGTATTACCAAGCACTAAGCAAGCGTTTATTTGGGTTCCTACTTACTTCGGCAATCATATAATCAGCTGGAATGCAATAAAAGGACAATTGCGCAGTCACTTCTACAGATGTTATAGCATGTTGAATTTGAAGAGAGAAGGTTGGGCTATTTACAGAAAACACATTGGCGTACAAATACATACAATAACCAAGAAAGAATACCTTTCAAATGTTGCGTATAGTTCGGAACAAATTAGTGGAGCTGACGTTAGATACTGAATGCAAAAGATTATCGAAGAAATGCCTTGAAGTTTTTTTATAAACCTTCAAAAATCAAAATCAATCAAATTTAAAAAAAAATTACTAGTGAACGATTATTCTACAGAAAAAAAAATACTAACACGTTCTTCAGATACTTCAGAACGCAGATGAGTTTTTAAACAACTCTCGTTATCCCCCCAACACCCAGACTTTTATTATGTTATGCTGCAGGTTCCAACGAGCAACCATACCAAATTTCAAAACTGTTGGATTTATTTCTCTCAGTTTTCTAATTTGACTGGGCTATACAGGGTGTAAAAACTAAGTGGGTACACCCAAATGAAATATTGCTACCAACAAAAGTTGTTTATTAGGAGGAGTTGTAACTGCCATTTTCGGGTGTACCCACTTAGTATTTCCACCCTGTAAAATATGTGACTGATTTTAAGACAAAAAGTTAATATAAACCTGGATACGCAACGGCTCTGATATTTGTTAAAGTTAAAAGTTAAAAGATAGTTGAGAAAGTAATTTTCAGATATCTACTCTTCTACTGTGAACTATAAATACCTAACTAATTTACGCACCTTAATAGAAATTTGTGGTACTCAATACAAACTATCATTTTCTCTCGATAATTTTTAAATTTTTCTTCAGAATCGATCGCTTTCACGTCCAGTTGTGTTAGTTGGTCGCGCAGAATTTTAAATTGTATTATCACAGTGTAAAACAAGCCTAAGAACAAGTTGTCCATCCCGCCAACGGTAATACTGGACGCAAGCAGTAAAAACATATAAGAGCCCCAAGCAATTTTATAGTGCCAAGGATTTTCAGATACATGGAAAACTCCAATTGGTAATTTATTTTTCATAAAAGAAACAGGAGCAAAAAAGGCGAGGATAATAAAAAAGGAGGCGAATATATATATTTTCTGAAAAAAGGTAACCAACTTCGCAATTTTGGCGATATCCTGATTTGTTGTGTCTGAACACTCGTCACTTTTCCAAAAAAGTTTAACACCTTCAGTTACTTTTAAAATTTCTTTTTTCCAGTAGATAAAAAGGAGTACTTTTAATGAACCCTAAAAATGCAAAGAGGTGGTTACTTAAAACAATATTTTATACAGATACGAACGTACTTGAAGTATTGTAAAAGTACTTTCCGTGTTGTCAATAATTCCAAATACGTCTCTTCCGACGTAAAAATAATTTGCGACGCAAATGACTAAGTGGACGAGAAGTATTAATTAATTTGCCACTCGAAGCAGGGTCGCTTTTGTGTCTCTTCTCGAGAGTAAGAGTCCCATTTTGTTTAAACAGAGCAACGGGAAGTCTAACAAACTTCTTTCCATCTTCCAATTTCTTCAAATTCCTCGAAAATCTAGCAAGAAATAAATTATTGATTTTTGATCAGACAGGGAGATTGCTGTGGGTGGTGTTTCTTTCATTCTAGACCCGCGAAGCGTCGATATCAGCAATAAAAATTTTAGATATTGTCCACCATTGTCGTTTGAAGAAGGATCCCTTCCCGCACTTAAGAGCCCCACTTTGTGGAAACAAAGTAATGAAAATTGCAGCAAATCTTTTTCCATTTTTTGAATTCTTTCAAACGCTTGATACAATTTCAGAACTTTAAAAATATCAAGATAGGCACGACTGGAATTTTCTTAACCCTGGACAAATTCCAAAATTGAATAACGACTCACTTTGGCAAAAATTCGTCTATGAGACAACATCCCTTTTTTTAAAGTTTTGAAAATGCTAATATACTTTTTAAACTACTGTAATTATCGCATCTTACCTGTGACGTTTCGGAAAAACAACTGAAAGTATCTGAAATTTTTATCTCGTAATTGAAGAGAATTATATCAATATTCATTGGGGACTTAATTAGAACGTTTCGAATTATTCTTAAATGATACCCATTATAACTAGTATAGGGAAGCTCTATAATTCTTTTATTGCTACTAATTTATTGAAGATCGAATTTAATATAATACGGGACAAGGATAAAAACAAAACTAACAACTTACAAAGCCGGCACTAGAAAAACTGTCCCATTAACAGTGCCTCAACTTATCGACTGCTCGAGCGAAGTCCGGGTTTTCGAAGCATCTTGAAGAGGATCTCAACTTTAAAACGCGCCGCAACTCTTAAGCCTACTTTGAGGTTCCTTCTGGGCCTCTTTAAGAATGAAAGATTTGGTAGTTCTCTCTTCAGAGAAATTTCTACAGAGAATTCTCAGAGCCAGCTCCAAGAAATTAGAATATATGGCCCTCTTGAAATTATACATCCCTAAATGCACCTACGTCTAATAAGTTGTTATATCTCAAAGTTGAAGTTAAAATGCAAACAAAATCACTATATATATGTTGGTCTAGTCCCATGCAAATAGTAAAACTTGTAGGTCTACCAGATCGAAAGCCGTGCAGTGTTCTACTAAATAATTTCAGGCGATCGAAATAAGATACAACTCACAATAAGATACAAGAAACGTCTAATAATAAGGTGTAAGTTTCAGGCACTTTCTAAAGACACTCTTTCAAACTTTAATGATTGCGTCTTCACGTCTGTGAAATTTCGAAAATACAACTGAAGGTGTTTGAAAATTTAATATCATAAAAGAGAGTTTACATTACCAACATGTATTGAACAAGAACATTTTTGACAGAACTCAAACAAGTCTGAAGTTTGATTTTGACAAGTAAATATACATTTTTTGTATGCGGTAATGTCATATATGTATGACATATATGTCATACATGTATGACATATATGTCAAACATCGGTCAAACATCATAAAAGCATGATAAAAATCCTAAACAAGTATAAATTTTGAATTATATGACGAAGTTCATGATTTTTTAAACTAAAAACTCGTACACAAGTAATTAAATAAGGTGTCCAACTGTTTTATTTCTATTGATTGAAGCGAAATTATCGAAAAACTTTGTATATATTCTGACATGTATACAATATACTTTTATTTTTTGTATGGCAAATTGCGTGTCTTTGTATTTGTATAGGACATATACAAATGTATTTGTTTGGGACAAAACAGTTGAATTTTTATCTGTCATACATGTCCTATACAATGTATATGTTTTGAACAAATACATGTTGGTAATGTAAACTCTCTTTTATAAGACAAAAATATCAATATTTAATTATAAATTATAACGTCTCCAATTTTGACGACTACAAATAGTAGGGTAGGTACCTATGTTATTATTTCAATCGAATTTACATGTGCGGTATAAGGATTAATAGAACAATAAAATTAGACCAGAGAGCTTTCCAGTTATTTCTTTAAATGGGGGAAGGTTCAGGGTTTTCTTGACATCATCGGACTAGTTTTAAGTTATTAGGTCTGTCATAAAATAACTTCAAAGGTTGTAGTTGCTCTGGGTAACGAGACTTCATGACTTTCGTGTAAATTCGGAGAATACCTTTCTTAACTTCTGGTCCTACTATGCTAGTAATAAATAAGCTTTACTAGTTAAATCCAAATTATACAGTTAATTCGGTAATTCAACAAAATAATATGCTGTTGCGTAAACTGCATTTACAACTGTTACAGTATGTAAAGGGATCTATTTTAATACTAAACTGATACGTCTATTTGACCATTTATACTAATCATTGAATATGTGCAAACTCGTGAAGTTTCTGATTTCACACTGGCACAAGATTGTGTAGGTTGCTTCTAGTTATATACTACCTCGGAATAACTTACCCCCTGACCCATCTTAACAATTAACTAGTTAACTCGCACTTAAAAATAGTTTTCAGCAGAAGAAAGCAAGCTTTAGCATTGGAAGTATTTTATTGTTTTGAGAACAAATAACAAAACTAATAATAACCCTAAGCGTCATTTTATTCTAAAAAAGTGTACAAATTGTGCTAGGTGCTTAAAAGTCACCCTGTATAAACGCTATGCAATTTTTGGTCTTAACAGGAACGTCTGCAGCTTATCAGATTGATAGTAATAGAATGTGGTCACATTGCAGTTTTATATTTGTGGCAGCCTTAGTGTTGTACTATTTTGAAGATTTCTAAAAGTGTAGTGACGTTAGAGTACAACAAATTTAATCAAGGAGGCGTCTGTGGTTCTAATAACTACTGTTTGACATTTTTTATATTGATCAAGATGGTGGTAATTGAAAGCGAAACTCTGATCACCTATAAATAACAAATTAAATTAAAATCTAATTGCAAAATATACTCCAGTCCAAATAAGGTGGAAAGTGGCGCATGACTCATCTTACTTTATTATGAAAAATAAATCAAGCAAACAGCATTTTTTCAGGATGATTCTTATATTACGTAGCGATGATTCATGCGCGAGCTTATTTGGACTGGGGTTTACTAACAATATTTTACAAACCGTTATCAATGTTTTGATATTAATGTCTACTAGACCGAAAGCAGATAGCCGTATCTCCTGTTGGGCTCTTTGAATGATTAATTGGGTGGACTTCTTCAACGAGATAAAGTGTTTTCCGTACCAATTCATACAATAAATTGCATCGGAAAAAGATGATATCTGCAAAAAACGTATTACCAAGCACTAAGCAAGCGTTTATTTGGATTCCTACTTACTTCGGCGATCATATAATCTGCTGGAATGCAATAAAAGGAGAATTGCGCAGTCACTTCTACAGATGTTATAGCACGTTGAATTTGAAGAGAGAAGGTTTGGCTATTTGCAGAAAACACATTGAAGTACAAAGATATACAATACCAAGAAAGAATACCTTTCAAACGTTGCGTATAGTTCGAAACAAAGTAGTGGAGCTGATGTTAGATAGTGAATGCCAAAGATTATCGAAGAAATGCCTTGCAGCTCTTTTATAAACCTTCAAAAATAAAAGTCGATCAAATTTCAAAAAGTTATGCTAGTGAACGATTATTATAATATTCTTTTAGCTCTAAATGGACTTCTTCATTCTACAGAAAAAAAAATATTAACACGTTCTTCAGATACTTTTTTAAGGACAATATAATGAGCCAAATGTATATTACGGAATCCATTATAGAATAAGTACTTTAATTTTCTAGAGACATAATTTTTTTATAGGATTCATAGTTACAGAGCAAAACGTAGAAAAGTCTTTAACCCATTAATTCCCACTACTGGAAATAGTAAAAAATTACACTTTTTTTTTTTAAATAAAGTCGTTTAATCCTAGACAAGAAAGTAAAATAAAATTATGATTATCCCAAGTACAAAAATTTCGGTGCTGCGGAAACGCAACACTGGGAACTAGGGTTATACGTTATACTCTGCTTTGGTGAACAAGTGAACATGTTACGTGCAAAAAAATTTTACAATTGAAGCAGATGCATCCAGTGGTACTTTTACAGAATCTACATCGACGCCTACAATTTTCTGTAATTTTTATAATTACATGGCTTACGCCCCCCCCCCCCCCCCCCCACACACCTGTACAATAACTGCCAAATGACCACGGTTATTCATAGATGTTCCTGCTTGATCAGCTTTTAGAAGGCATCTTGAAAGTTTTTATTAAAATTTCTTAGTTTTATAGGGACTTTTCATTATACAGGGTGTTAGGATATTCCATGTAAAGACCAAACTAGATTTTCCACGTCGATTTCGTGGATTTGATTCGGGAACTTTTTCAAAATCGACAGGTGTTCGACACCAAACAGTTTCACGCTTCGCTTTTTTAGTTGAAGAATTGCCATTTTAAATGGGCACTGTGTCCACTATTTCCTGATCTGCTTCTATGTCAGTTAATTCAAAAGTTCCCGCTACGTCGGAAGGAAAATTAGGCAGTCTTTAAATTTTATCATCGTCGATAAATTCCTCGTCCGTTAGCTCATATCGACGTCTGGAGGTATATAAGCAATATCTATTTCTTCATCAAGATAAGTGTCTTCGATAATTATTGACTCTAATTCTTTAAAAGTTAACGGCCGTTTAGGGTCATTGAGATATTTGGGTTTGTTCTGTGATAATTATTTGAGGCCAAATTTCGTATAACTTCTTACAATAATTATTCAACTTGCCATAACGAAAGTATAATAATAATAAAAAGAAACATTGAAACTATTTCAAATTTTGTTCACAAGTAAACACAACTAGGTAATACACCCAACTAAATAATATACAAAAATTTATTTATACTCGGAAGTCGTTTGAGAACGATAAAGTGGATGAATATTATATTACTCCAATGTAATGATACTAGATCCATCCACTAGTATACCATATTGTCCCGGTGTTGCGTTTTTGCACTAACGATGTTCGACGCTATAAAAACCACATAAATAATTATTTTTTTGCCAATGTGACTATTGTAGTTTGAAATATAAACATTTTTGATACAAATTTGCTAAATTAGCAATTTAATTTGTTTTTAGAAAGAGCAAATTATTAGCAAAAATCATTGCGGTATTTCAAAGCTAAAAATCGTGCTTTTTGGAGGCGTTCTATAAGACACATTAGGCAAATTTTTTGGTAATAAAAATTATAATTTGTTATATAGATACATTATCAAACCTCTGTTAAAATATAAATAGCAAATAATGTACCCACCTACCCTAAAAAAAATGAAATCTGTAACTATGCGAAAACGCAACGCTGGGAACAAATGGGTTAAGCACCCCCCCCCCACCCCCCAAAAAAATCCCAGATTTTTAGTATGTTGTACTACAGGTTCCAACGAACAACCATACCCATTTTTAAAACTCTTGGATTTATTTCTCTCAATTTGTCAAATTTGACTGGGCTATACGAGTATAATATCTGATTGATTTTAAGATAAAAAGTGCATATCAACATGGATCCACAACGGCTCTGATATTTAAAAAATTAAAAACTTTGCACCAGCATCATCAGTCGGCTGAGATTCCTTGTGGCTGTTTAACTTTAGGGATAAACTGTAAAAGTAATTTTCGTACGACCGACTCTAAAAACATTCTTTACGCTTCGTGAAGTAACGCCTAAAGTCGGACATTTTTATCGAGTTTGTTTTACATACAAGTATATGATCGTAAAAATTATACATGGACAGGTATATAACCAATAAGGTACTTCACGGTTATATACTTTTTGTTTGATTCTGTCAAATTTCAATTTTATTCCACTAGATGGCGCACGCTCATTTGACAAAATTCAAACTTTGAATAATTATTTAGACAATTGAAGTCGTAAATTAATTACTTATTTAGCAAAATGCAAAATTGTGAAAGTATTAGTTGTACTTATAATAATTATAATACAAAAAATCAAAACTCAAAACAGTTCTTAGCTGAAACAATTTTTAGAAACGTAATTTACGTAAAACATAACCTTACAAAATACAAAAGTTACTAATTTTATATTGCCGTCGTACGAAAAATTTTGTATGTATCTCGAGCAAAATGCGTTTTTGATGTTCGGTCGTCAAAATTAGACCTCACACCAAAAACTCTCATTTTACGCTCTAGACACATAAATAACTATTATTTCATACTGTACGGGTATTGCTACTTTTCGTCATTAGTTTGAGTCCGGGAAATGGCACATTACATCACTAGGCCGGGAAGTGTTGCTAAGTAACACTTCCCGGACTGTTTGGCGAAATTTTTGAAAAGGAGTTTATTACTTAAATTTTAGCTTGAAATAAGCTTGCCGGCAGCAGGGATCGAACCTATGAACCTTTGGGTGAAAGACAAATTTTTTAAATAAAAAACTGTTTTTTTCTATTTCGGTACTTTAATCCATTCCTTAACGTACTGTTTTGGTCTCAAAACAGTGCGTTAAGAAGCTCTCTTAACGTACTGTTTCTGGGGGATTTTCTTCTGCTAAGTTTGCGTCAAGTTGCACTGACGTTTACAAAAATGTCAAATATCATTTATTAAAATGTTCATTTTTAGAGCTTATTAGAATTGAAATGTAATAAAGAATAATGTTTTGACATAGTTCATTCATTTTTATTTGTTAAAATTTAAATTATACAGACATGAGTAGGTGCATTATTTAAATTTAAAAAAATAAACTTGCGACATCTATGAATCAATGAACGAAAGATGGTGACATTTCAGTCAGTGCCACCACAATTATTATAAAAAGAAAATCTCCATGATGTTAATTATTTATATATTTTAACAAATTATTTTATTAAAATGTGAAATAGAAAAAATAGTATAAATTACACGTTTCATAAGCCGTGTTAAGTACTCGTCCTTTTTAAAACTCACCGCAAGCGGCTCGTTTTCAAAACTTGGACTCGTACGTTAACAAGGTGCCTTATGAAACTTGTACTTTAATATACTATTACAGTATGAACTAAAATTTTATGCGATATACGTCCGTGAAGTGATTTTTAAAGCATTCGTTTCGAAATTCCGGACTCAGCTTCGCTTCGTCCGTAAACATCTTACTCATGCCTTAATAGGTCACTTCCCGGATTAATGACGTACATAACTATTTCCGATATCTACTCTTCTACTGTGGACTATAAATACCTGTACACTAATTTACGCACCTCAATAGAAATTTGTGGTACTCAATACAAACTATCATTTTCTCTCGATAATTTTTTAATTTCTCTTCGGAATCGATCGCCTCCACGTCCAATTGTGTTAGTTGGTCGCGCAGGATTTTAAATTGTATTATCACCATGTAAAACAGTCCTAAGAACAAGTTGTCCATTCCGCAAACAGTAATACTTGACGCAAGCAGTAAAAACATATAAGAGCCCCAAGCAATTTTATAGTGCAAAGGATTTTCAGATATATGGAAAACTCCAACTGGTAATTTATTTTTCATTAACGAAACAGGAGCAAAAAAGACTAGTATAATAAAAAAAGAGGCGAATATAAATATTTTCTGGAAAAAGGTTACCAACTTCACAATTTTGGCGATATCCTTATTCGTTGCGTCTGAACAATCGTCACTTTTCCAAAAAAGTTTAACGCCTTCAGTTACTTTTAAAATTTCCTTTTTCCAGTAGATATAAAAAAGTACTTTTAATGAAGTCTGAAAATTCGAAGAGGTGGTTACTTAAAACAATATTTTTGATACAGATACGAACGTACTTGAAGTATTGCAAAAGTACTTTCCGTGTTGTCAATAATTCCAAATACATCTGTTCCGATATAAAAATAATTTGCGACGCAAATGACTAAATGGACGAAAAGTATTAACTGATTTGCCACTCGAAGCAGGGTCGCTTTAGTATCTCTTCTTGATAGTGAGAGTCCCGTCTTGTTTAAACAAAGTAAAGGGAAGTCTAACAAACTTCTTTCCATCTTCGTATTTTTTCTAATTCCTCGAAAATCTGGTAAGAAGTAATTTTATTATTGGTTATTGATCAGATAGGAAGATCGCTGTTGGCGATGTTTCTTTCATTCTAGACCCGCGAAGCGTCGATATTGGCAATAAAAATTTTTGATATTGTTTTCTGGTACAATTAAAATACTTTCCGTGAGCTTTATTCTCAGAGGTAGGTAGTAACAAAGCGTTCTCTAAATTCAAGAGTGAATACACTTGCCCAACATTCTCTTAAGAAACAAGTATAGACGAGAGCCTTCCAAATTAATGAAATAACTGAGTGTGAGATTGTCTCAATGAGCATTGCAATATATTTTATTAAACAGCAAGGACGAATAAAGAACTGACCCTGAGGCACCAGTCTGCAATGTTCGGAGCAACGACTTGAACCCGCGATCTCTGCACTCCACATAGTGGCTGCAACCCCCCCGAAAGAACTCATTGAGCGACTTGGCTAAGCCAGTTATGCCATAGGCTTCTAGCTTACCAAGGGGTATGTCATTGCCTATGACGACAAACGCCCTGTACAGCTATTGTGCTCATACAGGTCTAAGTAAATCCTAATAGTTAGTCATCCTGATCCAAAGACTGCGAAATATAGTGACGGACGTGTAAATATCTGAACTTGTAAATCTGCCAGATTGAAAGCCGTGCAGTGCTAGTCAACAATGACTAATTCTGAGTTAAATTCAAATATATTTTACTCTAGAAAAGTGCTGGGTTAATGCTGGGCGAAGTGTGTACGGGCTAACGTAATCTAATGCCACGCTAAGATCTAACCTTATATTCAAATCATGGAGTTAACTCTGACTTTCTATCAAACTTCAATTAGCGCGTCTTTATTACCTGTGAAATATCGAATGGACTTACCATAATTATTTTCATTTAAAAATTTAAAGTGTCTTATAGAAAGGGCAAATTAATATCAAGGAAGTTTTTTAACATGCTTGAACATAAAGTTGCATTACAACTTTTGTTTATTCATGGCCTACTAAATCAATGTTGGATATTAGAGCAATACATTTTTGAACTTCAATCGAGTATACATTTTTTTGAAACATGTGGATTATACGAAATAATTGTATTTCGTAGAATAAATCTGAAAGATTATAAAAGTTTACGTTACAACAACTTAAACACTTACAATAGTGTCTAATTAAAATTTATAATACGGAAAGTCGGCTGATTCAGTCAAAACACTAAAGCCCAGTTGTATAAACGAGCTAATCTGGGAGTCAGAGTTAACTCGACGATCTGAATATAAGGTTAGATCTTAGCGTGGATTCGATTAGGTTAGCTCGTAGGCACTTGGTCCAGGGTTAACTCATCAATTTTCTAGAGTCAAATATATTTCAATTTAACTCAGAATTAGTTGTTATTTATGTTGAATTTAGGTTAATCGCCGAGTTAACTCTGACTCCCAGATTAGCTCGTTTATACAACTGGGCCTAGGTTGGGCTGTATCTTTAAAACTGCAACACTTGGTACAATGGCATATATGGTTAAATATGTTCCAAACCAACTCATCTTTCAGATATACGTCGGTGAACCAAACACCCTGTATATAACATATCAAAAAATTACAACTACCCGACCTTTTCCTGGATAAAGCCGATTATTATGGCAATTCGACTGTACTAAAAGTGTTTTCCAAGCTGTCAATAATTTGAAAAACGTCACCATTGTCGTTTGAAGAAGGATAAATTTTGTATCCCTTCTCGCACTTAAGAGCCCCACTTTGTGGAAGCAAAGTAATAAAAATTGCAGCAAATCTTTTTCCATTTTTTGAATTCTCTCAAACGCTTGATACAATTTCAGAACTTTAAAAATATCAAGATAGGCACGACTGGAATTTTCTTAACCCTGGACAAATTCCAAAATTGAATAACGACTCACTTTGGCAAAAATTCGTCTATGAGACGGCATCCCTTTTTTTAAAGTTTTGAAAATGCTAATATACTTTTTAAACTACTGTAATTATCGCATCTTACCTGTGACGTTTCGGAAAAACAACTGAAAGTATCTGCAATTTTTATCTCCTAATTGAAGAAAATTATACCAATATTCATTGGGTACTTAATTAGAACGTTTCAAATTATTCTTAAATGATACCTATTATAACTAGTATAGGGTAGCTCTATAATTATTTTATTGCTACTAATTTATTGAAGATCAAATTTAATATAATACGGGACAAGGAAAAAACAAACCTTACAACTTACAAAGCAGACACTAGAAAAACTGCCCCATTAACAGTGTCTCAACTCAACCCTGTATAATAAAAATGATTTTACCTGGTAGGAGTCGATAATGACTTCACTGGAATTACGAACGTGTAGGTGAAAAAGTGGCAGATGAGTATGGGGCATATTATTAGAAAAGTGCATTAAAAAAGCTAGCCTTAGCGTACAGCTAAAAATATGTCTCTGCCATGATTAACAATGTGCCATCGGAAATTTTGCCGTTTGGCAATATTGCCACATTGGGAATATTCCCGGTAAATTGCCGAGATACTCATAAGTTCCCAAAACTTGGCAATATTAAAATTGGGAATTTTGCTACTAATGTGGGAATATTGCCGGCAATTTGGGAATATTGCCGGGAATATTCCCTGTATGTCATTGGCTAGTTCGTATTTTTCTGAGTCGGAAGTCGAAAATTACATTTCTGACTGCGATTCCGATTTCGATAAGGGGCCATTCAAGTATTACGTAAGCAGATTTTTTACAATTATTTACCCCCTACTCTCCATTGTCTGCAAAAGTAAGCAAACCTCTCCCCCCTCTCCAATGCTTACGTAATCATTGGTACCTATATGCATTTTTCTTTTAATTTAATTAATCTTTTAAACATATGTGTGTTTTGTTTTCTTGCCATTTGTGTAAAAAAGTAAATAATAACTGCTGACGTAATCACGGTATCGACCCCCTACCATCAAAATATCATCATCATCAATCGTCATCGTCATCAAAAATAAGCAAAGCAAAGACTCCCCCCCCCTCAAGCGCTTACGTAATACTTGAATGGCCCCTAATTAGAACTGGAAAATAGTTATTGATATTATAACGTTTATTATCATGTTGAGTTAAAATCAAAATATGACATTTAAAGGTAAGTTGCCGTAATATTTCCATTTTTCGGCAATATTGCTTTTTTTTTAATTCCCGGCAACATCACATTGCTAGCCATGATCAATGGTGATGTCGTATAAGTTCATAAAATTTGCCCACGGCTCCAGCCGTACAAAGTAAGTTTCAGCTATTTGACTTTACTTATAGGTATTTCAAACTCAAAGTGCAACAAATCTAAAAGGCTTCGGTGGTTCATAGCCGTTTATTAGTTCTTATTAGTGCTTATTACTTATTCGTACTTACGTAGTATTAGTACACCACTAGTAGTTTATTAGTGTTACTTAGAAACTTGATAAGATAAGACGGCGCAACTTTTAAGAGAGCTAGCAACTGAAGATCAAAGTGAATACAAAATGTTTATGAGAATGTCAACCGATCAATTTAATGTTTTGTTACAAAAAGTTGCCCCGGCGATTCAACGACGAGACACAAATATGAGGGGTGCAATACCAGCGAAAATAAAATTAGAGCTTACTTTGTCGTATTTGGCAACAGGAAACAGCTACCGCAGTTTATCACATTTCTTCAGAATTTCAAAACCAGCGATATCGAAATTCATCCCTGAAGTGTTGTGTTTCGGATTACATAAAGGTAAATAAAAGTACAATGTACATTTTTAACCAATTTATTTATTAACGGTATTCTTAAAAATTACAACAGTATTATTGCGTTTCATCTGGAAGCACGATATCATCATTTTCAAGTGTCATAGAGATGGCCTGTGATAGAATATTGTCACCTGAATATTCAGGAAATGGTGTCGATCTTTCAGATGAGGTAAACGTTTGAGGGGAAAAGGACATAATAGTAGATCTTGGTGTCGATCTGTCAGATGAGGTAAATGTTTCAGGGTAAACGGACATATTAGTATACCTGTAGTTTTCGATAGAAAGCTCACTCAAAATATTCTGTATTCTCGCTTGTCCGATCATACCTCTTTCTAATGACAAAGCTCTTAACTGCATTGCCACGCTCTTGCCAAATACATCGAATCGGTCTTCTATATCAGTCGGTACTGGTATCTTGGTATTGATAGCTTCTTGTAATTTTTTTAACTCTCCGATAGCACGAAATATTCCCTTCCGCTTTGACACTGTTTTAACTGCAGGCCGTGGAGTTTCAGCATGCATTTCTTCTGGAACACTAGTTATATCTTCATGGGTGAGATTTAAATTTTCATTTATGGTCTCTTGTGTATCAGAAGCTACAATACTCGGGTCCTCTGTTTCACCATGGGCAGAATTGTTAACCTAGAAAAAAAAATTTCAGATTCCTGCTTCACATGAAGAGTGGAAGAAAATAGAAAGAGGATTCAACACACGTTGGAATTTTCCAGGGGTTTATGGTGCTATAGATGGCAAGCACGTGATGGTTCGAGCACCACCTAACTGTGGCAGTGATTACTATAATTATAAAGGAAGCAACAGCATCATACTAATGGCCGTCGTTGATGATGATTACTGCTTTCAATACATCAATATTGGAGCAAACGGACGATGTTCGGATGGTGGCGTTTTTCAAAACTGTTCGATTTTTCACGATCTTGAAAATAATCTGCTGCCAAACGGTGGATTTTTTGTTGGAGATGAAGCATTTCCACTAAAGACGTATCTGTTAAAACCTTACAAACATAGTCCTTTGACGTACCCACAGAAATTTTTTAATTATAGACTCTCGAGAGCCCGAAGAATTGTCGAAAACGCTTTTGGTATCCTAGTGAATCGCTTCAGCATATTTGAAAGGGCCATACCTACAGATTTGACGGTTACTGATAAAATTGTTCGTACATCATGTACTTTACATAACTGGCTCAGAAAAACTTCAGCCACATACTTGACAAGGTTGTGTGTTGACTTTGAAGATCTGGATACTGGAGAAATTATAGAAGGATCATGGAGACAACAGAATTTAAATTTATTGCAAAGTATTGATCAAATAGGTAGCAATCACTCATCAAGAATAGCCCGAGAATTAAGAGAAAGGTATACCACGTATTTTGAAAATGAAGGTGCAGTCTCGTGGCAATGTAGAATGATACATTAGTTTGAAACCACTAAGTATGAGCATTTATTTCAAATAAAACTAATATTATATAAAAATTCTATGTTTTTATACTTACATTGTCAATAGTTGTCCGCCTTTCATCTACATCTTTCAATAAACCATCCATTTCTTTGTACCATGGTATATTTGGTGTGTATACAGTATCACTTCCACTTCCTGAACGTATCGAATTTTGTATCTTTTTCTTCTCCTGATAATAGGTTGATCGAAGTATTCTCATTTTTTTTTTCGCCTCGGGAACCCCGAAACCAGTAATATGCATCACTTCAACAAGTTTCTGGTATGCAGCCTCTCTCGCGTGTTTATTTTTATATACAGACGATTTTTGGTTCCATAAACATTCATAAGATTTAAATTCCTGTATAAATTTTATAGTTGTTTCGGAATTCCACCTTTCCGCCGCCATAATCACAATAAACTTAGCCAAAAACTAACACCACGTGTTTTTACTTGCTGTAGCAATTTGTCACTATACACTTGCCATTGCTGTTCACATGACTCATTAAGTACAAGTGCTTAGTAAAATTATGGTGGGGAAGTCGACTTGTCGCCAAGTAAATAGGATCGGCTTCTATTCACTCGCACTGGCAGTTTTACTAATACTAAGCACTAACTCAGCATGTTTACACGCAAGGTATTAGTGTAAGTGACAAGTACTAAGCATTAGGTACTAAGCTCGTGTAAACTAGGCATTATGCAGTGCAGGATTATCCAAGACAGAATAACTTTGGTGGTTGATTCCGTTTATAAAACTTACGCGTCTTATTGCTCAGTTATCCAGTACGTGAATTCATAGTTACCCTTTCCCCGTCCTATATCTCGAAAAGGGTAAACTTATGGAAGAAATGAATATAACCAATCTTGTAGCTAATAATGTTTTTAGTAACTTTTATTATTGCCTTTATTAACGTACGGTAGACAGGAACCAAGTTATTCTTAAAAAACTAGATCTACCCGTGATTTTGGTTAGTTTTTTCAAGATGGCGGCTCGAGCACAGGGTCTCGGGGGTCAAAAATTTGGATTTAACATTAGGAGACCTTTCTATAAAACAAATTAAAAAAATTGGGACTACCGGAATAATTCCGATCGCGGATTACTAATTGCACTGGACAAAAGACAAAAAACCTTACTTTTAATAAAATCTGAAAATGCTAGAAGCTAGTCATGTTACTTACTTCAATTATGGCAAAAGTGCTTTCAGTGTTGTCGATAATTCCTAATACATCTTTTTCCACCTAAAAATAATTTGCGACGCAAATGACTAAATGGACGAGAAGAGTTAATTGATTTGCCACTTGAAGCAGGATCGCTTTAGTATCTTTTCTTGAGAGTAAGAGTCCCATTTTGTTTAAACAAAGTAACGGAAAGTCTAACAAACTCTTTTCCATCTTCGAATTTCTTCAAACACCTCGAGAATCTGGCGCGAAATAATTTTATTATTGATTGTTGATCAGATTGGCAGATTGCTGTGGGTTTTTCTTTCATATTCTTTCTTCGCTCATGAACCCAATAAACGCAGCTAGGTTTATTATACGTAAAAAATACGTCTACAAGTCTACATGGTGCAATATTTGTACCTCTATGTACGTAAGTTCAGTGACGTAAAATAATTACTCAAATAACGAGTAATATACGAAAATGTAAGAAATTTATAAGTTAACAACCTTATAAAGCGCGACATCAGCTCCGTTTTAGGAACAAAGTATGTGTGTTCTCAAAATACCAGAGAGAATTGATAAATTAATATAATCTTATCCTTAGTGCTATAATAGAAACACTAATAAGGCCCAGTTGTGTAAACGAGCTAATCTCGGAGTCAGAGTTAACTCCACACGATCAACCGAAATCAACAACTAATTCTGAGTTAAATTGAAATATATTGGACTCTAAAAAATTGATGGGTTAACCCTGGATCAAGTGCCTACGAGCTAACCCAATCTAATCCACGCTAAGATCTAGCCTTATATTCCGATCGTGGAGTGACTCTGACTCCGAGATTATTTCGTTTATTATACAACTGGGCCTTATAATTATAAAGTTAAGCCATTACGTTCACATCGTTCATTTTCAAGCGCAAGGTGTGCATCTGTGCATATTATTTAGTCTAGGGTTTTTAGATAAGATACTTTCTAAGTACACCCTTTCAAAGTTTAATTATTACGTCTTACCTGTGAAAGTTCGAAAAGAGAACTAAAGATATCTGAAAATTTAATTTCTTTAAAAGAAAAAAATGTTATTAATTAATTATAAATTATAACGTTTCCAATTGAATTAATAAAGAAGTGATGACTACAAATAATAGTAGGGTATGTAGCTATTTTTTTATTGTTACGTTCGGTAGTTTTAAATTGAAAATTTTTAAATATCGCTTTTGCTGTGGGTATCTATATCGCCACGTTAGCTTGAACCAGGTACGTCTGTCCGTATTATTTATAGGTATGTGTTGTGTTATAATTCGTTATTGCCACAATACGGTGGCCTAAGCCTAACTAATTAATAATAATTAATTAAAATCATTTTTTAAATAATTTATCAATGTAGACGGCCAACGAAAGGAAGTATTTTCTAGTAACCGGAAATAATAATAATTATAGGCGTTGAACTACTTGAGGAAAATATTTATTTATTGTAGGAAGCCATATTCGAATATTAATATTAGATATAGAGTCAACATAAATAAACTAGTAGTAGGGATTATTCGGCAATGCATAATTATTAGTTCAACAAGTTTCTCACATTAAGCCAAAATGGCAAAAAGAAAACTATACGTCGTAGTGCAGTAATTCCAATTCAGTTTCGACCGACAAAGTAATCATTTTGAGATTAACAATTCTTTCATTATTAATTATTACCCACCTTAGTTTGTGAAATTAATTCCCACGTCGCTTGTCGAGGTGCAACATTTGTTTTCTTTTTTAATAAACACATAAACAGTGTTCCAATATTTTTGTAAATGCAGCCAAATATCGGGCAGCACCAGCAGAAAACTTTCATTAAATTAATAACGTACAAGTTTTAGTTTCAGCTTGAAATCGTAGCACCTAATATTAGTTATTAGTAGCTGCATCGAAATGTTCTCCACAACCGCCATCTGCATTAATCTACAGACCTCGCCACTAGCATCACGTGTCAGGTCGGTTAGTATTCACTAATAATTTAATAGAAAATCAATAATGAAGCATTTGAATTAAAAATTTAATTTTATTTATCATTTCACAATTTCTCTCGCTACAATAGACACGCCCCGAAGTAGCTAACGACTACCATTATATTTAATTTTATTTTTTAACTGCACGTGAATAAAATATCCGATGCGGCAATAATAGTCCGGGAGGCAGCGAGCATATTACCAAACAATAAAGTGCAAAATTTTGTAATAAAACCAACCGTCTACCTGTTAAAAGTGGCAGCATTAACTTGGGGAAGCCTCCAGAAGAGTGGATTTTGGCTCTCTTTTCGGCTTTTTGCTTATAACTAAAAAAACACGCACTTTATGGCAAAAGCTTGTTTAAATAAAAACAAACAAAAGAAAATTTTCTACAAATTATATTTCCTCAGGTAAACGATTCAGGCGCTAGAGCGCGTTAAAGTTTGTCAAATCTATAATCTATAACTTGAAACCTACGCACTTTTAGAGAAAAATACTTTTATACAGAAATAAGCCTAATTAAATTTCCTACAAATTATGTTTCTTTAGTTTTTTTCTTCAGATTAACGGGTTAGGCGCTAGAGCGCGTTAAAGTTTGACAATAATATTCCAAAATCTCCCCAAAAACTGTTTTTTCTAGTTTTTTGCCTGTAACTCAAAAATTACGTACTTTAAACAAAAGTATTTTGGTACAAAACTAAAGTATATTTTATTTCCCACAACTTCAGTTTCTTAAGAATTTTACTTAAAACTAGTGATATAGGCGCTAGAGAGCATTAAAGTTTGAGACATATTCCTAAACCTGTCAAATAGCTGTTGTTTTAGTTTTTCGCCTATAACTCGGAAACTAGGCACTTTTAGAAAAAAGTGTTTCAATACACAACTAAAGTACTTGTAAGTTTTTAAGTTTTTTTTAGAAAAGCGGTTTAGGCGCTAGAACGCGTTAACGTTTGACAAATATTCCAAAGTTTGCCAAAAAGCTGTTGTGCTAGTTTTTCGTTTCTAACTTTAAACCTAAGCACTTTTAAAGAAAAATACTTTTATACTGAAATAAACCACATTAAATTTTCAACACATTCTGTTGTTTTAGTTCTTTCATCAGACAATCAGTTTAGGCGCTAGAGCTCGTTGACGTTTCAAAATTTTCTAAAAAGCTGCTTTGCCAGTTGTTCTCTTATAATTCGGAAACTACGCACTTTTAGAGAAAAGTTTTCCGATACAAAAAGAAGGGACATTTAATTTACTAAAAATTATGTTTCTTAAGTTCTTTCTTTTGAACAAACGGTTTAGGCGCTAAAGCGCGTTAAAGTTTCAAAAATACTACACAATCCGCAAAAAGCTGTTGTTTTAGGTTTTCGCCTATAACTCGCAAACTACGCAGTTTAGGGGAAAGTTTTGCTCACACTAAACTAAAGTACATTAAATTTTCTAAAAATTATAATTCTAAAGTTTGTTATGTAAGGCTAGCGGTTTAGGCGCTAGAGCGCGTTAAAGTTTGTCAAATCGTCCAAAATTTTCCAAAAAGCTGTTGTGTTAGTTTTTCGTCTATAACTTGAAACCTACGCACTTTTAGAAAAAAATACTTCTATACAGAAATAAGCTACATTAAATTTCCTACAAATTATGTTTCTTTAGTTTTTTTCTTTAGATTAACGGGTTACGCGCTAGAGCGCGTTAAAGTTTGACAATAATATTCCAAAATCTCCCCAAAAACTGTTTTTTCTAGTTTTTTGCCTGTAACTCAAAAATTACGTACTTTAAACAAAAGTATTTTGGTACAAAACTAAAGTATATTTTATTTCCCACAACTTCAGTTTCTTAAGATTTTTACTTAAAACTAGTGATATAGGCGCTAGAGGGCATTAAAGTTTGAGATATATTCCTAAACCTGCCAAATAGGTGTTGTTTTAGTTTTTCGCCTATAACTCGGAAACTAGGCACTTTTAGAAAAAAGTGTTCCAATACACAAAAAGTACTTGTAATTTCCTACAAATCGTGTTTTTAAGTTTTTTTAGAAAAGCGGTTTAGGCGCTAGAACGCGTTAACATTTGACAAATATTCCCAAGTTTCCCAAAAAGCTGTTGTGCTAGTTTTTCGTTTCTAACTTTAAACCTAAGCACTTTTAAAGAAAAATATATTTATACTGAAATAAACCACATTAAATTTTTAACACATTCTGTTGTTTTAGTTCTTTCATCAGACAATCCGTTTAGGCGTTAGAGCTCGTTGACGTTTCAAAATTTTCTAAAAAGCTGCTGTGCCAGTTGTTCTCTTATAATTCGGAAACTACGCACTTTTAGAGAAAAGTTTTCCGATACAAAAAGAAGGGACATTTAATTTACTAAAAATTATGTTTTTTTAAGTTCTTTCTTTTGAACAAACGGATTAGGCGCTAAAGCGCGTTAAAGTTTGAAAAATACTACGCAATCCGCAAAAAGCTGTTGTTTTAGGTTTTCGCCTATAGCTCGCAAACTACGCAGTTTAGAGGAAAGTTTTGCCGACACTAAACTAAAGTAGATTAAATTTTCTAAAAATTATGATTCTAAAGTTTCTTATGTAAGGCTAGCGGCTTAGGCGCTAGAGCGCGTTAAAGTTTGTCAAATCTTCCAAAATTTTCCAAAAAGCTGTTGTGTTAGTTTTTCGTCTATAACTTGAAACCTACGCACTTTTAGAAAAAAATACTTTAATACAGAAATAAGCTACATTAAATTTCCTACAAATTATGTTTCTTTAGTTTTTTTCTTCAGATTAACGGGTTAGGCGCTAGAGCGCGTTAAAGTTTGACAATAATATTCCAAAATCTCCCCAAAAACTGTTTTTTCTACTTTTTTGCCTGTAACTCAAAAATTACGTACTTTAAACAAAAGTATTTTGGTACAAAACTAAAGTATATTTTATTTCCCACAACTTCAGTTTCTTAAGATTTTTACTTAAAACTAGTGATATAGGCGCTAGAGAGCATTAAAGTTTGAGATATATTCCTAAACCTGTCAAATAGCTGTTGTTTTAGTTTTTCGCCTATAACTCGGAAACTAGGCATTTTTAGAAAAAAGTGTTCCAAAACACAAATAAAGTACTTGTAATTTCCTACAAATCATGTTTTTAAGTTTTTTTTAGAAAAGCGGTTTAGGCGCTAGAACGCGTTAACGTTTGACAAATATTCCAAAGTTTGCCAAAAAGCTGTTGTGCTAGTTTTTCGTTTATAACTTTATACCTAAGCACTTTTAAAGAAAAATACTTTTATACTGAAATAAACCACATTAAATTTTCGACACATTCTGTTGCTTTAGTTCTTTCTTCAGACAATCAGTTTAGGCGCTAGAGCTCGTTGACGTTTCAAAATTTTCTAAAAAGCTACTGTGCCAGTTGTTCTCTTATAATTCGGCAACTACGCACTTTTAAAGAAAAGTTTTCCGATACAAAAAGAAGGGACATTTAATTTACTAAAAATTATGTTTCTTAAGTTCTTTCTTTTGAACAAACGGTTTAGGCGCTAAAGCGCGTTAAAGTTTCAAAAATACTACACAATCCGCAAAAAGCTGTTGTTTTAGGTTTTCGCCTATAACTCGCAAACTACGCAGTTTAGGGGAGAGTTTTGCCGACACTAAACTAAAGTACATTAAATTTTCTAAAAATTATAATTCTAAAGTTTCTTATGTAAGGCTAGCGGTTTAGGCGCTAGAGCGCGTTAAAGTTTGTCAAATCTTCCAAAATTTTCCAAAAAGCTGTTGTGTTAGTTTTTCGTCTATAACTTGAAACCTACGCACTTTTAGAAAAAAATACTTTTATACAGAAATAAGCTACATTAAATTTCCTACAAATTATGTTTCTTTAGTTTTTTCTTCAGATTAACGGGTTAGGCGCTAGAGCGCGTTAAAGTTTGACAATAATATTCCAAAATCTCCCCAAAAACTGTTTTTTCTAGTTTTTTGCCTGTAACTCAAAAATTACGTACTTTAAACAAAAGTATTTTGGTACAAAACTAAAGTATATTTTATTTCCCACAACTACAGTTTCTTAAGATTTTTACTTAAAACTAGTGATATAGGCGCTAGAGGGCATTAAAGTTTGAGATATATTCCTAAACCTGCCAAATAGACGTTGTTTTAGTTTTTCGCCTATAACTCGGAAACTAGGCACTTTTAGAAAAGAGTGTTCCAATACACAAAAAGTACTTGTAATTTCCTACAAATCGTGTTTTTAAGTTTTTTTAGAAAAGCGGTTTAGGCGCTAGAACGAGTTAACATTTGACAAATATTCCAAAGTTTGCCAAAAAGCTGTTGTGCTAGTTTTTCGTTTCTAACTTTAAACCTAAGCACTTTTAAAGAATAATACTTTTATACTGAAATAAACCACATTAAATTTTCAACACATTCTGTTGTTTTAGTTCTTTCATCAGACAATCAGTTTAGGCGCTAGAGCTCGTTGACGTTTCAAAATTTTCTAAAAAGCTACTGTGCCAGTTGTTCTCTTATAATTCGGAAACTACGCACTTTTAAAGAAAAGTTTTCCGATACAAAAAGAAGGGACATTTAATTTACTAAAAATTATGTTTCTTAAGTTCTTTCTTTTGAACAAACGGTTTAGGCGCTAAAGCGCGTTAAAGTTTCAAAAATACTACACAATCCGCAAAAAGCTGTTGTTTTAGGTTTTCGCCTATAACTCGCAAACTACGCAGTTTAGGGGAAAGTTTTGCCGACACTAAACTAAAGTACATTAAATTTTCTAAAAATTATAATTCTAAAGTTTCTTATGTAAGGCTAGCGGTTTAGGCGCTAGAGCGCGTTAAAGTTTGTCAAATCTTCCAAAATTTTCCAAAAAGCTGTTGTGTTAGTTTTTCGTCTATAACTTGAAACCTACGCACTTTTAGAAAAAAATACTTTTATACAGAAATAAGCTACATTAAATTTCCTACAAATTATGTTTCTTTAGTTTTTTCTTCAGATTAACGGGTTAGGCGCTAGAGCGCGTTAAAGTTTGACAATAATATTCCAAAATCTCCCCAAAAACTGTTTTTTCTAGTTTTTTGCCTGTAACTCAAAAATTACGTACTTTAAACAAAAGTATTTTGGTACAAAACTAAAGTATATTTTATTTCACACAACTTCAGTTTCTTAAGATTTTTACTTAAAACTAGTGATATAGGCGCTAGAGAGCATTAAAGTTTGAGATATATTCCTAAACCTGTCAAATAGCTGTTGTTTTAGTTTTTCGCCTATAACTCGGAAACTAGGCACTTTTAGAAAAAAGTGTTTCAATACACAACTAAAGTACTTGTAATTTCCTACAAATCGTGTTTTTAAGTTTTTTTTAGAAAAGCGGTTTAGGCGCTAAAACGCGTTAACGTTTGACAAATATTCCAAAGTTTGCCAAAAAGCTGTTGTGCTAGTTTTTCGTTTATAACTTTATACCTAAGCACTTTTAAAGAAAAATACTTTTATACTGAAATAAACCACATTAAATTTTCGACACATTCTGTTGTTTTAGTTCTTTCTTCAGACAATCAGTTTAGGCGCTAGAGCTCGTTGACGTTTCAAAATTTTCTAAAAAGCTGCTGTGCCAGTTGTTCTCTTATAATTCGGAAACTACGCACTTTTAGAGAAAAGTTTTCCGATACAAAAAGAAGGGACATTTAATTTACTAAAAATTATGTTTCTTAAGTTCTTTCTTTTGAACAAACGGTTTAGGCGCTAAAGCGCGTTAAAGTTTCAAAAATACTACACAATCCGCAAAAAGCTGTTGTTTTAGGTTTTCGCCTATAACTCGCAAACTACGCAGTTTAGGGGAGAGTTTTGCCGACACTAAACTAAAGTACATTAAATTTTCTAAAAATTATAATTCTAAAGTTTCTTATGTAAGGCTAGCGGTTTAGGCGCTAGAGCGCGTTAAAGTTTGTCAAATCTTCCAAAATTTTCCAAAAAGCTGTTGTGTTAGTTTTTCGTCTATAACTTGAAACCTACGCACTTTTAGAAAAAAATACTTCTATACAGAAATAAGCTACATTAAATTTCCTACAAATTATGTTTCATTAGTTTTTTTCTTTAGATTAACGGGTTAGGCGCTAGAGCGCGTTAAAGTTTGACAATATTATTCCAAAATCTCCCCAAAAACTGTTTTTTCTACTTTTTTGCCTGTAACTCAAAAATTACGTACTTTAAACAAAAGTATTTTGGTACAAAACTAAAGTATATTTTATTTCCCACAACTTCAGTTTCTTAAGATTTTTACTTAAAACTAGTGATATAGGCGCTAGAGGGCATTAAAGTTTGAGATATATTCCTAAACCTGCCAAATAGCTGTTGTTTTAGTTTTTCGCCTATAACTCGGAAACTAGGCATTTTTAGAAAAAAGTGTTCCAAAACACAAATAAAGTACTTGTAATTTCCTACAAATCATGTTTTTAAGTTTTTTTTAGAAAAGCGGTTTAGGCGCTAGAACGCGTTAACGTTTGACAAATATTCCAAAGTTAGCCAAAAAGCTGTTGTGCTAGTTTTTCGTTTCTAACTTTAAACCTTAGCACTTTTAAAGAAAAATACTTTTATACTGAAATAAACCACATTAAATTTTTAACACATTCTGTTGTTTTAGTTCTTTCATCAGACAATCAGTTTAGGCGCTAGAGCTCGTTGACGTTTCAAAATTTTCTAAAAAGCTGCTGTGCCAGTTGTTCTCTTATAATTCGGAAACTACGCACTTTTAGAAAAAAGTTTTTCGATACAAAAAGAAGGGACATTTAATTTACTAAAAATTATGTTTTTTAAGTTCTTTCTTTTGAACAAACGGATTAGGCGCTAAAGCGCGTTAAAGTTTGAAAAATACTACGCAATCCGCAAAAAGCTGTTGTTTTAGGTTTTCGCCTATAGCTCGCAAACTACGCAGTTTAGAGGAAAGTTTTGCCGACACTAAACTAAAGTAGATTAAATTTTCTAAAAATTATGATTCTAAAGTTTTTATATAAGGCTAGCGGTTTAGGCGCTAGAGCACGTTAAAGTTGGCCAAATATTCCGAAATCTCAAAAAATCTTCCAAAAATCTGTTTTTTTTGTTTCATGCTTGCAACTCGTAAACTACGCACTTTTAGGGAAACGTGTTGTATTACTATACCAAAACATTAAATTTGTTACAAATTGCTATTGAAGTTTTTTTTCATCAGGCCAGCGATCTAGGCTTTAGAGCGCGTTAAAGTTTGACAAATATTCCAAAGTCTCCCTAAATCTGTTTTTTGCCTATAACTTGGAAAAGACGCACTTTTAGGAAAAAGTATGTTGATATAGAACTAAAGCACAATTAATTTTCTACAGATTATGTTTCCTAAGCCTTTTTCTTTAGACAAACGGTTTAGGTGCTAGATCGCGCTAAATTTTGCCGAATATTCCGAAATCAGCCAAAAAGCTGTTTTTTGCTGTTCGATTCGTAGACCGTCCGCTTCAAGTGAACTCTCTTACTTACGAGAAAATAATTATTACAAAAGAAGTTTGTTTTTTCAGTGCTCACTCTGTACCACTCCTGAAACTCGTAGTAAGGTAGCAAAAGATTTACCTACACAGCAAGTCCTTTTAATCTACTCTTTTTACTACTATTTTGTATTACGCGAAGCAGAAAATAGACTACGTTGAACCTAACATTGAAATCTTTTGTCAGAATTTGAATTCGTCTATAATATTATTGTACAATGTACACCGACAGAAAGGCTACCCATAGATTAATATGCAAATGTACCCTGCTTGGTTCAAAAACATTTCTAGAGCACTAGTGCAAATTAACTTTTACGCTTTTTGTCTTTAAAAAATCATCTGCAATGCATACGTGCATACTCCGCTTTATTTAAAAAAATAATTATAATGTAAATGGTACTTTCAAATAAATGTGGTGTCTATGTAGGTTTAAGGGCGTTGATTGATTGATTTATTTCTAAAGAGGGGACTTTAACAGTCGTATATTTCATATACTACCCTCGAATGTATTACCCTTCCTTGTTATTCACTAAGCTCTTTGTATTACCTAGGTCTTTTCATAAAATGTACGAGTCCTCCCATTGAAGCTTACCGTTTTAATTCGCAAGAGATTACGTCGCTTTTCACTCTAAAATTTCTTCAGAAATTACCCTTGTCCCTTGCAGAAACTTTCCTAAATGCCCCAACACATTGGGTAGACTACAAACTATTCTTCGAGGGTTAAGTGGGAGCTAAGCTCCAATTATATAAAAGACGACTAAATTGGATTATTGGAACTTAGATTAGTAAGAAAAATATCTTGAGCAGCTCCCTTCCCTTCCACGACCTTATACCATTTAACCGACTTTTCCATTATTGGACGTCTCACATTCATCATTTATTTTCAGATTTTATAGTGAGCAAAAAGGAAAATGTTTTGAACAGTCATCACAAGCACGATATTTTTCAAACGGCGTGTTATTTTTTCAGATTTGGTTCTCAAATAAATAACTCAAAACGCGCATAAACAACATCGCCGTCTAAATTTGAACGACGAAAACCGAATTTATTAATTTTTTCAAAATTAGACTCAGATAAGTTAATTAATCCTTTATCTAAAGTGTCACTGACAGATGCTCTTGTTAAAAGGAAAACTAGTTAACATTTTGGGGTATAGTCGACCAAGATTTATACTCTATGCGAGAGGAAGTCCAAATTTACATTTTGAACAAAATTTTTAAAAGCTTCCCAACAACAATTTTCAATTTGTAAACTTTCGAATGTCTTTTTGACGCTATTGTGCTTTTTTATAGGAACTAAAAGAAAAATTTGACGATAATCTTTTTGTGTCATTGAGATCAGCCTGAAACGGACTCAGGTGCGGCTTAGAAAGATTAAAGCAATTTTCCTGTCGATATTTGTTTTTATTGGGGTGTTTTAGTTGACAGTAATGATTTATCAGTAAAATTGGTTGGTGGATTAAGAGGAAAAAACGGGAATTAGAAAAAAAGAGAGGAAGAAAAAAGAAAATTATCGATTGAGGGGAGAAACGTTAAGCTACATAAAAATGGAAGAACTTGAAAATTAAATATGTAAATAAATTATTCGTTTGGTTCATTATATATTTTAATGTAATTATAATTTTGCTTTTTTTTTATTTTTTGGTAATTTCAGCTTTCAACGTTCGAAAATGGTGGAGCAAAATGGGTAATTTAAAATATTAAAATACGCAGAATGTTTCTACGAGTTGGCCCTACTGAACATTGATAATATTAAAGGTTGAAAGATCGATATAGGGCGGTACAAAAGTACTAAGACGCATTAAACAAAAATATTTTTTGAAATGAAATGCGTTTTGTCTAAAACTGAGTACTTACCTAGTTTCCGAATTACAGGCGAAACAAACTTTAACGCGCTTTAGTGCGTAAACCGTTAGTTTCACGTAAAAAACTTAAGCAACGTAATTGGTAGACAATTAAATGTACTTTAAATTTGTATCCAAGCACTTTTGTCTTAAAGTGAGTAGTTTCCGAGTTACAGGCGAAAAACTAAACCAACAGCTTTTTGGTAGATTTTGGAATATTTACCACACTTTAACACCCTCTAGCGTCTAAACCGCTAGTCTCACGTAAAGAAGTTGAACAACATAATTTGTAGGAAATTAAATGAACTTTAGGTTTGTATTAATGCACTTTTGTCTTAAGGTGAGTAGTTTCCGAGGTACAGGCGAAAAATTTAAAAAACAGCTTTTTGGCAAATTTTGAAATATTTCTCAAGCTTTAACGCGCTCTAGCGCCTAAACCACTACTTTCACGTAAAAAACCTCAGAAACGTACTTTGTAGAAAATTAAATAGACTTTAGCTTTAGATTAAAAAACTTTTGTCTGAAAGGGCGTAGTTTCTGCGTTACAGGTGAAGAACTAAAACAACAGCATTTTGTAAGATTTTAAAATGTTCTTCAAACTTTAACGCGCTCTAGCACCTGAACCGCTAGTCTCACGTAAAGAATTTAAGAAACATAATTTGTAGGAAATTAAATGTACTTCAGTTTTTAAAAACAAAATGTTTTTCTAAAATGCGCATTTTCTAAGTTACAGGCGAAAAACTCAAAAAACAGCTTTTTGCCAGATTTTGGAATACTTATCAAACTTTAGCGCTCCCTAGTGTCGAAACCACTACTTTCACGTAAAAAACCTCAGAAACGTAATTTGTAGAAAATTAAATGTACTTTAGGTTTGTAGTAAAAAACTTTTGTTTGAAAGTGCGTAATTTCTGCGTTATAGATGAAGAACTAAAACAACAGCTTTTCGTGAGATTTTGAAATATTTCTCAAACTTTAACGCGCTCTAGCGCCTAAACCGTTACTTTCACGCAAAAAACTTAAGAAACTTAAGTTATATAAAATTAAATTTTCTTTAGTTTTGTATTAAAGCACTTTTGTCTTAAAGTACGTAGTTTCTGAGTTACAAGCGAAAAACTAAAACAATAGCTTTTTAGAAGATTTTGGAATATTTCTCAAACTTGACCGCTCTCTAGCACCTGAACCGCTAGTCTTACGTAAAAAACTTAAGAAACATAATCTGTAGGAAATCAAATGTATTCAGTTTTTAACAACAAGCTGTTTCACTAAAAGTGCGCATTTTCAAAGTTATACGCGAAAAACTAAACAAACAGCTTTTTGGATGATTTTGGAGTATTTGTCAAATTTTAACGCGCTCTAGCGCCTAAACCGCTTGCCTGATCAAAAAACGTAAGAAACATAAGGTATAGGAAATTGAATGTACTTTAGGGTTGTTATACAAAACCTTTCTCTAAAAGTTTGTAGTTTCTGAGTTATAGGCGAAAAACTAAAGAAAACAGCATTTTAGCAGATTTTGGATTATCTATCAAACTTTAACGAGCTCTAGCGTCTAAACCGCTGGTCTAAAAAACAAACTAAATTAACAAAATTTGTAGAAGATTTGATGTAGTTTATTTTTGTATAAAAGTATTTTTCTCTAAAAGTGCGCACGTTTCAAGTTATAGGCGAAAAACTGAAAAAAGCAATTTTCACGGAACTCATCACTATTACGAGGTGACAAAGTTGAAATTCAGATTCAGCATTTCAAAATACATAAAGAACGACAGATAAATAAATCTTTTAGACTTTTTTCACGCCAAACCACTTTCAAAAGTCGCCGAAACGAAGTTAGAGTTTAGATTACTCAACATAATTGTGATAAGTCATCAACGGAATAAGTCATCTATTTAAACGAAGACCTAGTAGTAGAAGGGTTGTTAAAAAAAAAAAACCCCCCATTTAAAAACCAAATTTCTTACTAAATAAAAATATCCAAACGTGAGCCTTAAAAGTAAACTATAAAACTTTATTATTTTTTTTCCTAAATAAGCAGATTTAATAAAGATAAAACAAGTATTTGGGGAACAGCTTATGTGTTTCTGTCAACACTGAATATATCGAACGGTAAGCCCCAACTGTACTCTTGGGAAACTGAAAATCTCTTATCTCTCGAGCTTTTTTTTCTAGGTCACCCACCAAAAGAAATTAAATTATCACTAAACCGCAATTTTACTATTTATTAATAACAAATTTCGTATTTACTTCGCATCGCTCAACTTGGTTATTTGAAATGGAGCGGTATCAATTTTCTAAACGTGCGCTCGCGTCTCATTTTATCGGTAATGAAGCCTTGAGTTTGTCTGTGAATTAAGTTGTAGGTTAGGATGTAAAAGGTAAATAATTTAAACAAATTTATTGCTAAAATGGATTTTTTTAGAAAGCGAGATGGAAGAGACCGAACAAGACGCTGGCCCTTTTTTCGAACCGAATGAAAGGCAAACGATTGTTAAAGTTTACCAAGTTATTAACGATGAATATTACTTAGTTAGAGATGGGTCTGATTTAACATTACAAATGTTTGTTAAACGTCTGTTTCCATTTATGCCCGAAATATTGCCGAAAGTAAATGAATACGTCATTATTGAGCCTGAATACGATGTTAATGGTGTCAGGAATTACTTTATTAAAACTTTAACGCCTTTTCAAATAGAATACATTAAATTACTGGGTAAATGGCCCTTTAAAAAGGAAGAAGATTATTGAAAAACAACTTTTTAAATTTTTAATTGTGTTAATTTTTTTAAGTACTTAATAAAGTTTGTGTCTTTTGATTATTTGAAATTGTCAAAAGTTTAAAATTAGTCGTCAGCCGTGAGCCATCTCCGACTTGACTACCAGCATGACCAGCAAGGAAGGCTTCGCCTTTCTTCAGGTGCGATCGATAGCAAAAAAAAGTGCATTCTAAGACGGCGATATGCGACAGCAAAGAAACCGGACGCTCGGAGCGTCGATAGTAGCAAGAGAAGCCTTCATTTGGGCCTGGAGCCAGGCTCAGAAGCTAATGGGCTCTCTTTCAACCTCCTTTAAATAACTAGAACCTAGAACTCTCCTGAAGACTTTTCCTATTGATGGTAGCGCGCCTTTTACGTAACCTCCTTAATTGAAACGCCCTTCCCATGCCCGTTTTGACAACGACGCTCTAATAGGTAATATTTATGTAAATTAATATTTGTATTTGTCCACGAGCATGTTTTGATAGTCATGTTTACATCTATGTCACTTGTATTTGTACGTCTTGTACTCACTCGTATTTACTCTAGTGTGAATACAATGCAAGACCTGTTTGCAGTTATTATTTGTGTTGGGGTAATGTTTAAGCTGGCTCGTCTGAGTCAATCTTTGGCCGTTTGAAAAAGCAAATAATGGTACATCGCAATCAACACTCTCCGCCTAATTCTTCTTCTTCTTTCTTCTTTCTCAGCCACTTCTCGTCCACTCCTGGACATAGGCCTCTTTCATGTTTTTCCATGCTGTCCTGTCTTGTGCCTTCTGGAACCATCTTTTCCCTGCTTGTTTTTTGATGTCGTCAAGCCACCTCCTCTGGGGTCTCCCTGTACTTCTCTTTGTTTGTCTTGGTCGCCAGTACGTTAGTTTGGTTACCCATTTAGCATGATCTTGCCGGGCTACATGTCCTACCCAGCGCCACTTCAGTTTTGCGATGCGTCTTATTATATCCTCGACTTTAGTTTTATGTCGGATATCTTCGTTTCTCTTTCTGTCCCTTAGACTAATCCCGAGCATCGCCCGTTCCATCGCCCTCTGCATAACTCTTAACTGATTTGCAGTCTTCTTGGTCATGGCCATTGTTTCCAATTCATAGGTCGCTATTGGCAGTATGCAGGTGTCGAAAACTCTTCGTTTAAGGTTGATGGGTATGCTACTATTTCTAAATATATAGTTCATTTTCCCGAACCCTGCCCAGGCTAATCTTATTCTTCTTTTAATCTCCGCTGTCTGATTTTCTTTGCCTATTCTTATCGCATGTCCCAAGTATATATACTCCTCCACGTTTTCCAATCTTATACCATCTATGTTTATAGGTTCTTCGGTGTCACTTATTATTTTGGTTTTTGTGATGTTCATTTTCAATCCGATCTTTTTTGAAGCATCGTTAAGTTGTTCTAACATGTTGCTTAGTTCTTGTACGTTATTACTTATTAAGACGATGTCGTCGGCAAATCGGAGATGGCTCAAGTAGGATCCGTCTATATTTATGCCTTTCTTTTCCCATTTTAATCCTTTGAAGATGTTTTCTAGCGCCAGCGTAAACAGTTTTGGAGATATTGTGTCGCCTTGACGTACTCCCTTATTCACTCTGATCTTATCCGTTTTTAAATCTTCATTTATTTTGACGTGAAAAGTGGCGTCTTTGTATATACACTTTAGTAGGTTTGTATACCTGGAATCTATTCTAGCGTCGTCCATAGCTTGCATGAAGGCCCACGTTTCAATAGAATCGAACGCTTTGTGAAAATCTACAAATGCCAAGTGAAGGGGTATGTGGTATTCCGTTGTTTTTTCTATTAATGTTCGAATGGTTTGTAGGTGATCAGTAGTGCTGAACCCCTTGCGGAAGCCCGCCTGCTCCACTGGTTGGTACTCGTCCAACTTATTTGTTAGTCTATTTGTTATTATCCTGGTGAGGAGCTTATACAAATGGGATAGAAGGCTGATTGGTCGATAGTTTTCTATATTGCCACTGTCTCCTTTTTTGAAAAGCAGGATCACTTCTGCGTTTTTCCATGTGTCCGGGATTTTGCCCTCTTGTAGACATTTATTTAGAAGGATTTGTAGAGACTTCTCGATAACCACTCCTCCCATTTTCAGCATTTCACAAGTGATTCTGTCTTCTCCTGGACTTTTTCTATTTTTCATTTGCCCGAGGGCAGCCTGTATTTCTTGCTTTGATATCTCTGGAATGTCTTCAGAGCCTACGTTGCGTATAACCGTGTTTGTGGTTCTAGGGTCCGGTCTAGTAGATGTGTAGAGCCGGATGTAAAAGTCTTTAATGTGTTCCGCGATCTTTCTGTTGTCCGAAATAATGTTACCTTCTTGATCTTTCATTTTGGTGATCTTGTGTTTGCCTGAGGACATTTTTGACCTCAAAACTCTCATATTTGCATTGTCCTCTATTGCGTTTTCGATTATTTTGGTGTTATAAGCTCGAATGTCCTTCCTCACTTCCTTATGTATTCTTTTATTCAGTTCCCGGTAGCTTGATGTATCTCTGGGTGTTCTTTTTCTTTGTTCCATAAGCTTCAGTGTCATTGGTTGTATTTTAGAGTTCCTTCTGTTTTTGGATTTTGTGCAAATCTTTTTTGTCGCGGTGTGGATGTCGGTGGTGATTTTCTCGTTCAGTTCATTTATGTCCATTCCATTCAAAGCTTCAGTTGGTTCCAATTTCTTCTCTAGTTCATTTTGATATTCTGTTTTCCTGAGCTTAAGTTCTTCACCCGTAGGGAATTTTTCTGTACGAATGAGTTTGTTTCTCTCAATTTTCAAATTGAAGCTGAATGATGCTCTTACCAGTCTGTGATCGCTGTTTGTGTCGAACCGGTTTAGTACTGATACGTCGGTGCATATTTTTCTGTTATTTGACAGTATAAAATCGATCTCATTCTTGGTTTTCCCATCAGGGCTCTTCCAAGTCCACTTTCTCTGTTTGGGCTTCTCGAAGAAAGTGTTCAGGCAGTACAAATTTTCTTTATTCAAGTGATTTATTAGCATATCTCCTCTCTGATTTCTTGACCCCAAACCAAAATTTCCGATGTTATCCGAGTCTGTTGCGCTCTTCTGTCCAATTTTAGCATTAAAATCACCACTTATTATTTTGTAGTGGGTTTTATGTGAAGTTATGGCCTTTGATATGTCTTCAAGGAAGGTTTCCATGTCCTCATCTTCTGCCTGGCTTGTCGGTGCGTATCCGTGGATGAACTGGATGCTATATCTCTTGTTTAATTTAAGGATTATGTAAATAACCCTGTCAGAAATCGAGTTTACTTCGGTTATCAGATGTTTTAATTTCTTATTAATAAGAAATGCCACTCCTCTTTGGCCTTTGGGTTCGGTGGAGTTGTTCTGGTATAATATGTGTCCCGATTTCATGGTGGTGGTTTTTTCTCCTGGGAGACGTGTTTCGCAGATCCCCAGGATATCCCATTTTATGTGTTTAAGTTCTTCTTCTAGTTTGACAAGGTTTTCTGGAGTGCTCATCGTTCTAATATTATATGTAGCTACATATAGGTTGGTAACATTTGTCTTGTGTTGTTTTCTATGATTTATCGAATTTCTGCCTCCCCCAGAATCCGAAGTGAGGCTGACTGATCTGAGATCAGTGTGAGATTTTCCATGCTTAGCATTACTCACCTGGGGTATTCTGTTTAAATCCGCCTAATTACTAACCACTAAACGGTCACTTTGCGCAGTTCTAGTACATTTCTTAGACTTATTTTGCTTCTGTGCGACTTGAGGCTAAATTAAATACCTAGTACATTTGACAAAATAATTTCTAGATTGTGTACATTCTAATAAGCCGGGATTTTTAGGGACTGGCAAATAAAATTGTCGACTCAGCCGTGTATTGTGTGCACTTAATTGAACAATTTAATAATATTTTCCAATTTTCGTCCGTGACTTCCCTTTCCTTCATTTTTCGGGTGACATTGATTTGTTGGTGTTCCTTGTGCTTTTATTTTAACATAATTTTTACTATGGATGCATAAGAAAGGGCACTCAATAGCCCAAAGTCAATTTAGATACCTAATATACAACGGCTGCCGATCTAGATCTGAATCAGTTAGAGAGCGGCACTTAATTAGGCCACTAAGTCGGGCTCACTGTGCTTCTTCCAAGTGTTCATCAAATCTCGAGTCATCCACTTGTAGGATAAACTCCAGTATTCTCGTAGGAGGGCTGGTGCTCATTCTGGCCTTGTCGAGTCAGAAATCCTCCCAACACAAATCTTTTTGCCGCTAGACGCTAGAACTGGACACTGGACAGCGCCAAGGCACAGGTTCAACAAGAGTCTTTTGGAAGCGGGCAAGTCTGGTACTTTAAGGGTCTGCTCTTAAAACGTCACTTGTTCTGCCTGTTGTTGCTCCTTTGTTGACGAGCATCGTTGCATTTGACTGGAAGTTGAAAGGGTTCAGCCTATTGGGTTGATGGTCACTACTAGTACACTTCATCTTCCAAGGCGTTGGAGCCCTCGGCGGAGCTATACGAGACCTTTTTTGGTATCTTGACTGTGGCAGTCTCTTGGTAGGAGGAGCTGGAGACTCATCTCCTCAGGCCCCGCTCTTAGAGATGCGCTTGATGGTGAAGCCATACACCCACTCTTGCGGCACACCATGATGGTTTGATGGTGAACCTGGTTTGTTTCATATGATGATCCGGTACCGAGTTAGTAGGTGCCTGGTAGTATGGGGAAGAACCCGCACCTCGGGCCTAGCCTAATGCACACTGAACAGGGCGCCGTTGATGGTAACCCGAACTCAACCACTATACCAATTTTATGGTAGGGTGAGCATTCGTACTCGTCTCCGCGGGTATTAGCACCGTCTGGTGAGGTTGGTACACGGCTTTTCTACTACCCTACTCTCCCATACCCCGGTATAGTTAGTGCTCGTTACTACCGGTGGGGAGTATGTAGGTGAACTCAATTTTCCCTAATTCTTCTATTTTGGGCTATTAAAATGAAATTAACCAAACACGTGCTTAGAACGAAAGAAAAACGAGCGCATATTTAACTTACAAATTGAAAGCCACCTACGCTTTAAACTTTAAACTTTCAGAACACGTTTTTCGTGACTGTTCTTTAAGCAAAAAAATTTAATGATCAATTATAGATGCAGAATTTATATAATAATATAACAAACTTTTCAAGAGGCAGATAAAGTTAAATTTATTCAAAAATTTATCCAGAAAATGTTTGGAACAACAAAAAGTTTTTCTTTTCTCTTATTTGAAGTTGCTGTGTTTTCCTCCGACTTAGGTAACTCAAACAAAACTTAGGTTAGGGTTGTCAACTACTATGGCGAAATTAATTTTTTTTTGGAGTCAATTACCAAAATCGCAAGTTAGGCATATTAATTATGAAAGAAACGAAGTCCAATTTAAAAGATCAAAAAAGCTTTACTAAAACTTCATTAGCTATACTTTTGATTTTGATGTTTTATTCATGAATTTTCCTTTTTGGAGCAAAAGTATATGCGAAGCATTTTAAGTAAAAAAAATTTAACTGAATTATTATATTCTGAAAACTTTTTTTTTTTAATTAAAAACGAAACTGTCACCTCACTTATTTTTATCGTAAATCTTAAATAATAGTAATACTAATATACATTTAGGTAAGCTCGAGTAGTGGGAGCTTTCCAGTTTAGCTAGTAGTGGCAATGGCCATAGCGATGAATTAGCGGTGGCGTGCAGTGGCGTTCATCGTGGGACGCCTAAACGTCACCTTGGCTGTGTCAGTTTAGTAATACGAGAAAACGTGTCCAAGATTTAGCTATTGTTAGAGGTCACCGTATAAAATATTATGCTTAGAGAAGGAGGGGGGGAAGTGCCGATCACAGACCCTGTGTCTGTTGGATGGAAAATGTCTCAGGCAGGCGACGTTTCCACATTCGAGAAAAATTCTGCGAGACATGTCGGACAGACTGTCAGTTAGTCGCTTCTAGCGACTTCTGCAAGACTTCCTAGAAGTTTTCCCGTATTTCACAAGGCTAATTCCTAACGGTCGGTCTGATACTTCTAGCAGCTTCTCGCTGCAACTTTTTGCAGCTTCTCGCTGCTAATTCTTGCAGCTTCTCGCTGCAACTTCTCGCAGCTTCTCGCTGCAACTTCTTGCAGCTTCTCGCTGCAACTTCACGCAGCTTCTCTCAAGAACTTCTTGGTGCAAATTTTGCTGCAACCTCTTGCAGCTTCTTGCAGCAACTTCTTTCAGCTTCTTGGTACAACTTCTTGTTGCAACTTTTCGCAACTTCTCGCTGCAAATTCTCGCAGCTTCTCGCTGCAACTTCTCGCATCAGCTTCTCGCTGCAACTTCTCGCAGCTTCTCGACGCAAGGTCTAGCATCTAACAGTTTCTCGCTGCAACTTCTCTCAGCTTTTTGCTACAACTTTTTTCAGTTTTGAGCTGCAACATCTACCTGCAACTTCTGGCTGCAAATTTTAGCAGCTTCTCGCTGCCACTTCTCGCATCCGCTTTTCGCTGCAACTTCTCTCAGCTTCTCGGTGCGACGTCTAGCAGCTTTTCGCAGCAACGTCTAGCATCTAGCAGCCTCTCGCTGCAACGTCTAGCAGCTTCTTGCTGCAACTTCTCTTAGCTTTTTGCTACAACTTTTTGCAGCTTCGCGCTGCAATATCTACCTGCAACCTTTTGAAGATAATATGTTTATTCAGGGCTTATAGGGATAACCCTCAGCCCAAATTTGGTTATAATAATAATAATAACAATAATAATAACTTCTCGGTGCAAATTCTTGCAGCTTCTCGCTGCAACTTCACGCAGCTTCTCTCAAGAACTTTTTGGTGCAAATTTTGTTGCAACCTCTTGCAGCTTCTTGCAGCTTCTTGCAGCAACTTCTTTCAGCTTCTTGGTACAACTTCTTGTTGCAACTTCTTGCTGCAGATTTGCGCTGGAATTTCTTGCTGCTTCCAGCTGCAACTTCTCTGCAACTTTTTGCGGCGTTGTGCTACAAACTTCACGCTGCAACTTCACTAAGGTTCTTACTGCAACTTCCCGCAGCTTTTCGCTGGAACTTTTCGCTGCAAATCTATGCTGCAATTTCACGCAGCTTCTCCTTTTAACTTCTAGCTAGAAGCTGCAGTAAAAAAATGCGAGAAGTTACAGCGAGAAGCTGCAAAAAGTTACCACGAGAAGTGGCAGCGAGAATCCGAGATAAGTGTCAGCGAGAAGCTACGAGAAGTTGTAGCCGTAAAATAATGTCGTCGATGGGAAGTTGAAGCCGAAGCTGTTGGAAAAGTGCCTTGCCACTGTCCAGCTCTAATGTTGACAATAAGATCCGTGTTGAGAGACTTTTGACTTGACATGGTCAAAATAAACACCACACCTCCTCCCACCAGAATTCTGGAGTTTATCCTAATACAAGGAGGATCGCTCACGCTGTGACTACGCTGTGAGATGGAAGACTACCTTCAAGCAGCGTCCCCGTACCCCGTGGTATTATAAGCCATATTAAGTGACGCAGAAGCAAGGAGCTAGCTCCCGCTCCCTAAACAATTCAAATCTAGACCTCTCTTTCAGTTTACTCAATTCACAGCTGGGATGCAACCGGTACCAGAAGGGAGGCGCCAGTCTCGGTCTTTACCAACCAGCCTTTTCTTTAGGGTCTGTGTGCTTTGTCTAGTTTTACTTAGCAGTTTTGTGACGTCCACGTGTCCACCGGCCAGGCTTTCAGTACAGGATAATCTATGTAGTTCGTTACTCAGTTAATGGTCGTTCTTCAAACCAGCTAGGGCCTCCAATATTCGGTAAGTCACGATAATATTTACGTACTAACGGTAATTTTTGGAAGGCAGGAGTTTATTGAAGCTCTTCGTTGGCTTTGGCTTTCAGAGATCAAGTAGCTGATTTCGTAGACCGGAGTCAGAGCGGGCCATCACCTCCTTGGTCGGCCGACAGTGGGCTTGTTGTATGCGTAATTTTGGTACGGCGGTGGAGTCGGTAAGTTCGAATCCATTCCACTTTTAGATTATTATCATTTCTAATAAAAGTAAGTTGGTAAACTGACAATAATTTTTCCACTTATCTAAAGCAAAACGAGAATTGCAATTAAGTGAAATTAAAATAAAATTAAAGATAAAGTTGCAGTGTAAAATAATTTTTTATTGCTCAAATAGGACGTGTTGAATCATATAAATAGTTTAATTTAAAATATAAAATTTGAATTTTTCGTAAATTGGGTTTATAGTGGGTAATTATAAGCGAGAAAATGTCTCATTAAATTTCAATTTTAATACACTCGGTTTTCGAAATTCAAAATAAATGCTATTTAGCAGTTACTAATTTATATTTTGATGTTAAAATAAATTTAGTTAAATATAAAAGCGTCTGCAATGCACGAATGTTAAATTTAAATCCCTCGAGTTCGAGTATTGCATTTATAATATTTTAGCGAGTTGGTCCGTAATGTGTCTTGGTTCATTGTTGGGAAATTGTAATAATTAGTTTGAATAGTGCTGGTTAAAGGCCAACTTGACTCAAATTCCCCAAGTCTATTTACAACAAATATTTTTGAATGTACTCATTTGTAACTAAATTGTTATAAACTAAGTTAAAGCTAACAGGCTTGCGAGATCTTAAGGGATCGAAAAAGTGTTTCCATCAAAAGTTAGCGCTTAGCTAATATTCCCATTGGGCTCAAGTTACAACAAGTATTTTGCAAACTTTGATAGCGACATAAATATTGATATCGGTGATTCTACAGATCACGCTCGAAATCAAACGCAACGCTCCGAGGTGCACACCGACAGTTTGCATTGAAATATGACCCCATAAATTTAATGTTACTTCTTTTCAAAAACTTTTTTCTGCAAAAATGATGTCTTATTTCAAGTTGAGACGGTTCTAGAATTTTTATTTCTTATTTTCGGAAAGCACTACGTTTACGGGCGCGCAATTATTCAAATCGGGCTCCGGGCGTACCGAATTGGAAATTTTTTGAGAAAACATTTACAGCAACATTTGCAAACTCGAATTGCGTACTCATTGCGAATAAGTTGGAATTGAAACGTCAAAATGTAGAGAATGGTAGGTACAGTCCACTGATTGGCAATCTTCCCTGCAGCTTTCGTTACATTTACAAGCCTTTTCCATGTTTGAAAATCAGTTGATAAAGCGTCTCAGCATCCCCTTACGTCATTTGCGTTTGTGTTTTCGCAAAATGGACGAATCCTACGGAGGATCACAATTTATATATTATTGAAAAGCAAATTTTCTGCAGTTGATCGATGACTTGGGCAGAGTGGATTGGTTCGAACTGATGGGGATTGAGGATGTGGACGAGACGGTAGATACGTTTTATGACATTCTATACAGTGTTCTGGATAGGTCGGTCCCTATAAGTATAAGCCCTGGTTTACTCCCGGTCTTATCTCGCTTATCAAGAGGAAGCACCACTTGCGCAAAAAGTAGTACTTAAAGGGTCGAGCTTTGCACGATTAAAACAATTTTAGTTCAACATAACGGCAGAGAATCTATAATGCATTTGAATAACAGTGAGTTTCAAACAGGTCAAGAAATTAGTAATGTGTTAGCTGCGTATTTTTCGTCCGTCCATAGTCATGATGTCATGATCCGCCTGATCTAGTCATCGTTGATTGCCCATTATCAATCGTTACAGATAATATTTTGAAGATTGAATCTATTTCGGAACAAGATATATCCGATGCCATTAATTCGATGAAAGGCAAAAAATCTATGGGTCTATGGGTAGCTGCGGGAAGCTACGAGAAATTGCAACTGCAACTTCTCTCAGCTTCTCGTTGTAATTTCTCGCAGCTTCTTACTGCAACTTGTCTTTGCTCTCGCTGCAACTTCTTGCTGCAACTTCCGCCGCAACTTCTCCGTAACTTGCGGGTTCTCGCTGTAGCTCATACGAGCTTCTCGCTGTAACTATTGGCAGCTTCCCGCTGTAACTTCTCGCAGCTTCTTACTGCAACTATTCTTTGCAACTTCTCGCAGCTTCTTACTGCAACTATTCGCTGCAACTTCTCGCAGCTTCTTACTGCAACTTGTCTTTGCTCTCGCTGCAACTTCTTGCTGCAACTTCCGCCGCAACTTCTCCGTAACTTCTTGCGGGTTCTCGCTGTAGCTCATACGAGTTTCTCGCTGTAACTATTCGCAGTTGCTCTCTGTAACTTCTCGCAGCTTCTTACTGCATCTATTCTTTGCAACTTTTCGCAGCTTCTTACTGCAACTTCTTGCTACAACTTTTCGCCGCAACTTCTTGAAGCTTTTCGCTGTAGCTTTTACGAATTTCTCGCTGTAACTTCTTGCAGCTTTTCGCTGTGACTTCTCGAAGCTTCTTACTGCAACTTCTAGTTGCAACTTCTTGCTGCAACTTTTCGCCGCAGCTTCTCGCTGTAACTTCTCGCAACTCCTCACTGAAACTTCTCGTGGTAACTTCTTGCAGCATCTCGCTATAACTTATCGCAGTTTTTTACTGCAGCTTCTTGCTAAACCTTCTCCCAGCTTCTCGCTGTAATTTCTCGCAGCTTCTCACTGCAACTTCTCGTTGTAACTTCTCTGAGCTTGTTCTCGCTGCAACCTCTAGCAGCTTCTTACTGCAACTTCTCGCTGTAACTTCTCTGAGCTTGTTCTCGCTGCAACTTCTAGCAGCTTCTTACTGCAACTTCTCGTTGCAACTTCTCGCTGCAACTTCTCTGTAACTTATCGCAGCTTCTCGCTGCAACTTTTACGAGTTTCTCGTTGTAACTTCTCGCAACTTTTCACTGCAACTTTTTGCTGAACTTCTCGCAACTTGTTGCCGCTTCTTGCTGCAACTTATCGCTGCTTATTCGTAGGTTAGTTCGAGACAGTTGTGACAACATTTTGCACGATTTTAATAAGAGGCCGATAGGGCTCAGTTGCTCTGACGACAACATGCGTTGCTTGTCTATCTTTTAGTATGCAATTGATGGGTATAATTCTTGGAGAGTGTCAAAACTATTTACATCTGGTTTGATGATTGGCTCAAGACCACAAGAAAGACCGTTTGAACGTTTCTTGGTCAGGTCATCTCCTTTATTATTACTTTTATTTTATTTTAGATATCTGACTTTTAGCAGATCTGTGCACTCCAACAGGAGACCAGGAGAGGTTTTAGTTGCAAACTTTACTGTCCTAAAAGGGCTTACTTCATACCAATGTTTGCACTCAGAAGCTGAAAATGTATCAAATGGTGGTGTCCAATCATTTGACGTCAAATCTGGACATCTGAAACTAGCCAGCAGTATAGACTGCCTATGCAGAATGTAGATTTACTTTCGGCGACATAATTGATTTTGAGTCTTTCAGATCCGCCTTAAACGCAGAACATTATTCAAAATGGGTGCACGAACGCAGGTATGCCGCTACAAATTATCTTTTCGTAATCGCCTCAACGAAAACAGTTGCCAACTGTTCGCTAATTTGTCAATTAGGTACTTGCACTTGGTCATGAAGTGGGGTAAAACTGCACTGCACTGGTAGTAACACTTTAAATGTTTCTTTAGAGACGTTTAACTACATCTCGGTCTAGCGATATAACTTTAATTACCTGCTCTTGTATTACGAGCGACAATTAAAATTAATTAATACTTCTTTTTGTTTTCCTAAAGTAAACAAGCTTTGAAGTTACGTAACTTAAGAACAACAAATTTTATTGGATAAGTGAAACAATTACAACAGTTTAATGTTCAACTTCCCTTTTTGGTTCATTATTTCAGCTGTTATTTTTTCCAGTAAATCTAATACAAACATAATAATTGACTATAAATATTTATTACTTGGAAAAACTCCCGAAAAAAGTATAGTGCATTAATTTTTGCTCGTGTGTTATTTCAGCCTATCAGCCTTCCATTTTTTTATGAATTATTAATTTATTAATTAATTTTTTTTATTACAAAAATAACAAGTGCGTTAATTTAATATTTTGAATAATGCAAATCAATAAGGGTTAAAGGGAGCAAAACAGCTGAGGTTCGAGAGTACGTCAACCGGTGATACAGATATGATAAATCACATCTATTTTCACACGTTCCTTTCCATTACCACTATGGCACTGATTTATACCATCCTTTTACCCAATTTGACCGCGTCAGTCAGAAATTGTAAATTTCTTTGCATATAAAGGGTGCCTCATTCTGTAGTGAGAGTATGAATATTTTACATTACTCATATTATATAACACTATCTGTATAGCATATAGTCTAGGTGATAAATTTCGTAAATTCGTAATAAAATAGAAAAAAAAAGAATTTCCCTCTATAGTTCAGTTTAAATAAATTTCCGCACTCTCTACAAACAGGTTCAATTTACTTTAATAAAATTTATTTCTTTTATTTAAAGAAACAATTACAACGCGCGTTTAAATCCTTCTACCAAAAAAAAAAGAAAATAAGTGGATAACTAACCGATGCTCCTTATTTTTGTGTTGAATTTCGTTCTTCAATAAGGGATAACCAACGGGGTTAATTTAAAGCTAACATCCCACGATAAACAATGTTCCTTTAGCACGTTAATCGTGTCAGTTACAATCCTCTGCCATTACTTAGATAAATTCGACTAAAAATTAATTACGATCTATCAAGTCAAAATTGATAGCCAAAGTTTACAAAGTCGACAAAATTTCTGCACGAAAGTGACTATAAATTATTTTAATTAAAAGATATTAAAATTAAGTCCGAGTTCATTAGTTCGGTGTGTAATCATCAAATTGGCTTTTAGGTGCAAATTTTTGTTACTAATCCCCCTTTTTTCCGCTTACGCAAATTTTGTAATGGGTCGAAATAAAATTTGCTCGAATGGCGTCGCAGTAGTCAATTTTGTTCTTTCTTTACAAAACAATTATGGTGGGTTTAGGCTTGCACGCCAATGAAACCTAGATTACAACTCTGATGCGAAATTGAACCAATTTCACTTCACTTACTTCTAAAATCTAATCTATTATCTATTAATTCAGGGTGGATTACTTTCGTGTTGGCGATTTCCAAGTTTTTACTTCATTAAAATTTAATTATTTTATGTGCAAGACCGAAAATAATTTATAATTCCTTATACCTACTACCGTATAACAGACAAAAAGTTACACAATGCAGTCGGCTATAATGAATTTGGGAAATACGATCTTGTAGTGGAGATTATCTCTAAGCGAAGTCTTTAGAAAATATTTCGCTCAGCAAATTATCATAGTAAAAGAGTTTACCTGGGATAATAGTTTATCCGATTAATGAGCTCTGCGGTTTTATCTAACCAAAACATAAATTAATCACGATTTATTAAGTAATCGATGGCTAAAATAATTATGAATATGTTAATTGTAAATTATCTATAAGTATACGCTTTAAGTATTGAATGGCATAATACCCTGTACTACCTGGTCCATTAAGTGCAATCAAGCTAATGGATGACCAATATCCCGATATGTTTTACTAATTACTAGGTATACAAAAAAATGAATTTACTTAGTCCAAAAATTGTTGTTAAAATCTAAATTATTATTCTGTAAAAAATTCCAGAAGTAAATTTAATTTAATTAATTTAAAACTTTGTTAATGAAGTAAAGTTAAGTGTACCTATTTAAAGTTTGGATAGGGAAGATGTACATGTCAGGTGCAAGGATATAACGTGCTTTAAACGAGAAATTATTTTGAAAGAGTAATTATTTAAAATTAATAAGAATTTACACAACGAAGAGTAGCATCTGCCCATCTTTAAGGGTGTAGAAAGGTGATATTTCGATTGTATTCAGATACGTGGCAGTGGACAGAGGACAGAGGACAGAGGACAGAGGACAGAGGACAGAGGACAGAGGACAGAGGACAGAGGACAGAGGACAGAGGACAGAGGACAGAGGACAGAGGACAGAGGACAGAGGACAGAGGACAGAGGACAGAGGACAGAGGACAGAGGACAGAGGACAGAGGACAGAGGACAGAGGACAGAGGACAGAGGACAGAGGACAGAGGACAGAGGACAGAGGACAGAGGACAGAGGACAGAGGACAGAGGACAGAGGACAGAGGACAGAGGACAGAGGACAGAGGACAGAGGACAGAGGACAGAGGACAGAGGACAGAGGACAGAGGACAGAGGACAGAGGACAGAGGACAGAGGACAGAGGACAGAGGACAGAGGACAGAGGACAGAGGACAGAGGACAGAGGACAGAGGACAGAGGACAGAGGACAGAGGACAGAGGACAGAGGACAGAGGACAGAGGACAGAGGACAGAGGACAGAGGACAGAGGACAGAGGACAGAGGACAGAGGACAGAGGACAGAGGACAGAGGACAGAGGACAGAGGACAGAGGACAGAGGACAGAGGACAGAGGACAGAGGACAGAGGACAGAGGACAGAGGACAGAGGACAGAGGACAGAGGACAGAGGACAGAGGACAGAGGACAGAGGACAGAAGACAGAAGACAGAGGATAGAAGAGAAAGGATAGTGGAGAAAGGACAGAAGACAGAAGACAGAGGACAGAGGACAGAAGACAGAAAACAGAGGACAGAGGACAGAGGACAGAGGACAGAGGACAGAAGACAGAAGACAGAAGACAGAAGACAGAAGACAGAAGACAGAAGACAGAAGACAGACGACAGACTACAGACTACAGACGACAGACGACAGACGACAGACGACAGACGACAGACGACAGACGACAGACGACAGACGACAGACGACAGAGAGCAGAAGACAGACGACAGACGACAGACGACAGACGACAGACGACAGACGACAGACGACAGACGACAGACGACAGACGACAGACGACAGACGACAGACGACAGACGACAGACGACAGAGAGCAGAGGACTGTTGACTGAAGACAGAAAACGACTAGCATACGGCAGAGAAAATCAAAAAAAAAATTTTTTTTAAATCGACTGAGCGCGGCAACGGATGCAATGACGGTTTTGACCGCAATAGGCCAGCATTAGGTCAGCATTAACTAAGCATATGATAACGCAGAAAGTGCAGAAGAGGACGACAAAATCCGACGAACGCCGGTATAACGAATAAGAACGTCAGAAGACGGCAGAGAACGGAGTATAACGGCAAAAATCGGCAGACATCGGCAACTGATGGTAGATCACGACATTGAGCCACGTAGGTTAGCATAGCTCGGCATAAGTTAACCTAGAACGACAAAATACAACAGAGGCCTGAGTAAAACGGCAGAGGGCGACTGAAGACATCAAAAATCGGCAGATAACGATAGAAAGCGGCAGAAAACGTCAGAAGACGGAAGAAGACGGCAAAAGACCGCAGGTGACGGTAGAGAACTGTAGAAAACGGTACACAATGGCAGCAGACAATAGAGTTCGGAAAAGCACGGCAAAGGTCGGTAGATGACGGAAAAAGACGGCAGAACGCGGGCAGCAAGGGACGGTTTAGATCTGCTGGGAACGGCAGAAAATATACGTCAATTTTATAAACGAACGACTGCGTAAGATAACTTAACCACCCAGTTACTTAACTTCGGGATTTTATTTTAAAGAGCTCGTCTCTACCCGCTTCGCTTAAATTGACGTAAGCTTCAGTTAGAATAATGTGTGCAATGTGCAACACAGTAGTTGCCAAGTTAGTGTCGCTTACGTGGCAGCGTGGCTTACTGCGCTCAGTCGTGGTTGTGAGCTCTAGGCGAGACCAGGGCGCTAAATTGTAATAAAGAAAACAACAACAAAAAATTTGTTGTGCCAATTAAACTAATTCATTACACGAGCTGTACGCGAACTTTATTATACATTTAATTGTTAGCTTATAAAGAGAAGCGTACAAATTAATGTTTGGCCGTTGTAAAGATAATGTCATTTTATTTTATTTAAATGTAACGCTCAGTTGCCGGTAGGAGTGTGTGCTATACTGACCAACAAATTTATTATTTAAAAAACAAATTTTAATTGTTGATGTTGGTATTTTTATTAATAAGTAACTCCAACGTTTACCTGATATGTGTACGAATGTGCCTCATTAGTACTTCTTCTCTTATATCGTCTTTACCGTTGATTGGCCAAATTTGTGTCTGACATATACAGAAATGCTCTAGAAACAGAATATTTGCCTGTAGCTACCATTTAGTTTAGTTAGTTAGGTTTGTTTAATAGAGGAAATATTTTGAGCAAACAGCTCATCAGACTTAATGTATATACATGTAGAGAGCGTATACGATCTATATATTATATTATATTTAACGAACAGGCCCAAATTTTCCCTTTGCTATATTAAATTTCGCGTATATTTATACTGAAATGATTATTTAACATTTTTTCATACGCCATGTATTATACGTACATAACAATCGAATTAATTACTGTACCTACGTAATTAGAAGTTGCCGCCTAAATTTAATTACTTTATTCAATTATCTGTATAAAGTGTAAACTTGCTTTGTGCAATTGAATTAAAATAAATAACCGTGCAGTTACATTTCGGTGTCTTGTAAAAGCTCATAAATAGAGCATGGAATTTATGCACTATTTGCATTTTCTATAATATTTATAAGCCAAGCAAATCTCTTCAGACAAAATCAAATTCGAAAAACGCTCTTTAAAATGCTTGTTTTGCATATTTTGGATGTTTTGTGCATATTTTACTAAATAAAGCGTATTTTTGCGTTTTTTGTTCTTTTTTAAGTACAAAATGAAATAAAAAATAAAAACAATTTTCCACGCTTGAAAAATTTATTTTTGGGAAACTCTAGAGAAATTTTAGAACTAAGTTTGGACGTTATCCCGAACAAACTCATAATTATTTAGGCGCCCAACGTGGGGCATCGACTTTTTATTCCCACCATAAAGATTAATTTATCGTAGTCGATTGACTTTGTTTTATTGTAGCCGTTCTTTGGTTAGAAGAAACAGGCAACGGCTTGAAATTTATTGATTTCCAAGACTTACCTGCTGCAGCTTAACCCAAAACCGCACAAAAACTTGTTAAACTTGCAACCTATTTATACGAAAATTGCTTTTAAAATAAATATGTTACTGTTTTCTAGCTTTCGGCAGCTAAACTTTAAGTCGAGCAACTAACTTACTAACGTAAAAAAGTCCTTCATAACCGCTTGTAAAAGTCACTTTTGGGTTATTAGTTTTAGTTTCACACAAAATTTATTTAATGTTACGTACGAGCCATTTTACGGCTCACAATTACAATTAGTGGGTTAACTAAATGCAATTGATTACTTCCATAAAATTTAACATTATTTTCTCCCTTTTATGCGCATTTAAAAGTAACGTAAAAACGAGAAAAGACGACCCTTAAAAAGAGCTTTTATTTTTAATTAATCACATGTAAATGTATGTAATTTACAAATGAATTATGCAAACCTTGTACGCGCTTTGACGTAGCTGGAGGTATTTAAAATACAATTTCTTTTGATGAAGTATCTTAAACTCTTTTTTAGTACATTGAACATTTGGACCACACGTATTTTCATCTACTTGAAATAGGTCAAGATTAGGAGAGAGTTCGGATGGTAGGAAAATACAAAACGTACCTTTTCGTAACATTTATTAAACTTGTACAAACGAGAAAGTTTAACAAAAAACTAAAATGCCGTGTTCGATAGAAATAGATGTGCAATGTGCATCAAAGAGACTTTTTTGAAACAAAGGTAGCTATTTTGCTTTAGTAGTGACACGAGAGGAGCTGCACTAGAAATGTTTTGCCCCGTAGAATAGAACTACACGCAGATGTCCTACTTTTACAAGTTGGTGCCTCCGAGTGGTCAATTAATGAGTTTTTACGAACATATGGAACAGAAGTAGCTCTTGTCAGGATCAAAGCAGCTGGTTGCAGTACCTAGTTATTTCCGTAAACGTGGATGAATAAAGTTGGCGTAGATATAAGCGAGTTAAGCTTTAGATTTTCAAAGAGCTATTCTACTAGTCATCTATCAACAACTAACTGTCAAAAGGTGGGAGTTTCTATGTAAAACATCACGGTGACTTTCAAAAAGTAGTACAATGTACTGATTGGTAACTTAAGTCGTTTACTGAAGTCTTCATGAAAGTACTATTTGGTATAAATGGGATTTTTACATCACCCCCCCCCCCTCAACAAGATATAATCAAGTTTTTCCAAGGATAATAAGATTAGAGTAGTCCAAATAATTACTCTTTACTCTCTAAATGCTTTTTTTTAGTTTATCGCTTATAGCTTATAACTGGAAAACTACGCATTTTCAGAAAAAATTATATCTATACAAAAATAAACTACATGAAATTCTGTACAAATTACGCGTCTTAGCTGTTTTTTTAGATACGTGGTTTAGGCGCTAGAGCGCGTTAAAATTAGCCAAAAATTGATAAATTAGTCAAAAGGCTGATTTTTATTAGTTTCTCGCTTATAACTACAAGTGCTATAAGAAAATTATACCCATGCAAAGATAAATTACACAAAATTTTCAACAAATTACATATATTTATTAGCTGTTTTCTTTTAGACGTGTGGTTTAGACGTTAGAGCGCGTTAAAATATGACGAAAAATTGCCAAATGAGTCAAAAAGCTGATATTTTTAGTTTCTCGCTTATAACTGGAAAACTACGCAATTTCTAAGAAGTTTATGCTTACACAAAAATAAACTAATTAAATATGAAACAAATTACTTGTCTTGGCTGTTTTCTTTTAGACACTCGGTTTAGGCGTTAGAGCGCGTTCAAGTTTGAGGAAAATTGCAACATCAGTTAAAAACTTGATTTTTTTAGTTTCTCGCTTTTAACTAGAAAACTACACATTTTATGAAAAAATTATACCAATGCAAAGATAAACTACATTAAATTCTAAACAAATTTTATGTCTTAGATGTTTTCTGTTACACACGCGGTTTAGGCGCTAGAGCGCGTTAAAGTTTGACGACAATTGAAAAATCAGTCAAAAAGCCGATTTTTTTAGTTTCTCGCTTATAACTAGAAAACTCCACATTTTATAAAAAAATTATATCAATGCAAAGATGAACTACATTAAATTCTAAACAAATTTTATGTCTTAGATGTTTTTTGTTACACACGCGGTTTAGGCGCTAGATCGCGTTAAAGTTTGACGACAATTGAAAAATCAGTCAGAAAGCTGATTTTTTTAGTTTCTCGCTTATAACTTGAAAACTTCACATTTTATGAAAAAATTACATTAATGCAAAGATAAACTACATTAAATTTTAAACACATTTTTTGTTCTGGCTGTTTTCTGTTACACACGCGGTTTAGGCGCTAGAGCGCTTTAAAGTTTAACGACAATTGAAAAATCAGTCAGAAAGCTGATTTTTTTAGTTTCTCGCTTATAACTAGAAAACTTCACATTTTATGAAAAAATTACATTAATGCAAAGATAAACTACATTAAATTTTAAACACATTTTTTGTCCTGGCTGTTTTCTGTTACACACGCGGTTTAGGCGCTAGAGCGCGTTAAAGTTTGACGACAATTAAAAAATCAGTCAGAAAGCTGATTTTTTTAGTTTTTCGCTTATAACTGCAAAACTACACATTTTATGAGAAAATTATACCTATGTAAAGATAAACTACCTACATTAAATTTTAAACAAATTATATATATTAGCTGTTTTCTTTTAGACGCGTGGTTTAGACGCTAGAGCGCGTAAAAATTTGACGAAAATTGCAAAATCAACCAAGAAGATGATTTTTTTTAGTTTCTCGCTAAAAACTGTAAAATTACGCCGTCTATGAGGTACATACGCTTACACAAAAATAAACTGCATTCAATTTTAACCAAATTACATGTTTTGGCTGTTTTCTTTAAGACGCGCGTTTTAGACGCTAAAGCGCATTAAAAAGTTTGTTAAAAATTGCTAAATCAGCCAAAAATCCTTATATAAGTTTCCAATAAGCACAGGTACGTTTTTTATACGTAAAAAATACGTCTACATGATGGCTAAATATACGTATTCTGTATATGTTTTAAACCTCTACAATTATTCTTTTTAACCTTCCAGTAGTCCCGCAAAGTTTTGAGACACGGGTAGTCGCCCCGGTCTCAAAGACCACATATTTAATTTGTTTTAAAAAATATATTGTAAAACATTTTTGTCGGAATTATTACACATTTAGGTGTTTCAGCAAAACAATAAATTAAACTAAAATTGAAAATTTAATTGACTTGGTCTATTTTTCCAAATCTTATTTACGATTTTGGAAAAAAATGAATTTTTTAAGTATTGCGATTTTAATTTTTTTCCCTCCGTTTAATGCATTTGAGAAGGTACTTAGAAGAGGGGGGGGGGGCTACGCATGTGGTTTACAAATTGGTGCTCATAAAAGTGTTTTTGCGGTCTCACAGACCAGGCGCGACTACTGGAGGGTTAATTACGTCAGCTTTGGTAAGCATCGCGATGCAGTTGCAACTTTTTAATTTAAAAATAGCGTAACGAAAATTTAATTTAGGAGAGCTTAACGCGATATTAGGAAGCTTCAAAATCGTCCTTAAAAAGAGAGTATATTGCGTTTACCCAAATTTAAAATTAAATGTTTTATTATAAACATCACTTGCAGCATGTAAATTCTTTATTAAGCATTCAGCTTGCCTCTTACTGAAAATGTTCCAGTCATAAAAACATTTCACAAGCTTTTTCAGGTCGTATATAAAAACAATGAGACCCTTTACTGTTGAAATAAAAAATAAAGTCCCTGCGAGTTTATTAATAAAAATAATAACAAAAATGTTTATAAGTAAATACTTTTTATTAAACGGGAACGGTTTATTACGCAAATGTTGACGCGAAATTAACTTTCAAATTTAATAAGCTCGAGTTTTTCTTTATTAGTATTTTCTTATCAATCGGTATATTAATTTTTAATTTTTAATATAAGATTTTTCGCTTGCGAATGCTGCTCTGGGGAATTTGTTTCGTGCTTTGAATAGTCTTTAAATTTTAAGTAATTGATTTTCAACTGATATAAAGGAAGATTCGAAAACTTATTATTTCAAATAAATTTGTGCCTTTTCACAATGAAATAGCGGGTTATATTAGATTTCTAGTAAGTGGTTTGAGAGATCCAAATTCTCGATATAACATCAAAGTAAATTCGCTTACCAGTACCTAACCATTTTTCTCAAACGAAAGTAGAGCAGTGAAATTAGCGCTAAATTCGTAAATAATTACAAAGTGGATTGCCCTATTTTTACCTATACGAACTAAGCGAAAGCGAGTTGTAATGAAACTCTAAAAATCCCAGGTTGTTGAAAAGTATAAAAGTGCATTTTTGCTTATTTTTGAAATGGGAAGGGTAGGGAAGAGAAAAATCTTCCGGGCTCATTGATCCTTTCAGTCTACGGTCGTACTAGTTCTGCTTCCAAAACATCGATATGGCTATCGATGCATAGCCATATCAGAGCCATTTCAATATATTTTTTATTTCTTCCACATTCTCTCAGGATTTCATTGTTTGTTTTATTCGTGCTGTTCTCCACAAAATAATGACACATATCTCAAATGTTAGTAATAAAACAACAGTATGTACTCGAATACGTTTTGTTTGACGAAACCACCCAAGCACGCCGTTGTAGCAATAATTGCTATAACCGATTAATTAAGTATAATAATATTTGCTTTAACAATAATAAATCAAGTTAATTCTATTATAGGATGAAATTGAATGATTTAGTGAATATGAAAGTAATAATCACAACACAAACTTCAATTATCACTAAACTAAACTTGCGGCAAAATTTCCCCTAATAAATTAATACAAAATTAGGTTACAGTTTTAATTTGATAATAATTAAACAATACCAAACGAAATACGCTATTTTTTTTAATTTGCTCCAATTTGTTTTTGCTACTATAGTTTAAATATCACGAAAAGATATCCATTATCATTTAATAACGTTAGTTAATTACATTCCATTAAACACACCGCCGCATCAGAGTTTGGGTGTCAAGATCGATACGTGAGATAGAACTGAATCTCATTGTTTCACAAACCACGCAGTGACCGGTCAACTACTCCACATGCCTTGTCGTCTTCAAATCCCTAGGGATAAGAAATGCCTCCTCTCTTAGACGACCTCGTGGCAAAACCGCGAGAACAAACTTTTAGACCACCCGTGGAGAGATAACACTTAGGTCAAGCAAATGTACACGCCATTTAAACGGCAACCCTTATTAAAGCGTAACTTACTCAATTTTTGTTTAACAAAATAAATTATCAAACGCCAAGTTGACGTAACTGTAGTTAAAATAAAAGCCCTAAAGCTTTAATACTCCGACTCCGACCATTTGATAATTGAGGCATTATTTATTAAATTTATTTGTGAGGGTAGAAGCTTAATTGCGTTAGTTTAAAGTGTAAAAAATTAACTGCGACTCAGATTAGGGCTACAAATAAAAATTATTGTCTTAGTAGGCAAATTCGTTTGTTTAATTTCGGTTAGGAAGTTGCAAAGTTTGTAGTCGCTTAATGAAAGGAAAGTTCGGTATAATTTAATTCATAAATATCAACGATTTAATGCTTGCGTTTCAACTAACAATACAGCAAGTTTAGGCTTAACGTGTTGTCCATTTGCGAGTAGTTCAAGGCCAGTTGATTTTCTGCCCTTCTCTAAACGATTAGAGACTAACGAGAAATGATAAACGGTTAATGAACAACGATTATCGATTAACGGTTAACTGTTAACGATACAGGATGAACGACTAACGATAAGCGGCAAATGATAGACGGTAGACGATAAACACGAAACGATTTACGGTTACTGATTAGTGATTTACGATTAACAAGTAACTTTTAACTATTAACGATTAACGAATAACGATTCACAATTAACTGCTAATCACTAACTATTACAATCAACAGTTAATGATAAAAGATTCTTGACTGACTACTAACGGTTAATAATAAACGCTAAAGCCCAGTTGTATAAACGAGCTAATCTGGGAGTTAGAGTTAACTCGGCGATTAACCTAAATTCAACATAAATAACAACAAATTCTGAGTTAAATTGAAACATATTTGACTTAATAAAATTGATGGGTTAACCCTGAACCAAGTGCCTACGAGCTAACCTAATCTAATATACGCTAAGATTTATCTTGATATTCAGATCGTAAAGTTAACTCTAACTCCCAGATTAGCTCGGTTACACAACTAGGCTTAAATGATATACGATAGACAATTAACGGTTAATGATAAATGATTAACTTAATCAATAACGGTTAACAATGTAGAACTAACGATAAACGAGGAAAGCTAAATTGCAGACGATAAATGATTAAGGAATACCGATTAACGATTTACTGTTAATGATTAACGATTTCCGATTAACCGTTAATGATAAAAGCTTATGAATTAACGGTTAACGGTTAACAGTAAACGCTAAATGATGGACGATACACGAATAACCATAGACTATAGACGATAAACGATAGACAAAAAACTATTCACGGTTACTGATTAATCATTAACAATTAACGATTAACTATTAATATTTAACCAATAACGGTAAAGTACTAATTTACGACTAACAATAAACGAAAAAGAGTATATTATAAACAATAAACGATTAGCCAATAACGATTAACAATTCTTTGTTAATGATTAACGATTGACGATTAACGGTTAATAATAAAAGCTCATTGATTAACGGTTAACGATAAACGCTAGATGATAGATAATAGACGATAGCCGATAAACTATTCACGGTTACTAATTAATGATTAACGATTAACTCGTTAATAATTAACAAGACGATGAACGATATATGATTTTAACAGTTAATGATAAAATATTATCGATTAACGACTAACGACTAACTGTCGCTAAATGATGTACGATACACGATTAACCATTGACTAGAGATGGACGATGGACGATGGACGATGGACGATGGACGATGGACGATGGACGATGGACGATGGACGATGGACGATGGACGATGGACGATGGACGATGGACGATGGACGATGGACGATGGACGATGGACGATGGACTATAGACGATGGACGATGGACGATGGACGATGGACGATGGACGATGGACGATGGACGATGGACGATGGACGATGGACGATGGACGATGGACGATGGACGATGGACGATGGACGATAGACGGTGGACGATGGACGATGGACGATGGACAATGGACGATGGACGATGAACGATGGACGATGGACGATGGACGATGGACGATGGACGATGGACGATGGACGATGGACGATAGACGATGGACGATGGACGATGGACGATGGACGATGGACGATAAACGATGGACGATGGACGATGGACGATATACGATAGACGATAGACGATAGACGATAGACGATAGACGATAGACGATAGACGATAGACGATAGACGATAGACGATAGATGGTAAACGATAAACTATTGACGGTTACTAATTAATAATTAACGATTAACACCAACGATTAACTCGTTAATAATTAACAAATTGATAAACGATAAATGATGACTATTAGAAGTCATAAACAATAGATGACTTAGATATAGATTATACCAAAAAAATCGACTGTAAAGAATCAACGATTAGCGATGCGCGGAAATGGCATCGGTAATTAATAATTAGCTGTACCTACCGAAAAACATTTACTATCGTCAGACAGTGAACGTTCAACATTAAGGGCCAGTCCCATCAACTCTGATTAAAAAATTTAATCACGGTTAATGGCAAATTGCTATGACATCTCATGGTCATTCATTGATTAACTGCCATTAACCGTGATTAAATTCTTTAACGAAAGTTGGTGAGACTGGACCTTAATATTTTGAATAAATTATAAAAATAATATACGGTCAACGACTAACGTGTAACTTAAAACGGCAAAGTCTATGTATACAAAAATTCGTACAAATACGCAGCGAATAAAACCAATTAATAGAAAAAGACACAATAAATCCACTTGCACACCAAATCAACACACTTTCATCACTTGAATAGAGTCATACTATAACTTCTGACTGCATTTGACGTTCACCGTGACGTGATGTTATGTGACGCGATGCTAAAACAACTTTTTAGTAAATAGAGTCGGCATGCGAGTGATTTAACGTCGATAACATTACATAGACAAAGTTTCGTGTTACATCAAGAGCAATTAGGTCTTAACTAAAATCGTTTAGTTTAAGTCGACAATGTATGCGTTTGGGATTCGATTATGAGTATTAATCTTGGTTTTATTGACAAATGAATGTGGACTCATTGAGTTATAAATAATCGCTCTGGTACAGAGTTACAGAGAAGAGGATCTATTGTACTTATAGCAGCATTGTAACTCATACGAACGTTTATAGAAACTAAGCTGCCATTTTGAATTTATTATAGAAGAAAAAAAACGTATTATTCCATTTAATATCCATTTAGAAAAAAAAACGAATGGCTTCGTATAAATTATTACGCCTCTTAAATTTAACATTAAAGCGGTCAGATTAATAAATAAGCTTAACATTAGTCAAAAAAGTTTTGACGTATTTTTAGGTCATGGGAGGTGATACGTGTATAATTTTGTTGGAAAAAACTTGGCGATTAATTGTAATTAAATTCATTATCTACTCTAACCAACAAAAATAATTTTTTAGACGAAAAATTTTTATATGCCAACGACCATGTGTGCAACAGACTTGTGCAACTGTGCAGCAACTCTACAATTTGGTAGATACACGTAGTTGTAATTGCATACCTTTTAGGCGCTTTTATTTGGCTGGTGGCCCTGCGATAATCTTCTCTGACGGCGAAACCAAAACCATTGGGTCGACCTTTGCGTAGCTTTTGTGTTAACTTTACGAGTTTAATAAGTATTTAGTTTTAAAGTATATTTTGGTTTATTAAAGTTTTGCCAAAATAGACAAAAACTGTTTTTTAGTTTCTCGCTTAGAACTGCGAAACTAGGCACTTTTAGAGAAAAGTGCTTTTATACAAAAATAAAGCGTATTACATTTCCTACAAATTATGTTTCTTTGGTTTTCTTTTTCATATGAATAGTTTAGGCGCCAGAGCGCGTTAAAGTTTTGTAAAAGTTTCAAAACTGGCAAAACACTGTTTTTTAGTTACTCGCTTAGAATTCGGAAACTATACACTTTAGAAATAATTGTGTTTATACAAAATGAACGTAGATTATATTTTCCACAAATTATGTTTCTTAAGTTTTCTTTTTTAAATTAACAGTTTAGGCGCTAGAGCGAGTTAAAGTTTTGAAAAAATTCCGAAATCGGCCAAACACTGTTTTTAAGTTACTCGCTTAGAACTCGGAAACTATGCACTTTAGACAAAAGTATTTGTATGAAAAAATAAAGTACATTACATTGTCTATAAATTATGTATTTTAGGTTTTCTTCCTTATACAAACAGTTTAGGCGCTAGAGCACCTTAAAGTTTTATAAGAATTCCAAAATTGGTCAAAAATTATTTCTGGTTAGTTACTCGCTTAGAACTCGGAAACTATGCACTTAAAAAAAATTTTTGTATAAACAAAAATAAAGCATATTACATTTTCTACAAATTATAGTTTTTAGGTTTTCTTTCTCATATGAACAGTTTAGGAGCTAGAGCGTGTTAAAGTTTTGTAAGAATTTATTCCGAAATTACTCAAGCACTGTTTTTTTAGTTATTCGCTTAGAACTCAGAAACTATGCACTTTAGACAAAAGTATTTGTATGAAAAAATAAAGTACATTACATTGTCTATAAATTATGTGTTTTAGGTTTTCTTCCTTATACAAACAGTTTAGGCGCTAGAGCACCATAAAGTTTTATAAGAATTCCAAAATTGGTCAAAAATTATTTCTGGTTAGTTACTCGCTTAGAACTCGGAAACTATGCAATTAAAAAAAAATTTGTATATATAAAAATAAAGCAAATTACGTTTTCTACAAATTATATTTTTTAGTTTTTCTTTCTCATATGAACAGTTTAGGCGCTAGAGCGTGTTAAAGTTTTGTAAGAATTTATTCCGAAATTACTCAAGCACTGTTTTTTTAGTTACTCGCTTAGAACTCAGAAACTATGCACTTTAGACAAAAGTATTTGTATGAAAAAATAAAGTACATTACATTGTCTATAAATTATGTGTTTTAGGTTTTCTTCCTTATATAAACAGTTTAGGCGCTAGAGTACCTTTTAGGCACTTATTATTTGACTTGTAAACTTACTGCAGTCTTCTCTTATGGCGAAACCAAAACCATTGGGTCGATTTTCGATTAATTTTTGTGTTAACTATTTAAGTACTTACTTTATTAACGCTTTACAACACTAAAAAGATGTTTGGGTAATTATGGTTATATTTGAGACTATTTTGCAGCTAATGAAGCGTTCTCGTTCATATATTTGCTTCCTATAATCATGGCACACCCTTGATCTTCTTATTAGTGGAAAACCTTCGGTTTAATATAAATTAAGAACAAAGACGTTAATGATTAAAAGCTCCTGTCAAATAATAAGTCTTGCATATCTTATGTAACATTGTTTCCCAAGCTCAAAGTAATAGGAATTACCGTGCAATTAGTGCGTGGCTTACAAATTATAACCGCATCATAAAAGAGTTGAGAGTTTAGAGTAAAATAACTTTCCTCTTAATACTCTTCTCTATGTGTGTACGAGGAGGAAAGTGTTTTATGTCTTTCGTAACAATGAGACGCAAGAAATGTAATTCGAACGAAAAAGTGAGAGTCAAATCAAACTCGACATTCTTTTTAAAAAGATAAAACGTTAAAATTCCATTCGAGCTGTTTCCTTTAATAGAATTTGAATATTTTTCAAATTCTGTTCAAGTGTCCGGAATAATAGTGTATCCTTAAAAATAACAATAGTTTTTCCCCAATAGTATCTACTCTTTTTTTATTGTTATCGAATTTGTTTGTTTCCTTACACTTTTTCCATTCGTTTTTACTTTTAAACTGGGGTATAAACGTTAAATCAAAATTAGATTCTCCCCTTCTCTTTGTTTTGTATTAAATTAACAATAAAACTTAATGAACGTTTGTAAGACAAACAGTTAAATTGCAACACGTCTTACGTTTTCAAATGGCTGATTGAGAGAGTTAACGTTTTGTTAAACAAAGGATCGGGTAAACACAACAAATTACAAGTGCTCGAGACATTTAGTTTGATGAAAAAATAATCGTTTGCCACTCCAAGTTTTTATGGGTGTAAACTTTACCTTGCGATGCATTTTTAACCTCCAATCGAATTTAAATATGCATGCCCACTAAACCTTTGTCAATGTTACTTTTTGTAGAGTAATCAGGGGACATGGAAATGTAGGATGTGAGAGATGTTATTGAAAAATTTCAGTTTTTCAATTTGTTAAGGCTATGACTTCTCATAGTCATAGTGGCACTGTCAAATTTTTAACAGAATGGGAGTACTCTGAAAAGGTATAAAGTATTATTATGGGAAAAGCTAAAATTAAATTTGAGCCCCTCCCTAATTATTCCCTCTTTAATCGCTGGCTATAATATTATATTAGACACAATCAGTATACCGTTTGGACGCAATAGCCAGTCACTAGGGGCAAGTAAAAAGCAAATCCAGAAAAAATGTACAGAAGCTCTTTTCTACTTCGTTATTTACGTAATTTGGGATGCTGACTCAAATTTTAGCCTCCTCATAAAAGTTGATGATTTCTGAGAAACTCGAGAAAAATTGCGATAAAAGTCTATTTTTCAGTTTTTTGCTTATAACTTTAAAACTGCGCACTTTTTTTCAAATAGTATTCAAATATAAAATAAACTATATACAATTTTCTACAAATTATGTTTTTGGGTTTTCTTCTTCATATGACCGGTTTAGGCGCTAGAGCGCGTTAAAGTTTAACAAATTTTTCCAAAATCGGACAGAAAATGTATTTTAGTTACTAGCGTAGAACTCGTAGAATTACGCGTGTTTATAGATAAGTGTAGCTATAAAAAAAAAAGTACATTACATTTTCTACAAATAATTATGTTTCTTAGGTTTTCTTCTGTTTATACTCTGTTTATACGCTAGAGCGCGTTAAAGTTTTACAAAAATTCCAAAATCGACCAAAACTGTTTTTTTTAGTTACTCGCGTAGAACTCAAAAACTAAGCACTTTAAAGAAAAGTATTATTAAACAAAAATAAAGAACATTATATTTGCTACAAATTGTGTTTCTTAGGTTTTCTTCCTCATATGCACGGTTTAGACGCTAGCGCGCGTTAAAGTTTTACAAACATTTTAAAATTGAGCAAAACTGTTTTTTTTGGTTACTCGCATAGAACTCGAAAACTAAGCACTTTAGAGAAAAGTGTTATTATACAAAAATAAAAGAACATTATAGGTATTTGCTACAAATTGTGTTTCTTAGATTTTCTTTCTCATATAAACGGTTTAGACGCTAGAGCGCGTTAAAGTTTTACAAAAATACCAAAATCGGCCAAAAACTGTTTTTTAGTTACTCGCGTATAACTCAACAACTATGCACTTTTAAAGAAAAGTGCATTATAACATTATATTTTCTTCAAAATTTGTTTCTTAGGTTTTCTTCTTCATATAAACAGTTTAGGCGCTAGAGTGCGTAAAAGTTTTACAAAAATTCTAAAATCGACAAAAACTGTTTTTTTCGTTACTCGCGTAGAACTCGAAAACTAAGCACTTTAGAGAAAAGTGTTTTTATACAAAAATAAAGAACATTATATTTGCTACCAATGGCGTTTCTAAGATTTTCTTCCTAATATAAACGGTTTAGACGCTAGAGCGCGCTAAAGTTTTACAAAAATTCTAAAATTTCGAAAAAACTGTTTTTTTTGTTACTTGCGTAGAACTCGGAAACAATGCACTTTAGAGAAAAGTGGTTCTATACAAAAATTAAGCAGATTTCATTTTTTACAAATTGTGTTTTTTAGATTTTCTTTTTTGTATGAACGGTTTGGGTGGTAGAGCGCGTTAAAGTTTCATAAAAATTCCAAAATTGGCACAAACTTTTTTTTGTTTCTCGCTTAAAACTTTTATCTTATCTTTAAAATTTTTAATCTTTAAAAGTTTATCTATAGAAAACTAAAGTATATTAAATTCTCTACAAACTGTTTTTTACGGGACTTACAGTTTAGGTTAGGTGCTAGCATGCTAGCACACTTCAAGGTGCAATATAAAATGAAGAAAATAGCTTTTTGGCCGATTTTGACATTTTTGTCAAAGTTTAACGCTCTCTAGCGCGTAAACCGTCCATTTTAAAAAAAACCTATAAAACATAATTTGTATAAAATTTCATGTAGTTTACTTTTGCATAGCAATGTTTTTCTCAAAAAGTGCGTCCTTTTCAAGTTATAAGCAAGAAACTGAAACAAGAACTTTTTTCGCTGTTTTTCGCTATTTTCTCAAAACTCATCACTTTAACGAGGTGGCAAAGTTCTAATTCGGATTCAGCATCCCAAAGCACCTAAAGAAAGATAGTAAAAAAACTTATATCATTTTGCCCCTCCAAACTTCTATTTGGCTGGACAGTTCATCTGACGAAATTACTTTGAGGTGAATGCATTTACGTCCAAAAAATAAACTAGTAATTTCTAACTGTAATTAAAGGGTTTGTGCGTTACTTTTGGAAGACCCCACACGTAATAAATACATTAAACACCATGCAACTGCTAAGACACGAAAATTGATTTTCTCGATGTTTGTTTTCTTTGGCATGTAGGTTCTAGGTTCTAAGTACTTACCTCACAGAAGCTTAACTGTTAGTATTGTAAACTTATAAATCAGATACTTACCTAACTGATCATACTGATCAATAATTAACGAGAAAAATAAATGCCAACTTCTCGGTACAAAATAAGAACAATTTAAACCATTAGCCTTCTTCGACTGGTGAAAAGCCAACCAACGGCTTATTTATTAACCGACGTGGAAAATATAGTGGCCTTAATCGCTTCCAGTGACTAAACAAAGCGTTGATTGCGGTTGAAACCCCTAATTTAATATTTTGAATGCGTTTAACTTTAAAAATTGTTAAGCGAAAGAGAAAACGAAAATTAAATTTCCACACTAGAGATTTAAAATTAAACTCGTGAAATTTAGAAAAGTATCAGTGGCCAAAGTAGGTGGCCTCTTTTCCGTCGTTTTGTCGTATGTCGTATGGATTGAACTCTTTCCAGTGGGCATTACAGTTTTGTAGTACTTCAAACAACCCTCCTAGGTGCTTAAATAATGTCATGTCGTTACACTCTTTGTCCGTGTTAGATTTTTCTTACGCTCACCCGAGTTAAAAAGAAGACGAATAGAACAATTTCACTTTTTTTTGGTGCGGGCAAACTCCTTTTTTGGTAATAACGTAATAAAGCGGAGCAACAACTAAACAAGAAACATATTCTAAATTTATGGCGTGAATTATATTTGTCCCAAGATTACATTACCATTATCTCTAAGCCGCGAGGAAGAGGGTTGAGGGACTAAAAGTCGAGTATATATCGCTCCTTGGAGCTCTAAGCTTACGAGTTCCTTATCTCGAGCACAAACTTAAATGCATGCATTGTTGTGTTTGTTTTTAAAGTGTCTACAAAAAGAGTTTACGTCATCACTTTTTTGCTTTATTAGAAAAATTCTTCTCTTATCTAATACAACATATAAAATTAACTCGTTTCTATTTATTGTTATTAATTTCTACGTATTAAAAATACAGAAAATTTAACAAAGTTGGCTATTAATACAATTTTTTCCTAAGTATTACTAACGTGCGCAAAGCGTATCGGGGTGGCGTAGACTCGTTAATGTGGCTGTTACGAAGCGACACGGTTAAGTGCGTGTGCGGTTGCATAACGATCTTTACGAGAGTTCCGTGCGTCCGTGCTCAATTGTAAGAAATTCTTCACTTTAAAGTCAATAATTGACACCTTTTGGTGTAGGAATGTTCAAGACAATGGGGAGACATCTTAAATTGTTATTAAAAGAAGTAAAGTAAGGTTTTTCGGGTTATGGAGTTAAAATGTTATTTTTCGGTGCAAAATGTTGGTTTGTTTTTTAAAGGTTTCAAAATTTAACGTCGGACGAGCACGAAGTGCTGAATTCAATTATTCCGAAATTTCAACGCCAAATATTATTGCAGTTTTTTCGCTTTTTTGGCCAGGAACCTAGATTCGAACACGGGCGCACTGTCACTTGTCTGCCTGAGCCGTCCCTCGAAGCCTTTCTATTTTAGGGTCGTTACACACTATTGATACACTTTCAATATAGTTTCACACTATACTCTCTCTTATCTCGATAATCTAGCTTCGATACGCGAGAGTATATCAAGAGCGGAGCTATATAGTGTGGATATGAGTATTGGATCGAGACAGTATCTAGAGCGCATAAGCAGTGGTACTACAGTGTGAGCATGGGAGATTTAATCGGACCCAATGAGTATAGAGAGTGGAACTTGAGTGTGGATACAGTTCCACACTATATCCTTGCTTATCTCGCTTTAATTAGTGAGAGTGTGCCGAGAGCATACCGAGAGTGGAACTCTAGTGTGTATATGAGTATCGAACAGAGAACGTATTGAGAGTGGCACTACAGTGCGAACAAGGAAAGATTTTATCTGACCGAGTGAGTATAGCGAGTGAAACTTTAGTGTTGATACAGTTCCACACTATATCCTTGCTTATCTCGCTTTAATTAGTGAGAGTGTGCCGAGAGCATACCGAGAGTGGAACTGTAGTGTGTATAAGAGTATCGAACAGAGAGTGTATTGAGAGTGGCACTACAGTGCGAACATGGAAAGATTTTATCGGACCGAGTGAGTATAGTGAGTGAAACTTTAGTGTGGATACAGTTCCACACTATATCCTTGCTTATCTCGCTTTAATTAGTAAGAGTGTGCCGAGAGCATACCGAGAGTGGAACTGTAGTGTGTATATGAGTAATCGAACAGAGAGCGTATTGAGAGTGGCACTACAGTGCGAACAAGGAAAGATTTTATCGCACCGAGTGAGTATTGTGAGTGAAACTTTGGTGTGGATACAGTTCCACACTATATCCTTGCTTATCTCCCTTTAATTAGTGAGAGTATGCCGAGAGCATACCGAGAGTGAAACTGTAGTGTGTATATGAGTATCGAACCGAGAGCGTATTGAGAGTGGCACCACAGTGCGAACATGGAAAGATTTTATCGGACCGAGTGAGTATAGTGAGTGAAACTTTAGTGTGGATACAGTTCCACACTATATCCTTGCTTATCTCGCTTTAATTAGTGAGAGTGTGCCGAGAGCATACCGAGAGTGGAACTGTAGTGTGTATATGAGTATCGAACAGAGAGCGTATTGAGAGTGGCACTACAGTGCGAACAAGGAAAGATTTTATCGCACCGAGTGAGTATTGTGAGTGAAACTTTGGTGTGGATACAGTTCCACACTATATCCTTGCTTATCTCCCTTTAATTAGTGAGAGTATGCCGAGAGCATACCGAGAGTGAAACTGTAGTGTGTATATGAGTATCGAACCGAGAGCGTATTGAGAGTGGCACCACAGTGCGAACATGGAAAGATTTTATCGGACCGAGTGAGTATAGTGAGTGAAACTTTAGTGTGGATACAGTTCCACACTATATCCTTGCTTATCTCGCTTTAATTAGTGAGAGTGTGCCGAGAGCATACCGAGAGTGGAACTGTAGTGTGTATATGAGTATCGAACAGAGAGCGTATTGAGAGTGGCACTACAGTGCGAACAAGGAAAGATTTTATCGCACCGAGTGAGTATTGTGAGTGAAACTTTGGTGTGGATACAGTTCCACACTATATCCTTGCTTATCTCCCTTTAATTAGTGAGAGTATGCCGAGAGCATACCGAGAGTGAAACTGTAGTGTGTATATGAGTATCGAACCGAGAGCGTATTGAGAGTGGCACCACAGTGCGAACATGGAAAGATTTTATTGGACCGAGTGAGTATAGTGAGTGAAACTTTAGTGTGGATACAGTTCCACACTATATCCTTGCTTATCTCGCTTTAATTAGTGAGAGTGTGCCGAGAGCATACCGAGAGTGGAACTGTAGTGTGTATATGAGTATCGAACAGAGAGCGTATTGAGAGTGGCACTACAGTGCGAACAAGGAAAGATTTTATCGCACCGAGTGAGTATTGTGAGTGAAACTTTGGTGTGGATACAGTTCCACACTATATCCTTGCTTATCTCCCTTTAATTAGTGAGAGTATGCCGAGAGCATACCGAGAGTGAAACTGTAGTGTGTATATGAGTATCGAACCGAGAGCGTATTGAGAGTGGCACCACAGTGCGAACATGGAAAGATTTTATCGGACCGAGTGAGTATAGTGAGTGAAACTTTAGTGTGGATACAGTTCCACACTATATCCTTGCTTATCTCGCTTTAATTAGTGAGAGTGTGCCGAGAGCATACCGAGAGTGGAACTGTAGTGTGTATATGAGTATCGAACAGAGAGCGTATTGAGAGTGGCACTACAGTGCGAACAAGGAAAGATTTTATCGCACCGAGTGAGTATTGTGAGTGAAACTTTGGTGTGGATACAGTTCCACACTATATCCTTGCTTATCTCCCTTTAATTAGTGAGAGTATGCCGAGAGCATACCGAGAGTGAAACTGTAGTGTGTATATGAGTATCGAACCGAGAGCGTATTGAGAGTGGCACCACAGTGCGAACATGGAAAGATTTTATCGGACCGAGTGAGTATAGTGAGTGAAACTTTAGTGTGGATACAGTTCCACACTATATCCTTGCTTATCTCGCTTTAATTAGTGAGAGTGTGCCGAGAGCATACCGAGAGTGGAACTGTAGTGTGTATATGAGTATCGAACAGAGAGCGTATTGAGAGTGGCACACTACAGTGCGAACAAGGAAAGATTTTATCGCACCGAGTGAGTATTGTGAGTGAAACTTTGGTGTGGATACAGTTCCACACTATATCCTTGCTTATCTCCCTTTAATTAGTGAGAGTATGCCGAGAGCATACCGAGAGTGAAACTGTAGTGTGTATATGAGTATCGAACCGAGAGCGTATTGAGAGTGGCACCACAGTGCGAACATGGAAAGATTTTATCGGACCGAGTGAGTATAGTGAGTGAAACTTTAGTGTGGATACAGTTCCACACTATATCCTTGCTTATCTCGCTTTAATTAGTGAGAGTGTGCCGAGAGCATACCGAGAGTGGAACTGTAGTGTGTATATGAGTATCGAACAGAGAGCGTATTGAGAGTGGCACTACAGTGCGAACAAGGAAAGATTTTATCGCACCGAGTGAGTATTGTGAGTGAAACTTTGGTGTGGATACAGTTCCACACTATATCCTTGCTTATCTCCCTTTAATTAGTGAGAGTATGCCGAGAGCATACCGAGAGTGAAACTGTAGTGTGTATATGAGTATCGAACCGAGAGCGTATTGAGAGTGGCACCACAGTGCGAACATGGAAAGATTTTATCGGACCGAGTGAGTATAGTGAGTGAAACTTTAGTGTGGATACAGTTCCACACTATATCCTTGCTTATCTCGCTTTAATTAGTGAGAGTGTGCCGAGAGCATACCGAGAGTGGAACTGTAGTGTGTATATGAGTATCGAACAGAGAGCGTATTGAGAGTGGCACTACAGTGCGAACAAGGAAAGATTTTATCGCACCGAGTGAGTATTGTGAGTGAAACTTTGGTGTGGATACAGTTCCACACTATATCCTTGCTTATCTCCCTTTAATTAGTGAGAGTATGCCGAGAGCATACCGAGAGTGAAACTGTAGTGTGTATATGAGTATCGAACCGAGAGCGTATTGAGAGTGGCACCACAGTGCGAACATGGAAAGATTTTATCGGACCGAGTGAGTATAGTGAGTGAAACTTTAGTGTGGATACAGTTCCACACTATATCCTTGCTTATCTCGCTTTAATTAGTGAGAGTGTGCCGAGAGCATACCGAGAGTGGAACTGTAGTGTGTATATGAGTATCGAACAGAGAGCGTATTGAGAGTGGCACTACAGTGCGAACAAGGAAAGATTTTATCGCACCGAGTGAGTATTGTGAGTGAAACTTTGGTGTGGATACAGTTCCACACTATATCCTTGCTTATCTCGCTTTAATTAGTGAGAGTATGCCGAGAGCATACCGAGAGTGAAACTGTAGTGTGTATATGAGTATCGAACCGAGAGCGTATTGAGAGTGGCACCACAGTGCGAATATGGAAAGATTTTATCGGACCGAGTGAGTATAGTGAGTTGAACTTTAGTGTGGATACAGTTCTACACTATAACCTCGCTTATCTCGCTTCGGTAAGTGAGAGTGCCGAGAACATACCGAAGAGTGAAACTGTAGTGTGTATATGAGTATCGGAACGAGAGCGTATTGAGAGTGGCACTACAGTGCGAACATGGAAAGATTTATTGGACCGAGTGAGTATAGTGAGTGGAACTTTAGTGTGGATACAGTTCCACTCTATAACCTTGCTTATCTCGCTTCGGTAAGTGAGAGTGCCGAGAACATACCGAAGAGTGGAACTGTAGTGTGTATATGAGTTTCGGACCGAGAGCGTATTGAGAGTGGCACTACAGTGCGAACAAGGAAACATTTTATCGAACCTAGTGAGTATAGTGAGTGGAACTTTAGTGTGGATACAGTTCCACACTATAACCTCGCTTATCTCGCTTCGGTAAGTGAGAGTGCCGAGAACATACCGAGAGTGGAACTGTAGTGTGTATATGAGTATCGGACCGACAGCGTATTGAGAGTAGCACTTCAGTGTGGATATAGCTCCACACTATAACCTCGCTTATCTCGCTTCGGTAAGTGAGAGTATCGAGAGCATATCGAGAGTAGAACTGTAGTCTGTATATTATGAGTATCGAACCGACAAGAGTGTATAGAGAGTGACACCAAAGTTTGCGCATGAGGCGATTTAATCGGATGGAGAGTGGAGCTCTAGTGTGGAGCGACCCTTAATCGCCCGCACTACGTACATAAGGATTTTTGAAATTTACAAAAACAAAACTTCACTAACCCTAAAATCACAAAAATGTACTACCACTCTAACTTTACTCTCTACTTACATATTATTTAATATTTAATAATGGTGAAAATCTTATATACAACTTTCTATCCACTAACTTTTCTAAAACACACAATTTTTATAAGTACCCTGTTAATAATTTTCAATTGTTTTTCTTTTTTTCTTTTCCAAACTTTACATCACTTTCAATCACACGTTACAAGCTTCGCCGATCGTTAAAAGTTTATACAAGAGAAGGCTCTCCCTCATAACCCTCGTCTGGACTTTCAGTTAAGACCTCATTAAGTGGATCGTTTTGTGTATCTAAAGCTGATTCAGTCTTATTTGGAGTTAAATTTTCCGCTTGCTCCGATTCTCTTTCTCCATTGTCTGTTTGTGCTCCCACACAGCGTTTACTTACGTTGGTAAATTTTGTCTTGTTGTAATCTAAATCGGCATTAATTGAATGTAAATTAGCGGGAGCTCGTTGCGGCCATTGTGCGCTTACATTTGTACAACAGGGTAAAGAAGACGGCGATACGTCGTCGCTCTCGAAACATTCGTTTATGGGGCCGCTTTTGGCGGGATAGCCGTCGACCGTGTATCTGACGCCCGGACAGTAATGTTCGTAAGCGGCCGGTTGGGCGCTAAGCGATAAAAATTCGGCCTCGCGCGAAAATCTACTCGGTGGGTTGGCGGCGTTTGTTTTCTTATTTCTATTATAGGGTAGTGTCCTGTAAAAATTATCGGAATGTTTGATGGGACGGCCGCACATTTTTGGAAGGCCGTAGTCGCCCGGGAAGCCTTCTGGGTCTAATAGGCAAGGGTTCAAATGTACGTCGGTGTAAAATTCCCTGTGCTCTTTCAAACACGGAAGTAAAAATCTCTGAGTTTGGTTTATTTGCGCTTCTTTCACGCATTCGGCATAATTTTCGCGTTGAGCTTCGCCGTCTCCTTCTCGCCGACGTCCTCCGCTTTCTGTATCATTAATGAGGTCGGGGTTTTGTTCGAGTTGATAGTGAGTGAGGGATGTGGGGCTTCTAACGTGATTAGAAACTCTGATCGGGGACATGGCTCGAAGCAAATTTTCATTAGAGTGAGGGCCGTATATCATCTCTTGTTGATTATCTACGTCGCTTCTATTCTCTTTGAGCGAGTCGGTTTCAGAAGTTTCACGCAATACGGGACATTTAGACGTATTTTGCTGATATTGCAAAGCGACTTCTTTTGTTTTTTCTCTTTTTTGCTGACGTTTTTGTTTTTTACGACATTTTAAAATCGATAGTATTACCATTATTATAACGAAGAGGTGTAACACTACGGCAACTACGATAATAGCCGGGAGATATTCGAAAGGAAATGAAACGCTGATTACTATTGGTTCCTCTTTTACGATTATTCTAATAGTAAAATTCGATTGTGTTGTTCCGGCGGCGTTTTCGGCGTTGCAAATAAAAGTGCCGTTGTCTTCTGTGTTTGTGTTGTAGATAAAGAGCTCGCTACGTTTGTCGTCGGTTCCTTCTTCGACGAAGTACGTTAGATGGACGCCCGGAGCTACTAAAGTGTCGTTTTGCAGGACGCGGCCTTCGAACCACCAAGAGACGTGGGCTTCTGGCGAGGCGCGCACGTGGCAGAGTAGAGATAAATTTTTTCCTTCGGACGTCTCTAAGTAAAACATCGTGGGCGAGACTTCGGGTAAGCAGGCTAGTTCTGGCGTCGGTACGGATCTAATTGCGCGTCCGGATAAACGCAAAGGTGCAGTGCACGTGGGCGACATCGAGTGAGGTAAGTTGAAGTCTAAAAGCCACGTGTGTAGACCAACAATGTGGCAATCGCACTCCCACGGATTGTTTTGAAGTTCGACGCCTCGCAAAGTTTGCGGTAGAGTGCGACTTCCTTTTATCGTCATTAGTTTGTTTCCGTCTAAATGGAGCCACTCCAAACTGTGTAAGCCTTGAAAGGCACCGTCGTCAACGTACGAAATTTCACAGTTGCTCACTTCTAAGGTGTTTAGATAAGACAGGTGGTTAAACGCTGCCTGTTGTAACGTTTTGATGGGATTAGAGTTTAGTGTGAGTTTCATTAACGAAGGACAGTCGTTAAAAACTTCCGTAGGAACTACAATTAGGGAGTTACCCGACAGATCTAACTCGACTAAGTTTGTTAGTCCTTTAAACGTGCGATTATTTATATCGGATATTTTGCAACGAGACAAGTAAATGCGTTGCAAGTTAATCAAGTCCATTTTGTAAAATTGCTCGTTTGTTAAGACGTGTAGGCTGTTGTCTAGAAATTCTAGCACTTGCGTACTAACGTCCATCCCTTCTGGTATGGTTAACAGATTTTTATCGTTGCACTCGACCGTTTGTTTTCCATTTTTCCACTTACAAACGCAAGCTTTAGGACAAGCTAGAGTTTGTCTAAATATTAATGTTACTAAAACTAAAAACACGTAATGTGTTTTCATGCATACAGTCATGCTGCTGCTAAATGCTTCATATCGCTCCGAGCCGTATCTCCTGTTTCCAACTCATTTTCTTAAGTATGATGTTGCCTGTAACAAAAAAAAAACTCTTTTAAAATAATTCGAAACGAGAGGAGTAAAAATAGTATTTTTTTATGCGCGCGGTTGTAAAGTGTTTGGCGAATTGATAGCATTTGGAAGAAGTAACAGGGGAAGCATTTCCAATTCAGAGCTTGTCTGCTTCAATGAATGACCGAACAACAAAGAGCGATTGCGTTAGCCCTGTTTTTTTACATTTCACATTTGTTTTTGGTTTGCTTTGTGCTTACACGAGACTAAGTCGTATATTTTATTTTCGAACCTCTTTTACATACGATTTTTCATCCCTCCCTCCTCCCAACGTGCAAATTAAAACGTCCTATTTTTCAATAATTTAAGCGTATTTGTTGTAATTGAAATAAAATTGAATTAGCGCGCCTTAACTTTATTAAAGAGAGATGTAGACAACTTGAAAACTTAAGCTACGCTGCAAATGAAGAGATATATCGGTGCTTTAAATAATGGCTACGTTCATTACTAAGGATTAAGATTTTACAAAAGGATTTATGATATGGATTTGTTTAATACCGAATACTTTATCCATAAAATACTTATACGCCTCGAAAAAAAAAAACTTTTTTACTCCATTTATTTTCGGTAATTGACTACAATTTGAAAGCTTCTCTTCCTTAAAAATATGGTGTAGAATAAGAAAACATTGGCAAGCTTCAAACATTCTGCGCAAGTAAATGTTGGTTAAATCAATGATTCAAGAACTTTAGAATGATTGATAAATGGTTTAAACCTCTCCATGCAGCTTTTTATGTGATAAAGTGGTGTAACTCACGGAATTTTGAGTGCACCGAAAATATTTCCCTGTGCCAACAGAGAAAAGAAAACCTTTCTTTTTTAAAGCATCCTCTGGAAAATTGCTCAAAATTACCTAATTTCTTATCCGAAAAAATTTTTTTTTAAAAGCGTCGACCTTAATTCCGCTCATCTATACGAAGGTAAATTGAGCCCGATAAATATTTCAACGGAAATACCATGCTCGAATATAAGGGTTTCGTTACAAAAATCCACCTCCGTAATTAGAATTGGCAGTTTGGTCGAGGTTGACGTTTAAGGAAATAGAGAACTATATTGAATTCTGACAACTCTCTCATGAAATATGCAGCTTTGCTTGTGTTGTAGTGCCACTACGTAGTAGAAATTTCAATTCGAGTTGTATGCAGGTCGAGTTTTATTTCGCCTACCTTCGCTCGCTCTAATTGGAATTTTCTTAATTTACGACACAAGTGGCTTTCGAAAAATTTACGCGACGCTCAACTGAATTTTGAGCAGTTGGACTACGTTAATCGTATAATCGCAAATTTACCGCATCGCCGTTTAATTATTTTCGGAACAATTCCTTTTCAAACCGTTTGCGTTTGTAGATCGAGTTGTACGAATTACATTTGTGTAGGCCTACAACGCAAGACATATCTTAGAATCTCATTTAATAAATTGTGGGGTAGCCTGGAGGTAGCACGTAGAAGCAGAATGTGCATAATACATAGAGGTTGTCAAGACCCTTTGCTTAGGCATAAGGCATAACAAGTAAGTAGTATAAAAATAGCACAATACCACATTAATTTCGAGGACAAGGAGAAATGCCAAAATCCTGAATATTAACATCGATGAAACGGAACACTTAGCTGACATTGCTAAAATGGTAGAAAAAATGGCGGCCGCTCAAATGATAGTTACCATTTTTTTGCACACCCTGCGGTGTAATAAAGTAAGTAGATGCCGTCCCGCAAATTAAATGCCAAAAGGCGCAAAAATAATTTTTTACAAAAGATGACACGGCACTTGTCTGTTGTAAAAAGCCCCTGATGACTTTTGTCCTAATAGGTCAAGTATAAGCGAGTAACATCTGCGCTAAAATTGAGTTTGCCATAAAAGTTTTAATTTTGCAGTTTATTTTATGTTCTACACTTTCATTTACGTGACATGTTGCCCTCAAATTTTACTAAGTTTGCAAAAAGCACTTATAGATAGCTACCCAATACAAAAAAAAAATTCCACCAAAACGGCGTTAACGCCATAGTTCGCTCTCCTAAGTACTAAAACTTCATTTGAGTGCCTGGAGTTAATTTAAATTTTTCTTCGAGACTTGTAAATGAAACGAGAGTTTAATTTCAGTCATTTGAATGAAGTGAATCTGCACTTCAAACCGAACATTAATCTTAACTAAGAGCTAAACTACAATGAGGGTTCGTTGTTTAGATGTGCAATTAATCAATAAGGGTGCAATTTTGAGCTCGCTCGTTACGACGCATAATTTCATAATTTTGTGGCTAAAACGTTGTAGTAGGAATTTAACCAAAACTGTATTGTGTATGCTAAAGGTATGTTGTTGTAATTCGAGATGAATTATTTGTACTTATTGCAGTTGCTAAATAACCAAATGTAATTACAAATAATTCAAAGTTGGAGGAGCGTGTTATTTAAATCAACTAAATTAATGGCGTCAGTAAACTTTCTTGAGCAAAAGTAAATGATACACGAAATAAGGATAATAAAATAACCGTATACCTTTAGTATCTCCTCTAACCACTTTATGAGCTATAACTTGGACGTAAAATAGGAGTCGCCCCTAAAGCATAAAACAGTCGATTACAAAATGCCACAAAAGTTTCGAATTAATACGTAGGTATATCGTTTAAATTGAGTTTCGTCAAAATTAATGCTCCTTTGCTTTTCTACCTGCACTCCTTCACTTCTCGGGCAGAAAATATTAATCATTTAAGACGGCATGAGCTCCGCAGGAGCTCCTTAGTGGCATTTGAGAAAGATGGAACATACGTAGCCATTGGAAGCCAAATAGCAACCTTTTTAGAAACGGAGGATTTAAGGAACAACGACTAGACCCAAGTCTCGTCTCGTCTCGTCGTCAAGTCAAAAAAAAGTTATTTGGCTGCACCACGCTTTCTATCTGCACTCTTTCGGTTCTTGGGAAGGCAGGCGAGAAATCGATCATTCTAGGCGACATGTGATCCGCAGGAGCTTCTATAGTGGTTTTTCACAAATATGGGTGATGCGGAATCATTGCAGGCCAAATACCAACGTTTCTAGAAGCATACGCAACAGATTGAGGGGATAGTTTAAAAAACAACGACGAGATTCGCAGTCTCTTGACTCTTATTTTGCTTTTCTACCTACACTCCTTCACTCAGCTCAGCAGGAGCACCTTCGGTGGTCTTTAAAAAAGATGGAAGCCGTGTAATCATAATCATTATAGGCCTAATACTAACTCTCCTAGAAACATAAGAAGCAGTTTCAAGGGGGAATTTAAGAAACAGCTACAAAATCCCCAGTCTCTCGAAAAAAATTTGTTATTTGACTGCTCTTTTACTTTCCTACTTGCATACCTTCACTTCTCAGGCAGACAGGCAAAAAATCGATCATTCTAGACGGCATGAGCTCCGCTGGAGATCCTTTGATGGCCTTTGACAAAAATGGGATATACGTAATCTTTTTAGCCCAAATACCAACCCTTCTAGAAACATAAGCAGCAGTTTAAAGGGGGAGATAGTTTAATGACGAGATTTCCAGTTTTGGAAAAAAAATTCGTTATTTGACTGATCTTTTGCTTTTCTACATGCACTACTTCATTTCTTGTGAAGAGAGGCGGGAAATCGATCATTCTAGATGGCATAAGCTCAGCTGCATACTATATCGACTCTTGTAGAAACATAAGCAACAGTTTGAAGCGAAGATTTAAGGAACAACAACGAAAGCCCCATCAGTCTCTATCCTGTCGTCTCTCTAATGTAGTGTAAATGTAACAACTAACCAGAACTGTTGAGTGGACGTTAATCCTAAGAAAGTTTTAAGAAAACTAGAATGATCCACACCCGCACCTGCAATTGCAAACAAGTAGATAACGCAGCGCTTTAACTACCCTCACTCTTCAATTTTTAAGCCACGCCCCTTTGATGACGTTACCATCAAGCTCATCCCCTTTCTCAAACAACTGTACTTTAACCTTCTTTAAGCCTAGTCTCTCCCACGCTTGTCCTCTTCACAAGGCTTTTGTCTCAATCTTTCTTGGGTAAATATCAAGAGAGCTCAATGGTTTAAAACGTCCAGACATTCATCTTCAATTTAAAAGGTTAGTACCTAACGTATGAAGGTTAAGTGACGTGAAGGAAGCGGTGGGGGCGTGGCTTGAAGGAGGTTAAGAAAAATGATGCGAGGCAGGATTTGAGAAAGGTTAAAAAATACCTTGGGAAAGGGGCAGCGCTTGATGATAACGTCATCAAGGGGGCGGGGCTTATTTGTAACCTTGCTCAAGCCGCGCCTCACACAGCTCCCCGCACGTCACTTAACCTTCATACCGTCACTAAACTTCTAGCTTGAAGGTTATTGTCTAAACGTTTTAGACCTCTACTGTTGTCAAAATACTAAAGCTTATTTGCAGTTTATATTAGACATGTTTTTAAGGTTATTTATAAATTGGGAGAAATGGGAAAAGCTAAGTGAAGTTGGAATAAAAAGTGGTGGGTGAATGTCAAGAGATCTCGATGGTCCAAAACGTCCAGACATTCATCTTCAAGTTAGAAGGTTAGTACCTAACATATAAAGGTTAAGTGATGTGCAGGGAGTGTTGGGAGGCGTGGCTTGAAAAAGGTTAAGAAAAATACCTTGAGAAAGAGGCTGATGCGAGGCAGAGTTTGGGGAAGGTTAAAAAACCTTGGGAAAAGGGCGGCGCTTGATGATAACGTCATCAAAGAGGCGGGGTTTATTTGTAACCTTGCTCAAGCCGCGCCTCACACAGCTCCCTGCACGTCACTTAACCTTCATACCGTCACTAAACTTCTAGCTTGAAGGTTACTGTCTAGACGGTTTAGACCTATACTGTTCATAATACTAAAGCTTATTTGCAGTTTATATTAGACATTTGTTAAGGTTATTTGTAAATTGAGAGAAACGGGAAAAGCTAAGTGAGGTATGTATAAAAAGTGGAGGGGGGGGGGTGAATGTCAAGAGAGTTAAATGGTCCAAAGCGTCAAGACATTAACCTTCAAATTAGAAGGTTAGTAAGGCTAGTAGGTCAAAGTATAAAGGTTAAGCGATGTGCAGGGAGTGTTGGGAGGCGTGGCTTGAGGGAGGTTAAGAAAAATACCTTGAGAAAGAGGCTGATAGGAGGCAGAGTTAGAGGAGGTTTTAAAAAAAGGGAGGCAACACGAAACAGTTTACCGTGGAAATTTATTTATTCGACTCTCTGGTAGCGCGCCCGCTGGCACACTGTACTTGTCAAACGTCATCAACGAAGCGAGGTTTAATTGAACGTCATAAAAGGGGCGTGGCTTAAAAATTAAAAGTGAGTGTGGTTTAAAGTGCCGTGTTACCTACTCGAGCAGAAGAGAGTTCAAACACAACGAACTGTCATTCAAAGTTTATGATTTTTTTTACACAAATTTATGATAAATCGTAACATGTCCCTAAGTTATTGCTTTTCCAATTAATCTTATAATCTTCAATAATTTCAGGCCACGTAAATTTGTTTTTGTGTTTTTCGTAAATTTGAACCTCAAACCTCTAACAAACAATTTTGAATTACCTACTTCCACAATAATAATTGCCATTGTTAATTATTAAAGTCGGATTAGGTGAACACACTAAAGTGAATTTAATTTACTCTATTATAGGCATGTAACGACGCTACGTCTAATTTTTAATTCGAATTTGATGGGTCTTTTAATTAATTTTAAATGCACCAAAATCTGCAACGGACATTTCGCAAAATAATTGATAAATGTAACCAATTAGTTCATTTAAATGAAAATAAATTACAAGTTTAATTATAAACTATGTTTTTTTCTATTGATGCAATTTTCTTTTTCGCGTATAGGGCTTGTCGGTAATATTAACTCTTTTTATGACGGAAATTTAATTAACAAATTATCCAATCAAATTTTAAATCGAGTTCGTTCATCGATCAATTTTACTCTGTCGAAAGAATGGTTGAAGAGTTATTTCATTTATACAAGGCGCCCCGAAAACGCCGACAGAACTGCCTTAAGAAAATAGAACTATGTGAACAGCTTCGATACGCCACTGGAAAAAAATCTTTTGTAATTTTTCACCAATAAATCTAAATTCTTTCATCTAAAAAGTTTTTTCCCAGGCTTTTCCAAGAGCTCTGGTGGTTTGGGAGACGAGCGAGCCTATTTGTGGTTATAAAATTTTAAAATTTTCTTCAGTTTAAAGTTTAAATGATTCTCACAAGTTTAAACTTTTAAATTAATTTGTTTCAGAGCCATTCTGTCTAGAGGTCGAGGGTAACTTTCATTTACCTAATTTATTTGAAGTGTTGCAGCTTCGGATTTTGTATTAAGAAAATTGTATTACCAAAATAAGCGAGTACCTACTTTGTAATTATTTTCTAAAGCCGGTACCTAAATTGTTTATAATTTAATTTGTTAATAAAAAGTTTGTTCGCGAATCTGTAATTAAATTTTAAAAACGTACTAGGTACAAATTTTTGTTTTAAAAATATTATATAAAACTAATTACTAATGGTTAAACGATTTAATTAAAATGTATATATTTTGTAATTAAATGTTTTTTAAAATACCAAGAGCTGAAAGTTTTGCACAAAATTGTTTTGCAGAAAAATCTATTATATTTCTCAAATTACCGCCACTAGAGGGTTGGTAAATAATACTATTCAAAGGTGAATATTAATTTCGAATTTCGAGAGAAAATTTTCCAGTTGGTGCATTATTCTATCTGCCGTTTTGAAGATACTACGGGACGCAAAAACATATTGTTTTATCGTTGCCTATTGTACTTCATCGCACTACGGACCAACGTAACACTTCATACCGATCAACGGACTGTATAATACGCGTAGGTACGCGTAGTGCACAGAGGAAACTTGAAGCATGAACTTATTTCCAGAGTTGTTTATTGCGTCCGCCCGTACTAATGAAGTTGGTATGACTGGCTTACCTCAACTCACTTAAGAAAGTATTACGCCAATAATAACGAAAGTACTCGAAACTTACTAAGTTAACAAATACTTTAATTAAAATTACCTTTATGTGGCAGAATTTCTCGACGAAGTTTAAATCAGTTGGCTGATTTGAAACGCTCGCTAACAAGTATAATATTGAGTTACTTCGTAATTAGTAATTACAAGAAATGATAGCTAATTATTGAATATTAATTTAAAGTTTGTAACTTTTTTAACATTTTTAAATTTTGGCATGGAAATAAATTGCTGCAACACGATATTGTAAAATTCAGATCACGCTAGAATACTGAATCAAACCTTACAAGATTTTTTTGGTCCTTTTAAAAACAACTTTGATTAAAGTATTTTCCACAAACATATTTTTTATCGAATAAATTTATGGTTTCGGGAGCAGTGCCCGTGTTTACAGACAATCAAATAAGTTTAGTTGCCATGTGAAGCGACTACAGATACGTCTCATTTAGTTCCTCTAAAGTCACTCAAACAATACACCTACATCACAGTCTACAGGTTGTCTCCACATCAAAATGGGTGCGTCACGTTTGGGCGCTCGTCTTGTTCATATTGTGATTCAAAGATTATTTAACTAGATAATCTAGTAGCAATAGCAACAAGTCTAAAAATAGTAAAAATAGACATTATTGTGTGGAAAAAGTCTAGTTAGTTAGAGTAGTGCGTCTCTGGGTTGTATCTTCTCAAACTGCTCTGTATGAATTCGGAAAAAATGATTTATAAATGCTTACATATCAGCTTATCATTTATGATCCATTAATAACGCTTGAAATGTTGGTGGCGTTGCCCACATAATCATTGACGTTTAAGATCTTAAACGCCTTTTGGGAAGAGTGCACTAATAAATTAATAGAATAGAGCAGTATAAGTGTGTGCCAAAGGCACACAACTCCCAAGGTAACCTAGCCCTAAATTAATGCTAAAATAGTCTACCTACTATCTAGAAGTGCCGAAGCTAATAATGAGAGGCTGACTACAGCCAGAAAGACAACAGCATCAAACTATTTGTTTTTTGGCTTATTTTGGATTTTTTGTCAAATTTTAACGCGCTCTACCATGTAAACGTTTAGTCTGAAAAACAAATATTGCAGACATAATTTGTAGGAAATTGAATGTACTTTATTTTTAAATAAAAGTTTTTCTTCTATAAAGTGCGTAGTTATTGAATTATAATCAATAAACTAACACATTGAGCTTTTTAACCTATTTTTAAGCTTTTTGATCGATTTTGCGATTTTTGTAAACTTTAAAGCGCCCTAGCGCCTAAACCCTTTGTCTGAAAAACAAACTTAAAAATACATAATTAGTAGACAATTTAATTTAGTTTGTTTTTTCATTAAAGTGTTTTTCCAAGAAGTGCGTAGTTTCAACGTTACAAGCGAGAAACAAAAAATCAGCTTTTTGATCGATTTTGCGATTTTTGTAAACTTTAAAGCGCCCTAGCGCCTAAACCCTTTGTCTGAAAAACAAACTTAAAAAAACATAATTAGTAGACAATTTAATTTAGTTTGTTTTTATATTAAAGTGTTTTCACAAGAAGTGCATAGTTTCAAAGTTACAAGCGAGAAACAAAAAATCAGCTTTTTGATCGATTTAGCAATTTTTTTAAACTTTAAAGCGCCCTAGCGCCTAAACCCTTTGTCTGAAAAACAAACTTAAAAAAACATAATTAGTAGACAATTTAATTTAGTTTGTTTTTATATTAAAGTGTTTTCCCAAGAAGTGCGTAGTTTCAAAGTTACAAGCGAGAAACAAAAAATCAGCTTTTTGATCGATTTAGCAATTTTTTTAAACTTTAAAGCGCCCTAGCGCCTAAACCCTTTGTCTGAAAAACAAACTTAAAAAAACATAATTAGTAGACAATTTAATTTAGTTTGTTTTTATATTAAAGTGTTTTCCCAAGAAGTGCGTGGTTTCAAAGTTACAACTGAGAAACAAAAAATCAGCTTTTTGATCGATTTCGCAATTTTTATAAACTTCAAAGCGCCCTAGCGCTTAAACCCTTTGTCTGACAAACAAACTTAAAAATACATAATTAGTAGACAATTAAATTTAGTTTGTTTTTGTATTAAAGTGTTTTCCCAAGAAGTGCGTAGTTTCTAAGTTATAAGCGAAAAACTAAAAAATCAGCTTTTTGATCGATTTTGAAATTTTGTCATACTTTAATGCGCCCTAGCGCCTAAACCCTTTGTCTGAAGATTAAACTTATAAAGACATAATTAGTAGACAATTAAATTTAGTTTGTTTTTGTATTAAAGTGTTTTCCCAAAAAGTGCGTAGTTTCCAAGTTATAAGCGAGAAACAAAAATTCAGCTTTTGGATCGATTTTGCAATTTTATCAAACTTTAATGCGCCCTAGCGCCAGAACCCTTTTTCTGAAGAACAAACTTAAAAATACACAATTAGTAGACAATTTAATTTAGTTTGTTTTTGTATTAAAGTGTTTTCCCAAAAAGTGCGTAGTTTCCAAGTTATAAGCGAGAAACAAAAATTCAGCTTTTTGATCGATTTTGCAATTTTGTCAAACTTTAATGCGCCCTAGCGCCTAATCCCTTTGTCTGAAGATTAAACTTATAAAGAGATAATTAGTAGACAATTAAATTTAGTTTGTTTTTGTATTAAAGTGTTTTCCCAAGAAGTGCGTAGTTTCCAAGTTATAAGCGAAAAACAAAAAAATCAGCTTTTTGATCGATTTTGCAATTTTTGTAAACTTCAAAGCGCCCTAGCGCCTTAACCCTTTGTCTGAAAAACAAACTTAAAAATACATAATTAGTAAACAATTTAGTTTAGTTTGTTTTTGTATTAAAGTGTTTTCCCAAGAAGTGCGTAGTTTCCAAGTTATAAGCGAGAAACAAAAAATCAGCTTTTTAGTCGATTTTGCAATTTTGTCAAACTTTAAAGCGCCCTAGCGCCAGAACCCTTTGTCTGAAGAACAAACTTAAAAATACACAATTAGTAGACAATTTAATTTAGTTTGTTTTTGTATTAAAGTGCTTTCCCAAAAAGTGCGTAGTTTCCAAGTTATAAGCGAGAAACAAAAATTCAGCTTTTTGATCGATTTTGCAATTTTGTCAAACTTTAATGCGCCCTAGCGCCTAAACCCTTTGTCTGAAGATTAAACTTATTAAGACATAATTAGTAGACAATTAAATTTAGTTTGTTTTTGTATTAAAGTGTTTTCCCAAGAAGTGCGTAGTTTCCAAGTTATAAGCGAAAAACAAAAAAATCAGCTTTTTGATCGATTTTGCAATTTTTGTAAACTTCAAAGCGCCCTAGCGCCTTAACCCTTTGTCTGAAAAACAAACTTAAAAATACATAATTAGTAAACAATTTAGTTTAGTTTGTTTTTGTATTAAAGTATTTTCCCAAGAAGTGCGTAGTTTCCAAGTTATAAGCGAGAAACAAAAAATCAGCTTTTTAGTCGATTTTGCAATTTTGTCAAACTTTAAAGCGCCCTAGCGCCAGAACCCTTTGTCTGAAGAACAAACTTAAAAATACACAATTAGTAGACAATTTAATTTAGTTTGTTTTTGTATTAAAGTGTTTTCCCAAATAGTGCGTAGTTTCCAAGTTATAAGCGAAAAACAAAAAAATCAGCTTTTTGATCGATTTTGCAATTTTTGTAAACTTCAAAGCGCCCTAGCGCCTTAACCCTTTGTCTGAAAAACAAACTTAAAAATACATAATTAGTAAACAATTTAGTTTAGTTTGTTTTTGTATTAAAGTATTTTCCCAAGAAGTGCGTAGTTTCCAAGTTATAAGCGAGAAACAAAAAATCAGCTTTTTAGTCGATTTTGCAATTTTGTCAAACTTTAAAGCGCCCTAGCGCCAGAACCCTTTGTCTGAAGAACAAACTTAAAAATACACAATTAGTAGACAATTTAATTTAGTTTGTTTTTGTATTAAAGTGTTTTCCCAAATAGTGCGTAGTTTCCAAGTTATAAGCGAGAAACAAAAATTCAGCTTTTTGATCGATTTTGCAATTTTGTCAAACTTTAATGCGCCCTAGCGCCAGAACCCTTTGTCTGAAGAACAAACTTAAAAATACATAATTAGTAGACAATTTAGTTTAGTTTGTTTTTGTATTAAAGTGTTTTCCCAAAAAGTGCGTAGTTTCCAAGTTATAAGCGAGAAACAAAAATTCAGCTTTTTGATCGATTTTGCAATTTTGTCAAACTTTAATGCGCCCTAGCGCCTAAACCCTTTGTCTGAAGATTAAACTGATAAAGACATAATTAGTAGACAATTAAATTTAGTTTGTTTTTGTATTAAAGTGTTTTCCCAAGAAGTGCGTAGTTTCCAAGTTATAAGCGAAAAACAAAAAAATCAGCTTTTTTATTGATTTTGCAATTTTTGTAAACTTCAAAGCGCCCTAGCGCCTAAACCCTTTATCTGAATATCAAACTTATAAATACATAATTAGTAGACAATTCAATCGTTTGATTTTGTGTTAAAGCGTTTTCTCAAGAAGTGCGTAGTTTCCAAGCTATAAGCGAGAAACAAAAAAATCAGCTTTTAATTCGGTTTTGCAATTTTCGTCAAACTTTAACCCGCTCTAGCACTGAAACCCTTCGTCTGAATAAAATACATAATTAGTAGAAAATTAAATCTAGTTAGTTTTTACATAGAAATGTTTTTTTCAAGAAGTGCTTAGTTTCCAAGTTATAAGCGAGAAACAATAAATCAGCTTTTTCGTCAATTTTGCAATTGTAGTCTGATAAAAAATTGTAAAAAACCTAATTTATTGAAAATTTGGTCGTACTTGTTTTTATATAGACGTACTTTTCTTATAAAGTACGCAGTTCTAGAGTTATAAGCGATATACTTAAACATTAAGTTTGTGGCCGATTTGGAATTTTTGTCAAACTTTAACGCGCTCTAGTATGTAAACTGTTAGCCTTACGAAACAATACTGTGGACATAATTTGTAGTAAATTCCATGCACTTTGTTTTTATATAGAGGTACTTTTCTTATGGAGTGCGTATTTTTCGAGCTATAAGCGATAAACTCAAACAATCAGGTTTTGCAGACAGTTAATTACTTTTTTAAAATCATCTTTTAGCCTGCATTTTAAAAAATGTGCTAATTATTTTAGTTCATTTTGTAAGCAGCCTTCCAACCAACATAATATACGTACCATACATACGCGCTGCAGACGTCTCGCTCTATCGAGTTACTTTTATCCGTAATTCGTAACTAACAATTACGATTACTAATAATATAGTTGTTAATAGGGCACAATTTAGATCCATTAAAGTTGGGTGCCCTCGCGTTATTTTCATTTATTATCTAATTCAATCCTAAGATTATCCAATTATAAGTTTTTCATTTTTGGGATTTACTGACGAAAAAGTTTTTTAAGTTTGCCAATTTAGTCCGTCGTAATGGGAAAGAATAACAATGAAATATGGTAACTTACATTTAAAAAAGTTAGTTATTAAAAGTATAATGCAAATTTAATTGAAATTTTTGTGGTTTGGAAAAATGGGGTTAAATCAAAAATTGCGTTTCCAGCTTACGGTTTTTTGTTTGCTTTGGTGGGTAATAATTAAGTAATTTTTAAAAGAATCTAAAAAGTGCTCTAATTTGTCCACGCTTAGAATGTAAAAAGAGGGTAAAATGTAAAAATATATTTTTTATGCGCTCCCTTCTTATTTTTTATTAAATAGACATTTCTGTAATTCTGGAAATCTTTCATCTAACTGACGCATTTTGAATTTTTTAAACCTTTTTCTTTTTTAAACTACCTCCGTCATCTACTCAAAGACCGTCTTAAACTATATTCTTACGAAATTTCAATTTTTGATACTTTCATAAAATATTATATACTTTTCTTCTTTAAAAAAAACGACATCGAAGTAAGCTTGGGAAAAAGGCACGGTGCTGCCGCTTTCAAATCACGATTTGAGAAAAAAAAAAGTTCGGCAAGTATCTCTAATAGATATCGATTTAAGGGGTAAGACGCATTTTGCATTCTTATCCACGCACACTTCAAAATCTTAAGAAAACAAACCCCATGTATATTTGTATTCTATTTTCATTTTTCTTTAAAAAAGAGATTTTTCTTGTACGTCAAACCCAATTTTTTATTTATTTAACGTTTTAAGCTCGAAAAGGAATTTATAATACCAAAAGAATTTTTATCAGAAAATATTTCGAATTAACTTCTTGCCGCACGTACCCCACGGTACAAAAACGACCGGATCGCCCACTTAAGAGCAGCCTAACAATGCGATTAATTTGGTGTCACGATTACAAACATTTGTCTCAGACTTGATTTTAGTTAGAGACGTTTGAAAATTGAAAAGCTCAACCCAATTCGTCTAGCGCAATAAAGATTTTTTTAAACTCGACCGTTCGCTTTGTAAGAAAATTCTTTTTAGAAAAGTCGACATTGTGTCATTGGAATTGTAATGAGTTTTTCCGTTTAACACGTAAAAGAGGCAACGTGTATTTAAACAAATACGAAGTAAAGATTATCGCACAAAAGATTTCCACTTACTCTAATTTAAACTTGTATTTTTAAAGTCCCTGCTCGGGCGCCAATTTGTGAAAAAACACACTGAACGTTCTGACAGTGCTTACTTTAAAAGGTTAATTTTTGAATGTGATAACAAAGGGTAGAGTCACAAAAAACTAAAACCTTCAATCTGATAAACCACAGTCGACTCGAGCGCAGCTGTATCTTGAGGGTCGCTAAGCTACGAACATGGCCACTTTAAAATATTCCGGCGTAACAAAAACCAATTAAGAAAAACGTTACAACAATTAATTTATTTAGCTCAAGATAATTCACATTGAGAAAGAAAAAAATTTTTTAAATTTTTTTATTGCTGCGAATCCCCGAGAGTTTTGTAATAAATCTTTTGTTTCCACTTAAAAAAGCGTATATAAGCCCGTTTTAGTTTGCTTTTGTGAGCAACGTAACACCGCAAGAGGCATAAACACTCATTTTAGAGATAAAAGTTTAGTTTATTTTGACCTACGGTACCTTCCCTTTTTGTGTAACCATCTACTATACAGTAAACGTTTCCAGTCCGTTTTCCTAATTAGTGTTTGTTGAACCTCTTTTCTTTACTCTTTTGCAATAATCGTCGAGAAGCACCTGAATGTTTCGTATAGTAAGTAGGAAAGCGTCTAATGAAAATGTTCCCTGTAGACAACGGCTGAATACAAAAAACGTTTACGGCAATAACTTCGCTTTTAAGTTGTTCTTCTTTTTTTTGCACATAAAACTTTTTTCATTAAATTATTGCAAACGTTTAAAGTAATTATAGTGGGGAAACTAAAAAAGAATTTTTTTAAGCCGCTCTTGGAATTATTGAGCCATAATTTAGAGAGTAATGGAACAATACGCGCGAACAACTTTAGTAAAATTCTAAAGTGATATTTATGGCTTTTCTCGTGTGCCATTGTGTGAGTTGATGAACTGATTGAGTGAAATTTGAACGTGTCGTTACAGACCACTGAATTTTCGAAGACTTACATGATCTGTGGTGATTCAAATGGCCATTTTTCTTACATTTTAACTCTATCACAAACTATATATTTCATTTAGCGTTATCGTAGAACTTTATTCCGCATTGTAACCATTGTCACTTTCAAAGTTAACTAATCTACAACTATTACGAGCGTGTGACACTACAAACCCTCAAAATACTGTCAAAAAAGTACGTAGTGCTCAACTTTTCGTACATCTAGGTCAGTTCGCTTTTAAAGTTAATGAAATTGGCTAAAGTTAACGCTTATCGAACGGATCCACAGTGAGAAACTTTGAGAAGCCAATTTTTAACAATTTTATAATTAACTAAAATAAGAAGCGTAACCCAGAATCATTTAAGGGGGTTCTCATATTTTTAGACTACTACCTTCGTTACAGACCACCAGGTCGCGAACGGGCTCCCCACGTTAATCCAAACCCTCCTTCAAGAGGAAAAGAGTGCGTTCAAGCGATTGAGAAGCGATTGGTGGAGGTGTAAAAACCTCGAGCCGTAACCTGTCAGAGGTTAGAAGAGAGATAAACCTCGGAATGAGTCGTTGCACCCTTCCATGAGTGACGCTCGTTGACTTCCGTACAGCTTGCGCACGTTGACGGTTCGGTCTGGACGCACTGGTGTCACGGGTCAGATGCAATCCCAAGGCGTGGTTCTACCCCTGTCAATCTCTAGAGGTCAGATGCGTGGGGACCCCGGTTTTGCTTGTTTTGTATCCACACATGCACCATGCAGTTAAGCCCTTCTACTAAGTTAGTCTTGGGGTTATAACTTCATTACAGACCATTAAGTCGCGCACAGGCGTTTCTACGTTAAACCGAATCCTTCATCAAAGGAAAAGGCGTGTAGAACCACGTAGAAGTGTAAATACCTTGAGCCGTAACCAGTGAAAGGTTAGTGGTGAGGTGGACCCAGAAATACCGTTTAATGAGTGACACTTCTTAACCAACAGCTTGCGCACGTTTACGGTCCGATCTAGCCGCACTGGTACCACAGGTGAGATGGGAACCCAGGTGTCGGTGCTACACCTGCCTGTTTCTAGAGGTCGGATTTGTAGACATCTCGGTACTGCTTGGTTCATATCCACACATGCAGAATGCAGTTAAGCCCTGCTACTTAGTTCTTCTTAGTCTACTAACTTTGTTACAGACCATAAAGTCGCGCACAGGCTGATCTACATCATGTTAATCCATGTTATCCAAACCCTTTTTCAAAGGAAAAGGAGTGCGTGCTAGCGATTGAGCGGTAGACCTACGCAAATGATCGTCAGGCCGTTTTGTGAGTGACACTCTATTACCAGCAACTTGCTCACGATTACGGTCCGGTCTGGCCGCACTGGTACCACAGGTGAGATGGGAACCCAGAGAGCGGTACTACCCCTACCAGTCTCTAAAGGTCGGATTTGAGAGGGCTTCGACTGTGCTTGTCTCATATCAACACCTGCAGCATGCAGTTAAGATGACCACCCAGCTAGCCGTACTCAAAATGTCTTACCACTGAGTTTGTAGGGATCTGCTGAGGTTAGTCCGTACGCGAGTGGAGCAGAGCATAGTTGCGGTGCCAGAAGTCTCGGAATTATTGCTTGGCGAGATGGCCCAGGGTCTGCTTGTAAGCGCGTAACTTTAGAACCAAGTGGTTTCAGCCAGGAGTTTTCGTCTTTCACCGACGTCTTGTGACGTCATCTGTGCGCCATATAAGGCCTTCCCGTCTCTCTCAAATATCGATTTGAAATGCATCAGTTCACTTTAGTTGAAAACAAAAACTTTCTGCACAACCCCCCATTCATCAAGTTATTCAATGTCATTATTCATTATGATAAATAAAATTGATGATAGTTACAATTAATTATTTAACAATGGGGTTGCATTTTATTCGAGTACCTGAACCGAAAATTCATGCCAGTTCAACGACCCGCTTTGAATTTACGCCAATTAAAAACAATTTTTTGAACCTCCATTTTTCTTTTTACAATTTTTTTTCTCTTTCGTTACTTGTGTTTATACTAATATAAAAAAGAGTACGGCACTTTACCTGTCATTCTTTTATTTACTTGAAAAATAATGATTTTCTTCGAGTGCATTAATTATCTTTCGTGTATCGTTCATCTAATTTGAAGAAGGGAAATTTTTTTCCGCGTAACACAATTTTTCGCTCAATTTTAAGTACCAACTACTTTAAGATTAACTACACGTTGAATTGGAGGGATGGATAAGAAATTTGCCAACTTTACTTTGCAAAAAAACTTCTGCTGATGTATGTCTTTTGTAAATTGCCGAGAGATTTTTATTTTCTATTTTATTTTATTAACGTCATAAAAAGTACGTGTACTCATCAATTATTTCTAGTTTGTTTATTCTAGCAAATGCAACTTTTGTATTGGAAGAAATGCACTGGGGTTGTTTTGTATAAAAATTTACTGTTATGTATCTATTTTGTGAGTTGTACTTACCCTAGAGTAATTCTCATCAGTGCTTACTAGTGGAATTTAGATGAATAATAAAATGGATTACCAATTAATTAGAAAGCAAGAGATTTTGAGTTTTCTTTCGAGAATAATAATTACGAACCCGATTCGATAAATTCGAGATCAACATCAAGGCCGTTTCAAGCGAGACACGATATAATTAAAAAAGGGTTACAATAAAATGATAAAACATTTTGTTTTTCTTTTGCTCCAATAATCTCTTATCCGTTTTGAAATAGAAATTTTCTACATCCGGTTATAAGACGATACGCGGCTTTCACAGGCTTTCAGGCAGCTCTTTCCAAGGAGCACAACTTCTCCGTAACTTTAAACATATATTCTGTTTTTCACTTACTTACTTTAAGGTTAATAATGCAGAATTTGCGTACTTTGGTCCAGTCCTATAACAGTGGAGCAACAACCCAAGCAACACACTACCGTATAATAAACGTATATTTTTAGTATAAATGGTATAATTCTCGTTTTGTAAAAATAATTCTACGTCTATATTATACGCATTGCGTTGACCAAAACCGCCATCATGTGGTCTAGCACACACTAAGAATTTACGTTGATCAAAAACGTCTATAATTGGGTCTAAATATACCAGAAATTTACGTTGTTCAAAAACGTTGATATTTGATCTACAATATAGTAAAAATTTACGTTGATCAAAACCGTCTATAATTGGGTCTAAATATACCAGAAATTTACGTTGTTCAAAAACGTTGATATTTGATCTACAATATAGTAAAAATTTACGTTGATCAAAACCGTCTATAATTGGGTCTAAATATACCAAAAATTTACGTTTGAAAACGTTGGTATTTAATCAGCACTATGCCAAACGCTGACGTTGGCCAAAACCGCCATCATGTGGTCAAGCACACACTAAAAATTTACGTTGATCAAAAACGTCTACAATTGAGTTTAATATACCAGAAATTTACGTTGTTCGAAAACGTTGATATTTGATCCGCAATATACCAAAAATTTACGTTGATCAAAACCGTCTATAATTGGGTCTAAATATACCAAAAATTTACGTTTGAAAACGTTGGTATTTGATCAGCACTATGCCAAACGCTGACGTTGACCAAAACCGCCATCATGTGGTCTTGCACACACTAAGAATTTACGTTGATCAAAAACGTCTATAATTGGGTTTAATATACCAGAAATTTACGTTGTTCGAAAACGTTGATATTTGATCCGCAATATACCAAAAATTTACGTTGATCAAAACCGTCTATAATTGGGTCTAAATATACCAAAAATTACGTTTGAAAACGTTGGTATTTGATCAGCACTATGCCAAACGCTGACGTTGACTAAAACCGCCATCATGTGGTCTTGCACACACTGAGAATTTACGTTGATCAAAAACGTCTATAATTGGGTTTAATATACCAGAAATTTACGTTGTTCGAAAACGTTGATATTTGATCCGCAATATACCAAAAATTTACGTTGATCAAAACCGTCTATAATTGGGTCTAAATATACCAAAAATTACGTTTGAAAACGTTGGTATTTGATCAGCACTATGCCAAACGCTGACGTTGACTAAAACCGCCATCATGTGGTCTTGCACACACTAAGAATTTACGTTGATCAAAAACGTCTATAATTGGGTTTATTATACCAGAAATTTACGTTGTTCGAAAACGTTGATATTTGATCCGCAATATACCAAAAATTTACGTTGATCAAAACCGTCTATAATTGGGTCTAAATATACCAAAAATTACGTTTGAAAACGTTGGTATTTGATCAGCACTATGCCAAACGCTGACGTTGACTAAAACCGCCATCATGTGGTCTTGCACACACTGAGAATTTACGTTGATCAAAAACGTCTATAATTGGGTTTAATATACCAGAAATTTACGTTGTTCGAAAACGTTGATATTTGATCCGCAATATACCAAAAATTTACGTTGATCAAAACCGTCTATAATTGGGTCTAAATATACCAAAAATTTACGTTCGAAACGTTAGTATTTGATCAGCACTATGCCAAACGCTGACGTTGACCAAAACCACCTTCATGTGGTCTAGCACACACTAAGAATTTACGTTGATCAAAAACGTTTATAATTGGGTCTAAATATACCAGAAATTTACGTTGTTCGAGAACGTTGATATTTGATCCACAATATACTAAAAATTTACGTTTATCAAAACCGTCTACATGGTGGTCTTAAATACACTAAAAATTTTCGTCGATCAAACACGTAATATTTGGTCTATAATATGTACACCAGAAATTTACGTTGATCGAAAAAACATTTTTTTTTTCGGATAATAAACGTTCTTAAGTTCTATATTTATTATATAGATGGTTGATTTAACTGAATTATATACGTTTATTATACGGTAGTGTGTTGTTTGCGAAGTACAACTTGAGCCCCACGTTGGACGCCAAATACATCAAAAAGAGTGGTTACAAATTTTCAGCTCTTGTGGAAAATTTATCATCATCGCTCTCTCCAGAATTCTACTGTTTGTCCTACAAGCAGCGTGCCTTGTAATCTGATGAACTTGCGGAAAACGTCGCCCCTCAACCACAGAACAGCTTTTAACCTAGGTCACCCGACTGCTGTATGAACCATTATAGGAAGAGGGCGCTGCAGCCCTTACCTTGCTCGCGACAGCTACTAGCAATCAGTTTCAAGCTTCTCTTCAGTGTGTTCCACTTTTATTTCAAACAGGGCCTAATGTTTTTATCAAGCAGTATATTGCGTGTGCCTCTTCATTCGTCGACACACTTATATTTATTTAAATAAATTGATATCGAGCAATTGGGTGGACTAAATCAAATTAGGCATTAAATTAAATAAATAAACAACAACCGTTTTCAGAGACGCCGCCCGATGTTTAAAACTGCAGTCATTCGTAACTATTAGGTAAATAGAAACACATAGCAAGACCATTTTAAATTAAATTTTGAATTAGTAGTAGTACGAAATAAATTTGTTGTTTCGAATTAATCATTTTGGTAAATTAACGACGTATGAATAAATTAAAACCATCATATTATTCTCATTATTCCAGTTATTACATGCCTATAATAATATATTATTACTAAGATGGTAAAGTAGTAGAATATACGTTACACCAGATGATTTAATTCACATAAGATTATTTTTGAAATAAATATACGAGTATCTGCTTGCTTTCAAGACAAAGTTTTGGTAGAGAAACCGGGCGAATAAATAAATTTACATGTTCACTCAGCTCGTACAATATTTAGAATAATATTTTGTTACCTAATCAATTTCGAAATAGGCTAATGAGTTTCACTACTTCCACTTCCACTTATCTACTACCTTCAAGCAGCCTTAACGTGCCCATCAGATCTCAAGTCATCAAACTTGTAGGATAAACTCAAGAATTATGCGAGAGGGGTGGTGGTTAAAGTTTACCTCTAAACGACAAGGTAAGCAATTACAAAGACGCAAGATCACCAAGAGCAGCAGTCGAGTAAGTATGCGGCTTGGTGGATAAAACAGACTTTTAGGAGCAAATCAGCGGACAAGTCCGGGCGTGCTTAAAATGTCGGAGGCTCTATCTTTAGCTTCGTCCAGACTACAGCAGCAACGTACAACGTGAAACGCACCCACCTTTGATAAAACCGACAAGAGGTCGGTTTTTAGAGAGAACATCAAAGGTGCGCACGTTGCTGAGTAGAAATCTGACAGTGATGCTGAGCATCGAGAGAATATCCTGACTCCTAAATGCCTGGGAATCCTAACCGACGAGTGTCTGGGTTGTTCCGAACACATAACAAGCGTGTGCCAAAAGACTATATGTATATGGAGATTTTTCGAAAGCTAAACAGAATGTTGGTAGGACTTTCGGTGCCTCCTTTTGAGTCTCTGAGAACAATATTTTACATGGCTGTAATGACTATTGTGGCTTATTGTGCCAAGATGTTCGTGAAGCGCATATTATTATAGTACGTAACAGGCGAAAATGGCAATCTTTAAGAGGGGTATGCGCCAGAACTATCACCGGTATACATACTTCTCCACCTCTATCGAGGCTTATGCAGTGCTGGCTATATTCCCACCGATTGAAAAGTTGATTGCAGAGAGATTACGCGCTTTGAGCAAAAGGAAGAGTGAAGGCTTAACTGTTGGTCGGCATGTAGTAGACGGGGAGACTGTGGAGAGCGTCCAGGAGTTAAAGGTGAGACTCCAAAGAATTACGATGGAGATATGGCAGGGGCAATGGACGGAGTCAGAAAAAGACAGAGTTAGGCGGGCATTCCTACCAAAGGTAGAGGAGAAAATGGGTATGGACATTGGACATTGCTCTTAACAGAAAAGTCGTACAAATGCTGACGTATCACGGGCAGTTTATTTCGCATTATCTGCGATTTATGTCCTCTGTGCTTTCCAGGGACGCACTTTTAAAACTGGTTCGTAACCTAAGGGGTATGACGCCTTCCCAGCTCCTCAGTGATCTAAGGATTTTCTTGGGAGTGATTAACCCTATCAGGCTGCTCTTTATACCCCGGTATATTAGTTATTAACACAGGGGGGGGGGGGAGGTGGATTGTAGATCCGAGAGTTAAAAATAGAAAACGAATGATTAATATCCGTAGCCGTTGTGTTACTGTAGGCGACCTCAAAAATTTTTTCAGGCTTTATTTAGACCGTGCCAGAAAAAATTTGTAGCAAGCAACTTAAGAAGTGTGAGCGCTTATACTAACAGACTACGAAAAGCGGGCCAACCGCGACGTAAGAAGTTTGAAGTCGCTAACCTAAAGGCCAAATCTTAAAGTGGACGTATAATCGATGAAATAATTAAAATTTGGTGCGAAATTCTAATTATCTTGTAAAAGGGCCCCCTTTTTAAATGTTTGTGTGGTTTGCTCGTTTACCTAACAAAAACAAGTTAAAGCAATTATTTATTTAAAAAATGTAGTAATTAGCAAAGCGTATACGTTAATAAATACTGCAAAACAGAAGGGCATTTTATTTAAATGAAATTTTAAACGCAAATAAAGACTGTTTTAAGTAATTTATGTGACTGAAAACACAAAAGTAAAATAACAGTTTCAGTAAAGAGAGAAGCTCAACGGAACGAGGTTCTGAATTCTCATTTATGTAACTCTCTCGTTATTTTAGTCTGCACCTAGGATACGTTAACGGGACGTGACTAGAAAGCATATTATCTTCATTCACTATTAGAAATTGCCCATTTTTGCGATTCAATAGTCTCAATTACTTTCATTTGCACACAAAAGAAATTGAGTTTTAATGCGCCATTTCACTAAAATTAAATTCGTTTTCATATTTTTGTTTATTCGCTACAGGGTGGTCCGTCCATAACCATCTCGCAACTAGTAGGGCAGGTTAATTTTAGTTTTAATTGAGGCGCACATTAATTAAGCACGTAGGCCACCCTGTATCTAAGTTCCATTTACGTAGGTATTTTTCGAGTTATAAGTTATAAGCGACAAAGTGTTTTTTGATTTTTTGTCAAACTTTAACGCGCACTAGCGCCTAAATTGTTCGCCTGAGGAAAAAACCTTAAAAAATATAATTTGTAGACAATTTAATGTGCTTTAGTTTTTATAAATAAACTTTTAACATAGAGTGCGTAGTTTTTGAGTTATACTCAAAAAATCTAAAAAGGAGCCAGAATCCATCCTTCTCGAGCCTCCCGGGCTAAACGGAAAGTAATATTTTTGTGCCGATCAATCAGCTAGCATTTTAGCTTCAGTTTACACCCACACCCACACTCAAATGAATTAAATAGTATGTGGTGAAATTTGAAATGATAACAAGAAAAGTGGCATTATGTTGGTGCTGTACTTTTCCAAACACCGAATGTGTGTATCCTTTCAGATAAGTCGCTATCTGCGATAAGTGCAAAAAATAGATTCTTGGAGATGCCATCGTTGTAAGTCACAATCCAAACAATAACGTCATAATCTGTCAATTTTTGCAAACTTTTATGGGTATTTTCACAGTCCCTCAATATAACGCAAAGTTGAGAAAAACATAAAAGAAGTGTAGTATACACGAAAAATGCAGTGAACTGTAAAACCTTTGTGGGGACATAAAAGAAAACCATTTTCTTACTAAGAAAACAATGTGTATAGGTGTATATTGTATATACCTAACGTAAAACCTTAAAAAATTTTTTTAACTCGTAAATCGAAATAAAAAATTAGACACAATAAAAACAGAGCCCCATTCAGTTAATATGTTTGCTTTAAGGAAAAAGGCATTTCCTTTTTATTTACCAAGTTCTTGAACACGTTCTGTTGTTTATTTCACATTTTCTAATTTCGCGCTACATTATTGATCTCCTAAAATGGAACAAAAAAGATAAATCTCTTTAAAATTTTACTATAACAGTGTTTGTTTATTACTCGTACTTTACTATTATTTCTGTAATAAGTTTTAGAGCAATGTACAAGTATAACAAAAGTAAAGAACAGCAAATGGAAGTAAACTAATAAAATGATGTAGTTTAATCTCTCATTGAGTGCTAACTCGAGTCTTTTAATAATTTTGCAAAATAAATTCAGCAATTAAGCGAATATTTAACAAATTTAAGAGTCTACTTTTACAGAAATACAGCGTCGAGTGAGCAATAATGGTTTATTTAGCAGAAATTAACGATTTTGTTGAAAATGCCTTAGTCATATAAGAAAACTACCAACAGTTAGTAATTCTAAAGTTGAAAAAACATTAAAAATTGACGGAATTAATCAATAAAAAAAATTTTCAAGTTGTGACTTTGCGTTTTTGACTTTGAACCGCTTGTGGATTGAAAACTAAGCTAGATAATATGGTAAAACTGCAAGAAACCTTTTATGTAGCGCGTGAAATTTACTATAAAAAAGTTCAAAACGACTCTCTTCTAATCTTTATGGCTTAAAAATAAACAGAGTTGACCAATTCAAACAAAAATTGTTCGAGTTGTGACTTAGCGTTGTTGACCTTAAACCGCTTGTGGATTGAAAACCAAGCTTGGCACGGTAAAACTGCAAGAAACCTTTTTTGTAGCGCTTAAAATTTACTACAAAAAAGTTTTAAACGACTCTCTTCTAATTTTTATGGCTTAAAAATAGGCAAAGTTGATCAATTCAAACAAAAATTGTTCGAGTTGTGACTTAGCGTTGTTGACCTTGAACCGCTTGTAGATTGAAAACTAAGCTTGGTACGGTAAAACTGCAAAAAACCTTTTTTGTAGTGCGTAAAATTTACTAGAAAAAAGTTTTAAACATCTCTCTTCTAATTTTTATGGCTTAATCATAGACAGAGTTGATCAATTCAAACAAAAATTGTTCGAGTTGTGACTTAGCGTTGTTGACCTTGAACCGCTTGTGAATTGAAAACTAACCTAGATACGGTAAAACTGCAAGAAACCTTTTTTGTAGCGCGTGAAATTTACTACAAAAAAGTTTGAAACGACTTTCTTCTAATTTTTATGGCTTAAAAATAGACAGAGTTAATCAATTCAAAAAAAAATTGTTTGAGTTGTGACTTAGCGTTGTTGACCTTGAACCGCTTGTGGATTGAAAACTAAGCTTCGTACGGTAAAACTGCAAGAAACCTTTTTTGTAGCGCGTAAAATTTACTACAAAAAAGTTTAAAACGACTCTCTTCTAATTTTGATGGCTTAAAAATAGACAGAGTTGATCAATTCAAAAAAAAATTGTTCGAGTTGTGACTTTGCGTTGTTGACCTTGAACTGCTTGTGGATTGAAAACTAAGCTTGATGCGGTAAAACTGCAAAAAACCTTTTTTGTAGCGCGTGAAATTTACTACAAAAGAGTTCAAGACGACTCTCTTCTAATTTTTATGGCTTAAAAATATACAGAGTTGATGAATTTAAAAAATATTGTTTGAATTGTAACTTAGCGTTGTTGACCTTGAACTGCTTGTGGATTGAAAACTGAGCTTGGCACGGTAAAACTGCAAGAAACCTTTTTTGTAGCGCGTAAAATTTACTACAAAAAAGTTTTAAACGACTCTCTTCTAATTTTTATGGCTTAAAAATATACAAAGTTGATCAATTCAAACAAAAATTGTTCGAGTTGTGACTTAGCGTTGTTGACCTTGAACCGCTTGTGGATTGAAAACTAAGCTAGATACGGTAAATTTGCAAGAAACCTTTTTTGTAGCGCGTACAATTTACTACAAAAAAGTTTAAAACGACTCTCTTCTAATTTTGATGGCTTAAAAATAGACAGAGTTGATCAATTCAAAAAAAAATTGTTCGAGTTGTGACTTTGCGTTGTTGACCTTGAACTGCTTGGGGATTGAAAACTAAGCTTGATGCGGTAAAACTGCAAGAAACCTTTTTTGTAGCGCGTGAAATTTACTACAAAAAAGTTCAAAACGACTCTCTTCTAATTTTTATGGCTTAAAAATATACAGAGTTGATAAATTTAAAAAATATTGTTCGAATTGTGACTTTGCGTTGTTGACCTTGAACTGCTTGTGGATTGAAAACTAAGCTTGATGCGGTAAAACTGCAAGAAACCTTTTTTGTAGCGCGTGAAATTTACTACAAAAGAGTTCAAGACGACTCTCTTCTAATTTTTATGGCTTAAAAATATACAGAGTTGATGAATTTAAAAAATATTGTTTGAATTGTAACTTAGCGTTGTTGACCTTGAACTGCTTGTGGATTGAAAACTGAGCTTGGCACGGTAAAACTGCAAGAAACCTTTTTTGTAGCGCGTAAAATTTACTACAAAAAAGTTTTAAACGACTCTCTTCTAATTTTTATGGCTTAAAAATATACAAAGTTGATCAATTCAAACAAAAATTGTTCGAGTTGTGACTTAGCGTTGTTGACCTTGAACCGCTTGTGGATTGAAAACTAAGCTAGATACGGTAAATTTGCAAGAAACCTTTTTTGTAGCGCGTACAATTTACTACAAAAAAGTTTAAAACGACTCTCTTCTAATTTTGATGGCTTAAAAATAGACAGAGTTGATCAATTCAAAAAAAAATTGTTCGAGTTGTGACTTTGCGTTGTTGACCTTGAACTGCTTGGGGATTGAAAACTAAGCTTGATGCGGTAAAACTGCAAGAAACCTTTTTTGTAGCGCGTGAAATTTACTACAAAAAAGTTCAAAACGACTCTCTTCTAATTTTTATGGCTTAAAAATATACATAGTTGATAAATTTAAAAAATATTGTTCGAATTGTGACTTTGCGTTGTTGACCTTGAACTGCTTGTGGATTGAAAACTAAGCTTGATGCGGTTAAACTGCAAGAAACCTTTTTTGTAGCGCGTGAAATTTACTTCAAAAGAGTTCAAGACGACTCTCTTCTAATTTTTATGGCTTAAAAATATACAGAGTTGATGAATTTAAAAAATATTGTTTGAATTGTAACTTAGCGTTGTTGACCTTGAACTGCTTGTGGATTGAAAACTGAGCTTGGCACGGTAAAACTGCAAGAAACCTTTTTTGTAGCGCGTAAAATTTACTACAAAAAAGTTTTAAACGACTCTCTTCTAATTTTTATGGCTTAAAAATATACAAAGTTGATCAATTCAAACAAAAATTGTTCGAGTTGTGACTTAGCGTTGTTGACCTTGAACCGCTTGTGGATTGAAAACTAAGCTAGATACGGTAAATTTGCAAGAAACCTTTTTTGTAGCGCGTACAATTTACTACAAAAAAGTTTAAAACGACTCTCTTCTAATTTTGATGGCTTAAAAATAGACAGAGTTGATCAATTCAAAAAAAAATTGTTCGAGTTGTGACTTTGCGTTGTTGACCTTGAACTGCTTGGGGATTGAAAACTAAGCTTGATGCGGTAAAACTGCAAGAAACCTTTTTTGTAGCGCGTGAAATTTACTACAAAAAAGTTCAAAACGACTCTCTTCTAATTTTTATGGCTTAAAAATATACATAGTTGATAAATTTAAAAAATATTGTTCGAATTGTGACTTTGCGTTGTTGACCTTGAACTGCTTGTGGATTGAAAACTAAGCTTGATGCGGTTAAACTGCAAGAAACCTTTTTTGTAGCTCGTGAAATTTACTACAAAAGAGTTCAAGACGACTCTCTTCTAATTTTTATGGCTTAAAAATATACAGAGTTGATGAATTTAAAAAATATTGTTCGAATTGTAACTTAGCGTTGTTGACCTTGAACCGCTTGTGGATTGAAAACTGAGCTTGGCACGGTAAAACTGCAAGAAACCTTTTTTGTAGCGCGTAAAATTTACTACAAAAAAGTTTTAAACGACTCTCTTCTAATTTTTATGGCTTAAAAATATACAAAGTTAATCAATTCAAACAAAAATTGTTCGAGTTGTGACTTAGCGTTGTTGACCTTGAACCGCTTGTGGATTGAAAACTAAGCTAGATACGGTAAATTTGCAAGAAACCTTTTTTGTAGCGCGTACAATTTACTACAAAAAAGTTCAAAACGACTCTCTTCTAATTTTGATGGCTTAAAAATAGACAGAGTTGATCAATTCAAAAAAAAAATGTTCGAGTTGTGACTTTGCGTTGTTGACCTTGAACTGCTTGGGGATTGAAAACTAAGCTTGATGCGGTAAAACTGCAAGAAACCTTTTTTGTAGCGCGTGAAATTTACTACAAAAAAGTTCAAAACGACTCTCTTCTAATTTTTATGGCTTAAAAATATACAGAGTTGATGAATTTAAAAAATATTGTTCGAATTGTAACTTAGCGTTGTTGACCTTGAACCGCTTGTGGATTGAAAACTAAGCTAGATACGGTAAAATTTTACTAAACCTTTTTACCATTTACTACAAAAGAGTTTCAGACGACCCTTTTCTAATATTGATGGCTTAGGCGCGAGAGTCGTAAGAGTGCGCGCTCCAAAATCACAAATAACGCTGAGTCGATCAACAATCGAGCGTCCAAATCAAGGAGTACTTGATGGTGGGCGATGGGTGAGTAAACGAATTTGCGTACTTAATAAAGAGTTGAATAAGTAGGATATAATTTCTACAAATAACTAAACATTAAATTCTCATCAAAGGGTCTTAAAGGATAAATTGGCTAAAACGAATGCATTACACGTAATTTGGTCTTCCCATAGGACTCGTTTAGGCTTGAAATTAAATTAGTGGATCGGCTGCTAATCGCTAAAATACTTACTAAAAGTTTAGGGATCTTTAGTAAACACCCATCTTTGGCACTCGAGTAAGAGATTCGATGTGAAACAATGGCTGTACGAGGCAACAGTTAGGTTCCCACATTTACCAAATTCTTGACTAGCCCTTCGTATGGCATGGGGCTTAATCGGCGTGTTAAGACGATGCCTTTGCACAAAAACTAAAAGCGGGAGAAGACACCCACTTACCCAAGGCATCGTTGGTTGCATACCATTGTAAATCAGTCAACCCGTCTAATTGTCCTCTTTAAAACTGAACAGTGGACCAAAGTTATTGCGAACGGACTGTATATCGCCAACTATATTAAATTAATTTCTGATGGATGTAGAACTTTTCCACTTTAATTAATGGCATCCGACGCCTCATAAAAACACGAAACAAAAACTTGAGAGCTGTAAACATTCCAATTAAAGTCTAAAATGTTTCACACTGTTTATTCAATGCTAGTTATTAGGTTGCTGAATAGAGTATTATTTATAGAATTTCATAAGCTTTACATTTACATTCGATATAATACGGCAAAACCAAATTAAGAGCGGTACTTAATACCTCCACATATAGGATTTAAACAAAAGGTGAGATGGTTTATCACTAAAACAATTTCCCAAACTATTTTAACTACCCCGACATTAAATTCCAATCTCTTTATGAGCTCTAACGTAATACTATATCGTATTTATTATTAATCGCTAATAACATTGGTTTGGGAACAGTAACTTACGCTGGTGCATTGTTTGCGTTTTACCTAAAATACGTCAGTAGGCTCGTTCACTTAAGCGCTCTCCCATATTAACTTTATAAGCGATTATACTAACACGTACACTCGTACGCCGTAACATATCTCAACTTTAATCGTTGCAGTTTTGGTTTTGATCCCCACTTAATCGAACTCACTGAAAGCAGAAAGTCTACTAAAATCATTGCGTTAACTGCCATTTTAATAGGTTACGCTTACGCTTTATTAGTTGATTAACGTTTCGTGACTTCAGTCGAGTATTTAATTAAGCAATTGATATTTTACCCATTACCCTGCTTTTTATTAAATATTAATTATACGCTAGAGAAGGATTTGGATAGACGTTAAAATTAAATTACTCCAATTCAAACATAAGGATGTGTCTGTGGTTGATAAAAGTGTTTTTATACAGAAAGAATGGGAAACTCTTTCTCCCCACCCAACAAGGCAAGCGTTTGAAACATAATATGACAGTTTTTTTATCGTTTTCTTTAGGGGTTTCTTAGAAAGTCCCTTTGCCCTTAGGTAAAGGCTTAGTCACACAGTAAAAGCTGCCGACGTGAAAGTAGTACTAAGTGACTGGAGTAACTCGACTCGCCTCGACTGGCCACACAATCGAGTAGCTGCTCGAGTGACTGCAGTCAAGTCATTGTGTACAAAATGTACAGAGTGGTGGGGAAAGGTGAGTGACGAGTTGTGAGTAAAAGTTGAAGTAACTCGGCTGCGAGCTTCTGGCAGACTCGCACATGAGAGTAACTCGTATGATGAGATCACACGGTGCGAGTAGCTGCGCTGCAATAACTGACTAAATCAGCTCGAGCTCACTAAGCCAGTACGAGCTGCTGACGTGACTACTGCCTCTGTGTACTTGCATAAGAGTAGCTCGACTTGACTCGACTGGTCACACAATCGAGTAGCTGCTTGAGTGACTGCAGTCAAGTGTTTCAGAGCTGATGCACGTGGCGTGGTGGGAGAAGGTGAGTGGCGAGTAAATACAAAATATGGTGAAGTAACTCGGCTGCGAGCTTCTGGTAGATTCGCTCATGACAGTGCGAGTAGCTGCACTGCAGTAACTGACTAAGATGCTAGCTGGAGCTTTGTGAAGGACATGTTAGACCAAGATGATTAAAGCCTTTACATGGAGGGTTCTCTCAGACATTTATAACTTTTTTTACTGAACTCTCATCTAGAAAAAGACAGCATACGCCTGTATATAGTGAATATAGCTACAATTGGATGGGGAGTCCCCTGGTTACCCGAGAAAAACTCCCGAGTAATAGAACTCTTGCACAGCAAAATGGAGAGGAGCGGCATACCGTTAGAATTTGAGGAGAAGGGCTGGCTCAATTTTAGAAGCCGTTGGGATTCGAAATGTATTCCACTTATCAGGAAAAGATCTAGTTCAGCAGAATTGTAGTCTTTTTTAGGAGAAATGGTCTTCTACCTACTGAAAACCTGTATTCGCTTAGTATGCAATGGGCTAGGGCACCGTGAGGTATTACTTCAGTCCACTGCACAGATTTCAACTGTTATTATTCTCCAAGTCTTGTCGTTTTCTTTTTCTTGCAGTGAAGTTCGACTTATGTGAAATTGAATTGCATATTTATTCCATTTTTCGAAACTCAAAACACTGTTTTATTAAAACTTGTCATTTCCTGTTATTTCGAACTTATATGTATTCTCAGTAGACCACGTTCTCTGAAGTCGTTCTATACCTGTAATAGTAACGTCATTTCACAGATATATGCACAAAACGATATTCATTCCATTTTACGAAACTTTGAATATTTATTGCTTTGATGACACAATATAAAAGCCTCATTGTAACCATAATGAAATGAATAAAACAAATAAAAACGTAAAAAAATTTAATACCAAAACGGAAAAGCATCCACCTTAGAGAGACGAAATTAAAAGTCAAGTGTTCGCTGTAAGTTGAGAAGTTTCGTAGAGAAATCTGAACAGGGAGGGTGAGTTCTTTTTATTGCAAAAAATGGAATAGTCGCAATTCAAAATTAAATTAAATTTCGTTTTAGTACAAGTTTTTAGTTTTATGTACGCTTTAACGAGTACTACCAGTACAATTGCTTTAGAAACTGCATAAAACTCTTAATTCATTCTACCAACATGTTAATTGGTAATTGTACAAGACTTGAATATAAATTTCCTAGTTTTGGAGCGCACAGTTAGATTTGTAAGATCTAGAGCGCGCATTTAATTTTCAAGTTTAATTACGCCACAATCATTTCATTACGCCTTTTTATGTTTATTTATTATATAAATTACTCACATTACCATCGAAAACATTTACAAATTATTATTTGAGGTACAAAATAAAGCTAGGAGCTTTGAAAACATTTGTTTAAAGCGAGCAATAATAAACAATTGAGTGTGTTGACATAATTTAATTTGCAAAACGTGTAATTTTGAAATCGACAAAATTCCGAACGTATAAACTACAACAAGATCGAGGTGTGCTTTGTACACGCATACTAAGGGCACGTAACTACGTAGCAGTCTGGGATGGCCTGGCACTCCTGAAAATCTCGTCTGGACCCGGACTGGCCACCCACTACAAAACCACAATGATTACAATATTGGATGGCTAAGATGTATCAGATTGAAAAGAGAATTTTGAGTTTGGGGCATTACCCCTCTCTATCATATGACGCAAGGCCGTAGCTCCTTGCACTTAATCCGGTCTTTTTAAAGACAGTGAGAGAGGCAGAACTCAGTGTAGGCTCTCTAAGTGCCGCAAAACTGAGCATCTGCTTATAATGCGTTGAAAAGATTAATCGTTTGCTCTGTACAGACCTCAGTCTCTACATGCAGGGTTCTTTTGGACACCTAAGTGTCTATAAAAGGTGTTTCCCATAAGTGCGTCATAAGTTCAGGGACTGTTACAAGAACTCAAAAGAAGTCGTTTGGCCCCAATTTTCTTATTCCGAAAGTTCCTCCATTCAAAGTTACAGGGTGTGTTTAAGCAGTTGAGAAAATAATTTTTGTGGAGATGCCTTATGTATTTTTAAGTCTATGAGATAGATGTAGTACTTTTGTTTTTCAACTGCCAATATGGCGGATTCAAGATGGCGCTCATCGAAATATTAATAGGATTGCAATAAAATTTTAGATACATGGGTTTTTTAAAAATTCGTCGACAAATCTGATATTAAAATTTCAAAATTTCAAAAAAAAATTACAAACGCGTAGCCTGAGCAAAAAAAAATTTTTTTTTTCAATTTTATTAAAATAAATTATACTGTTAGGTACTTTCGCTTATTGGCTTTCCTACTATCGAGTCAGATTTTCAAAATTTCATCTAGACATAAAAATTCAGCTATTTTAACATACTTATATCAGTACAAATGAAGGAAATATTTTGTAAAGTAGGCACTTGATTTTAAAATTTATAAATTGATTACTTTCAAATAGCTGTATTTTTTTTAGATGAAATTTTGAAATTCTGGCTTGATAGTTCGAAAGCCAATATTCGAAAGTACCTACAGTGTAATTTTTATCAAATTGGGTAAAAAGAATTTTATCGCTCAGGTTACGCGTTTGTCATTTTTTTTTAAATTCTGAAATTCTAATATCTGATTTATCGACGAATGTTCAAGAAACCCATGTATCCAAAATTTTATTGCAATCCCATTAATATTTCGATGAGCACCATTTTGAATCCGCCATATTGGCAGTTGAAAAACAAAAGTACCACATCTATCGCATAGACTTAAAAATACATAAGGCATTTCCACAAAAACTATTTTCTCAACTGCTTTCGTTTCGCCACAATAAATTTTTAAAAATTTGAAAATTTCAGCTTAAACACCCTGTAACTCTGAATGGGGAAACTTTCGGTAAAAGAAAATTGAGGCCAAACGACTTCTTTTGAGTTCTTGTAACAGCCCCTAAAGTTATGACGCACTTATGAGAAACGCCCTGTAGTATAAAGGATTTTGAAACCAGGTTCTCTCTATGGACCCCACATTGCGGGAACATTTGCGGAAGGCATCTCTGTCTGTGTATCGCTTCGTAGTACAGCGAACACCAATCCGGCAAATTAGTAGAGAAGCAGCAACTATTTGTCAGTGATCAATCAATGGCGTTCTTCTGACCTTTAAAATGTTTTTGGAAAGGGTTTAAACCCCGTTGATCTTGCCCCCTTTGCATACCTTCGCCAACTTCGTTTCTATGAAAACTCGATACGACGTTCAAATCTACTGACATAAGTAAATTTTGGTGGCCTACCCAGTTTTCTGCAAGCCCCCCGGATGCTCCCCTAAAAAATGGTTTAGTTAGGCGACTGCTTAGCTTCAAGGGCCGTTCTAAGAGCCCCATGGAGGAGAAAGAATTAATGATTACACTTGTAACGCACCATCTCGAACTAACACGACCGTCAACAGTTTCTAAATGGTCAGTGGTCAGACTCATTGCATCTCAATGATAGAGAGCCACAGCTTAGTCATTTAAAGTGGAACCTACCATTACAAGTGAGATTGTAGCGCGCGAGATAAGTTGGGTTGACTCACAATTTTTTTTTAAATATCTGTTTCCTAAACAGCGCATTAACTATTTTTTGCGAATGTTTTGATTGTTGAACAGTCTCTCTGAGTATTTTTCTAGTTCCCTGTAATATCGAGCTCGTTCTTATTAGTATACCGAAGTTTTCAGGATAAAAAGAAGTAAATTAAATTATAACAAGGAAGTCCTATAATAATATTCAACAAAAAAGTTTTTTATAACGGGGAATTGATTTGTTCGTTTTTGTTGGTAGGTAGTTCATTAAAATTTATTAATTAAAATAAGACAAATTGGATGCTAATGAATGTTGTTTTCGTGAAAACAAACGAATCAAATAGCACAAAAAAATAAAACTCTATTTTTAAAGCATTTAATTGGAATGATTATTGTAATTACTATTTTATTTTTTTCCCATCATTAGTAGTTGTTACGCAAAAAACAACAATATGCGAGCTTTTGATGTATTCATGTACTGAAATTCAGAAAAAATTCATTGTGAGTTAGAGATTCATGAATAATTTTCCTGTGCGGCCTATGCAGCTCCCTTTGAGTATTTGTGGCAGTTATTAAAATATTAAATCTATTTGAACTAATTATTATTGTAATTTGACTTTTCCAACCCAAATTTGAATAAACAATATCGATTATTTTGTGCGATGATCTACGCTTTTATTACTACTCTCCGAAACTTAACATTTTAGAATTTCATTATTGTATGCGGCCTCGGTAAACTCAAATTTTGAACAAAATCGTACAGAAAAGGGTTTTAGAAAAGGTGGGGGCAAGCCCCCCTCCCCCGAATTGAAATTAAATCAAAAAATATTATTTATTGAATTTATAAACTTTTTTTGCTTTTCATGTGGATATACTCAGGGTAGACTGTCTCAGTGCCGTTTTCTGATAATATATTGAGAAAATTCATTCTTCGTTCCAAAGCCTTTTATTTGCATAATATGCAGGATGTAAAGGACGCTTAATAATATGCGCGATTTTGAGACAGGAGCCCCTCTAAGGAGCTCTCTTCGCTGGACTATAAGAGTTTTGCTACTGATTCTATTAGCGGCTCTACAAGTCTCCAAGAAAAGATATCTATTTACCACAGGAGTTAGTTAGGTTATTTTCCCGATTTTCGGAAAAGTAACGTATGTCTGTGATTGTCCCCGCCACGACCGCAGGACTGTGGGGGTGATAGTAGTGAGCTCGTCGTTGTGTGTCGGATGTTTTGCGTCGACGTGGTGTGGGGTGTAACTGCTAGCATATTCAAGTCTAGTTTTTCGTGTTTTTTTTTAATATATACTCCACCCCGTCAGTTACGGGACCCGGTTACCTTTATCTCTATTTGCGACGTTACCTTTTTACCGGTGTCCCGGAAGCCCGTTTGGGGATAGACGAAATCATTGACGTTGTGTTCAAAACCGCCTTCTGCAGAAGGCGGTTTATTCGAGGCGGTTTATTCGTGGAGGTTCCTGCGTGTTTAAGTCTGGTTTTTATTCGTGGCTACGTTATTTTTTTGGGGTCCAGTCCGGCCACTTCATTCCGGCTGCGTTATTCGTGAGGCACCAACTCGCACCAAAGAAGCCCTGGTTTGTGTATATTCGTTCTTTTTCTGTTGTGCCGGTACTAATTTATAAACTCGATTATCGCTTGCTATATTTTGTTTTTTTTATTGAACTTGATTGTGCCTGTGACCTACCTACCACGCTACCGTTACCGCCCGGTGCTCAGCAACCAGCTGGGGGTGCCCACGGGCAGGTTGCTTGGCGCCCAACTACAAACATCGTATACCTACTATTTTTGGACCAACGACCACCATCCGCTGGGTCTGGCCTGGGCCCCCCGATGAACATCTGCCAGGTGGTAACGAAGTAGCCAACACAAAACTTTACGTAACAGGTGAGGCTAAAGTATAATGGGGGGGGGGGGCTGGTGCTGCCAAAAAAGTTTTAGGATGGTACTTAATCCACGTAGTCTGAGAGATCAAGCAAGGCTTTACACATGCATGGGTAAACCGTTTACGGTGTATTCATTCTCCTTGCTAGCTTCTTACGTCTCCCAGGTTTATAACAGGGCTATTCTCTCTCTGAACCTTTACACGGGAGCTTACGCCGTTATACAATTACAACAGAACATTAAAGTCTTCGAGTATCTTTGGAAACTGGATATTTTTTCTAGTTTAGGATCCTGTTACACTTTAAATGAATTTGCTGGGACTATAGTGAAATTTTATTTAATTCAGGTGCGGCAAGGCGTGTGTCTGTGTGTCTGTGTCTGTGTCTGTGTGTCACTTTATAGTTTTAGTACAGCGAACACTAATCACTTATCACTCTAAATTGCTGGAGAAACAGCAACTATTTCTTTTAAGGTAGATGTAATATACCAATGGCATTTTCCTTGACTTTTACAAACTTGCAGGGGAAGGGGATCGTCGATCTCCCGCTGGCTCTAGGCTTGATAATTGCTACAATGGCACATTTTTCATAACATTCTTTTCACTCTACAGTTAAATTTCTTTTTTCTTTGTATTTGACAGCCGCCACATAAGGGTTAAACACAATTTCTAATATTTAAAGTTGCGGATAAAGCATAGTATGCAACTTGCTGGTATTACCCCGAATAATGCACATTTCACAAAAAATATAAATCGATTTCTAATATTACTATAACACTTTAGGTAAATTGTTATTGATATTATTGCATCATTCCATTTTACTGGTAACAATATTTAATCCTGTGTGCTGTGTTTAATGAACACACAATTGCATCGAAAGCTTGTTAGTATTTATAATAAACTGTTACATTGATTTAGTAGTAGTATAAAGACTTTTTTTAATCCAATTCATTTTTAATATCTACTAATCCAAAGTAATTCACATGGCACTTTGGAAAAAATAAATCGAATTTAATAATATCTTCTATTGTTTGAATGCGCTTTTTCTTTACAAAACATAAATATATTGTAGTGTAAATGATATACTATTAAACCTTCCAGGCTATGTATTATTTCTAGTCGAAAGAGCTCCATTGATTTTTATATTAATGTTAACTTTCGCCCATTCCATACAGAAGACGTGCCCAGTACCCACTTTCTGTTGGTATTCTTCACATGCACTAATTCTCAAAAATTTCTTTGCACACAACAGGCAGCTTTAGACGTAAACAACCCAAACTGTCATTGATGTGATCCTAAGTAGCTGACCAGCGTAGTTTTAACTTAAATATGTTATAGTAAACTACTCGATTGTTGAAATTATTTCGTACACCCTCAACGAGCTACAACACTCGAGTTCATGCTGTTGTGAATTGCGCGAATGAGAAATTGAGAGATAAATCATTAAAGGGCATAAATTAATACTCAAAGTACGACAATTTTACTATCTAAAAATTCGAAATTTTTTCCATGACTAATGACAAAAAGTAATGATAAATCATTGGTGTTATCTACATTTTTCATTCTAGTTATTAACTATTGTAACATTTTGCGTTTAAAGCGAGCAAAAGCAATTAGATACTGAAGAGTCGTTATCATTACCTCCAGGCAAGTTATATTACATACACTCTCAACCACTTTTTCAATGACAAAACGTTTAAAGAGAGAGGCCGTAATTACAATACTTCAGTTTTCAGTTACTAAATGGCGGTACACGTTGTATAACCTTTTGTTTTTGATCTATAAAAATTCAAATACGTCACTAACAACGGCGCGCGTTTAATACTTTTTAGTCAGTTTGACTTTAGCCGTCATTTTATTAACGTGTAGACATGTAAAAAATACGCGGAACAAAAAAAAGTTTACAGCAACAAAGTTGAAGTTTTAAATAATAACTTTTCGTTAAATTTGTGTTAATTGAAGTTAGTTTTGAACAGTTGCAATTTGCTCATTTCCAAGAACAATCCAGCATTTTCAGCAAAACATTTCAAACAAAATTCATTTTAGAGATGCATAGTTAGATTTCAATGACGCGCTATGTGATAACTTCGTAGGATTGGGATTGATTTTTTTTGTAAAACTGCCAGAGTTTACCAAGACTTACAATGAAAAATCGTATAATAATAGTGAGCGCAACCCTTCTGAGTTCGCGAGCAGAAGTTCAACAAAACCCTTCTTAATAAAGATAGAAAGGTCGATGTCAAGCCTCAAAAATCCATGTCCACTTATTTCAAAGACACTCCGTATATCGTCTTTTGTCGGTTGTGACTCAAGTTCTTAGGGATTTTGTATCACAATATCAACGTCTTAAACTTTCCTTGACCATCGCCTCGGTGTTCTCTTAACCTTCTCGTCGTGTCGTCATATAAAAACTCAGCACGTTAAATGTCCTAAAAGATTATTATTTAAAGTTTTTTTTTAGACAAGCCGTTTAATCGCTAGAGCGCGTTAAAGTTTGACAGAAATTCCAAAATCTGCAAAAAAAACTTTTTTTTGTTTATCGCGAATAACTCAAAAACTACGCACTTTCAGAAAAAAATGTTTTTATATAAAAGTATAGCACATTAAATTTCCTAAAAAATTCTATTTTTAAGTTTTTTCTTTCAAACTAGCCGTTTAGGCGCTAGAGTGCGTTAAAGTTTGACGGAAATTCCAAAATCTGCAAAAACATTTTCTTTTTGGTTTATCGCATATAACTCTAAAGCTACGAATTTTCAGAAAAAAAAAGTTTTTTATTATGAAAAAATAGCACATAAAATTTACAAAAATATTTTATTTTTAAGTTTTTTTTCTTAGACAAGCCGTTTAGGCGCTAGAGCGCGTTAAAGTTTGACAAAAAAATTAAAATTCTGGAAAAATTCTTTTTTTTTTTTATTGCGTCTAACACGAAAACTACGCACTTTCAGAAAAAAGTGTGGTCATATTAAAATACAGCACATTAAATTTCCTAAAAATTTCTATTAAAAATTTTTTATCTCAAACAAGCCGTTTAGACGCTAGAGCACGTTAAAATTTGACAAAAACATTAAAATCTGCGAAAAACTTTCAGTTTGGTTTATGGCATATAACTCGAAAACTACGCACTTTCAGAGAAAAATGTTTTTATATGAAAATATATCACATTAAATTTTACAAAAAATTATATTTTAATTTTTATTCTCAAATAAGCGGTTTAGGCACTAGAACACGTTAAACTTTGAAAAAGTTCCAAAATTTGCAAAAAACTATTTTTTTGGTTTATTGCGTATAACTCAAAAAACTACGCACTTTCAGAGAAAAATGTTTCTATATGAACATATAGCACATTAAATTTCCTAAAAAATTCTATTTTTAAGTTTTTTTTGCAGACAAGCTGCTTAGGCACTGGAGCGCGTTAAAGTTTCACAAAAAATCAAAATTCTGCACTAAAAACTTTTTTTATTTGGTTTATCGCTTATAACTCAAAAACTATGTACTTTTAGAGTATGTGTTTGCATACAAAAATAAAGTGCATTCAAGTTCTTCGCATGGAGACTGATGATTGTACCAAAATTACTCAAAAAATATTAATTAATTCAATACCAAAATTAGAGTTCGATATTTCTTCGATTTTACAAAAATGATTCGATTCGCCTCCCTGCCGGGTGGTAACCGAGTAGGGACTTAACCTAACCTAACCTTGAATTGACCCAAAAAGCAAAAGAAGCGTCAGTACATCTTCCGTACGCTTTGATATCAGATGGGCTATTACTGTCAAGGCGACTCAAACAAAGAAGTTCTTCCCAACAGTGATAGAGTATACAAAATGAGCACAACTACTACATATCGTAAATACTAACAGAACTTGAAGGCTTGACACATTCCGTGCATATCGTGAAGATCCACGGTAACCCACTGTGCCTGCTATGCAATAGCGACGAAACAGACGACGACAACCGTAGGCTCTTGAAATGCACAACTTTATCGAAAATAAGACAGCCCAGTAGACAAGAAATAGCGATCCAAAACGGCACAGAAGAAAATATAAAATAATTGCTAAAGAATCAGAGAGAACTAGAGACATACGCCAAGAGACTAACATATTGGAACTGACTAGATACTTCCTTGCCCGTTTTGACATGCCGGCAAGGGCGAGACCTTACCACACTTTGGAAAGGGAAAAAAATAATAACCTAACCTAACCGCTCTTTATGGCATGCCTGCATATGGGTGAGGCCTAACGAAACTTTAGTAAAAAGCCCTAACCTCATTTTATAGGCATCACGTTAGATCTATTATTGCGGTGGTAGTGTGAGATTTCTCTGGGAATTTGGCTCAGGTACACCCACTGGAAAACCTCTTTCTTCACTATAGTCAAGTTCTGCCCGAAACGCAAACCTAACCTAACCTAACGAGGACACCATCAATCATTGACTGACCTTGCCCATTAATCGACAGGCTCTGGCGTCTACTTAATCTGACTTTTACCTTTACGCAGGAAGAGAGAGAATCGGACCGATTTTGCTTTACGAAAACTACTAAGGTTTTCAGCTTATAAAATTGAAATTTTATATGATAAAATTTGAAGAACATAGAGAGTAGGATTAAGAACGAGTGCAAGAGCTGGAAAAATCGGGAAATACGAAGGTTAGCAGCATGAGCAGTTAGTAGATGGATACATAACTTACCGAAGTCTGTGAAATATATCTCAGAGTTCGATGCTTTTAAAAAGTAAAAGTTTTACTTTTCCTTTTGAAACTCCACCTGAAACAAAAAATTTTGTTGAGAAACTTAAATTTTGATGTCACGTTTACAAAAGGCAGTTTTCGGCTCTAAAGAGCAATTCTTCTCATCTTCTGAGGGTGCAATTTACAAAACTGGATTTTTTCAAAATTTTTTTATACGAATTAATAATTTTTGAGCTCGAAAAAAGTACAAACATGTATATTGTACAGTGTACAGCGTACTAACAGTTACGTTAGTTTTTAATTGGTTGACACTAACAACACTTACTACTATAGTAAACTTGGCTTTCTTGAATACGAAAAGAATAAAATAGAAAAATAAAGTAGGCCAAACTGTAAAATTAATATTTTGCTAATTAGCAATAGCGTAAAAATATTAATTAGGCTACTTTTCGGCTAATTACCCAAAATGATGAATCGTAAAATAACTCAATTAAAATGTTTCCTGTTAAACCCAAATCAAAATGGTGGTAAAGACGAAGTTTCAATATTAAATTTGGTTAGGCTTTAGTAAATTTGAGCATTCTAATTTATGTCAGCTTGTTGTCTACATATTATACTAATTCGGATTTTGATAATCAATTTAGAATAAAGTAAAGGGGGAGAGAGAGAGAGTTCATAGAACATGTTAAATTATAACATTTCCTAATCACGATAGTTCAAGCGCTTCTAATCAACTGCTACATTGTGATTACAGGGTTTGAGATGATCGACAATACACACAAGTTTCTAAACACACACACACACATATTTGACAGTTGACACATTTAGAATTTGTTAGTGGCTTCGTATTGTGTGTTGAACAAAGTAATTAAGTCGTCTAATGAATCAATTTCGAAAAAGCGCCCTAGAAGGTTTCTTTCGTGATAAGTTACTATAAGACTACACGAGTGACTTAAGTCGTGGACCAACTTCGCTTCTGGGAGTCGATTTTTAAGAATCCAAATCGACAATTTACGTTTTGGGTTCTAAAGTAGAAGAATGGAAATTGTAACAAGGGAGCGAAACAAAGAAAACAAAGAAGAAAAAAAGAACAGAAAAGAGAGGAAGAAAAGGAGAAGGAAGAAGATAAAAAAGAAAAAAACGAAGAAAAAGAAGAGGGAAGGAAAAACAAGAAGAAGAAAAGAAACAGAATTTACAAAGATAATATTACAAAGGTGTTAGTCTGCGTAGACAGATTGATGTTCTTCTTCGTCTACGCTTCTCATTTGTTTATTTGTTTAGAACGTCTTAGACTATTTTACGGTGTGCATTTGTATTTTATATATTCCTTTGTAAAATAAAAGTTAAGATTTACATAGAAGTTAATACTTTCTTTTTTTTCAAAATTAGTGGCCTCTTTACAGTCCCCTAAAACCATAAAAATACTCTCTGAGCCGTCGATAAGTAAAGAAACTTTTTAAACGTTAAATTTCAAGCCAAATTCCCAAAATTCAAATTACGCAGTGATCGAACTTAAAGTAGATATTCAAAATTCAAATCAAGATATCAGAAAAGTCATTACAATGTAATCGCTTTCGATGTTCCTGCTTAATACTCATCGATAATACCTAATCCGTATTCATATCGCGTGCGGGTAAATTCGCGCACCTCTTAAAACATTTGAGAAAAAAACACAAATGTACATTTAATATCTTTTTATTTATTTTAATAGTGTTATTTACGCCACACGAAAATGGCGATATATCGAAAAGTGTCTAAAGAATTTTTTGCGTCTCTTTTAGAGATTATCAATAATCAAATTTTACGCTTATATTGTTACGTAGCGCTCTTGATTTTTCGTGAAAATTTATCTTGTAACTTATCGAATAAGTCACAATTTCAATATTTTCTTTTATTCATAAAGTATTATCTTATACTGGTATTTTAGGAAAAAAAATAAAGTCTTTCCCATCGGAAGCAGTGAGTGGAATTGTAAATTATGCCAATAACGCATGGTAGACGTCAAAAATGTAGTTTTATCGGCTTAGAAAGTCATACAATTTTAAGACCAGTGGTCAGTGGCCTCTTCAATTTATGCCATGCAACAATGCGAGTAGTCCCGGAGGCAGGGAGCACTATTACTAAGAGATTTTACGATTTTTAACAATGCAGACTAAAAAAATATTTTAAACCGACTACCTGACACTCCAAAGTGGCAGCAGTAATTTGGTTCTAGAAAGGTGGGTTTTGCTCTGTCTTCAGTCTCTCGTTGGTAACTTTAAAACTACGCACTATACGAGAAAAAGGTTGCTGTTTAAAAATAAACCATGTAAAATTTCCTACAAATTATATTTCTAAGATTTTTTTTCTGAAACAAACAGTTTGGGCGCTATAGCGCGTTAAAGATTGACAACAATTCCAAAATCTACAAAAAACTTTCTTTTTGGTTTATCGCGTATACCTCGTGAACTACGCACTTTTAGAGGAAAATGTTTCTATATGAAAATATAGCACATTAATTTTTATAAAAAAATCTATTTTTAAGTTTCTTTTCTTAGATAAGCGGTTTAGGCACTAGAACACGTTAAGATTTGACAAAAATTTTAAAATCTGCAAAATAACTATTTTTTTTAATTTATTGCATATAACTCGAAAACTACGCACTTTCAGAGAAAAATGTTCCGATATGAAAATATAGCACATTAAATTTTCTAAAAAAATCCTATTTTTAAGCTTTTTTTTGCAGACAAGCCGCTTAGGCGCTAGAGCGCGTTAAAGTTTGACATGAATTCCAAAATCTGCAAAAAAAACTTTCTGTTTTGGTTTATCGCGTATAACTCGAAAACTACACACTTTCAGACAAAAATATTTTATACAAAAATATAGCACTTTAAATTTTCTAAAGAAGTTTATTTTTAAATGTTTTTTCTAATACAAGCCGCTTAGGCGCCAGAGTGCGCTAAAGTTTGACATAAATTCCAAAATCTGCCAAAAAACTTTCTTTTTTGGTTTATCGCATATAACTCAAAAACTACGCACTTTCAGAGGAAAGTGTAGTTGTATTAAAATACAACACATTAAATTTTCTAAAATATGATATTTAAACGTTTTTCTCTCAAACAAGCCGCTTAGGCGCTACAGCGCGTTAAAGTTAAAAAAATTTTAAAATCTGCAAAAAAGCTTTTATTTAGGTTTAGCGCACATAACTCGAAAACTACGCACTTTCAGAGAAAAATGTTCCGATATGAAAATATAGCACATTAAATTTTCTAAAAAAATCCTATTTTTAAGCTTTTTTTTGCAGACAAGCCGCTTAGGCGCTAGAGCGCGTTAAAGTTTGACATGAATTCCAAAATCTGCAAAAAAAACTTTCTGTTTTGGTTTATCGCGTATAACTCGAAAACTACACACTTTCAGACAAAAATATTTTATACAAAAATATAGCACTTTAAATTTTCTAAAGAAGTTTATTTTTAAATGTTTTTTCTAATACAAGCCGCTTAGGCGCCAGAGTGCGCTAAAGTTTGACATAAATTCTAAAATCTGCCAAAAAACTTTCTTTTTTGGTTTATCGCATATAACTCAAAAACTACGCACTTTCAGAGGAAAGTGTAGTTGTATTAAAATACAACACATTAAATTTTCTAAAATATGATATTTAAACGTTTTTCTCTCAAACAAGCCGCTTAGGCGCTACAGCGCGTTAAAGTTAAAAAAATTTTAAAATCTGCAAAAAAGCTTTTATTTAGGTTTAGCGCACATAACTCGAAAACTACGCACTTTCAGAGAAAAATGTTCCGATATGAAAATATAGCACATTAAATTTTCTAAAAAAATCCTATTTTTAAGCTTTTTTTTGCAGACAAGCCGCTTAGGCGCTAGAGCGCGTTAAAGTTTGACATGAATTCCAAAATCTGCAAAAAAAACTTTCTGTTTTGGTTTATCGCGTATAACTCGAAAACTACACACTTTCAGACAAAAATATTTTATACAAAAATATAGCACTTTAAATTTTCTAAAGAAGTTTATTTTTAAATGTTTTTTCTAATACAAGCCGCTTAGGCGCCAGAGTGCGCTAAAGTTTGACATAAATTCTAAAATCTGCCAAAAAACTTTCTTTTTTGGTTTATCGCATATAACTCAAAAACTACGCACTTTCAGAGAAAAATAGTTTATACAAAAATATAGCACTTTAAATTTTCTAAAGAAGTTTATTTTTAAATGTCTTTTCTAATACAAGCCGCTGAGGCGCCAGAGTGCGCTAAAGTTTGACATAAATTCCAAAATCTGCCAAAAAACTTTCTTTTTTGGTTTATCGCATATAACTCAAAAACTACGCACTTTCAGAGGAAAGTGTAGTTGTATTAAAATACAACACATTAAATTTTCTAAAATATGATATTGAAACGTTTTTCTCTCAAACAAGCCGCTTAGGCGCTACAGCGCGTTAAAGTTAAAAAAATTTTAAAATCTGCAAAAAAGCTTTTATTTTGGTCTAGCGCACATAACTCGAAAACTACGCACTTTCAGAGAAAAATGTTCCGATATGAAAATATAGCACATTAAATTTTCTAAAAAAATCCTATTTTTAAGCTTTTTTTCGCAGACAAGCCGCTTAGGCGCTAGAGCGCGTTAAAGTTTGACATGAATTCCAAAATCTGCAAAAAAAACTTTCTGTTTTGGTTTATCGCGTATAACTCAAAAACTACACACTTTCAGAGAAAAATATGTTATACAAGAATATAGCACTTTAAATTTTTTAAAGAAGTTTATTTTTAAATGTTTTTTCTAATACAAGCCGCTTAGGCGCCAGAGTGCGCTAAAGTTTGACATAAATTCCAAAATCTGCCAAAAAACTTTCTTTTTTGGTTTATCGCATATAACTCAAAAACTACGCACTTTCAGAAGAAATTGTTTCTATATGAAAATATAGCACATTAAATGTACTAAAAGATTTATTTTTAAGTTTTTTTTTCTTAGACCAACCGTTTAGGCACTAGAGCGCGTTAAAGTTTGACAAAAAATCAAAATTCTGGGATTAAACTTTTTTTTTTTGTTTTTTTGCGTATAACTCGAAAACTACGCACTTTCAGAGGAAAGTGTAGTTGTATTAAAATACAACACATTAAATTTTCTAAAATATGATATTTAAAAGTTTTTCTCTCAAACAAGCCGTTTAGGCGCTAGAGCGCGTTAAAGTTAAAAAAATTTTAAAATCTGCAAAAAAGCTTTTATTTTGGTCTAGCGCACATAACTCGAAAACTACGCACTTTCAGAGAAAAATGTTCCGATATGAAAATATAGCACATTAAATTTTCTAAAAAAATCCTACTTTTAAGCTTTTTTTCGCAGACAAGCCGCTTAGGCGCTAGAGCGCGTTAAAGTTTGACATGAATTCCAAAATCTGCAAAAAAAACTTTCTGTTTTGGTTTATCGCGTATAACTCAAAAACTACGCACTTTCAGAAGAAATTGTTTCTATATGAAAATATAGCACATTAAATGTACTAAAAGATTTATTTTTAAGTTTTTTTTCTTAGACCAACCGTTTAGGCACTAGAGCGCGTTAAAATTTGACAAAAAATCAAAATTCTGGGATTAAACTTTTTTTTTTGGTTTTTTGCGTATAACTCAAAAACTACGCACTTTCAGAGGAAAGTGTTGCTGTATTAAAATACAGCACATTAAATTTCCTAAAATATAATATTTAAAAGTTTTTTCTCTCAAACAAGCCGTTTAGGCGCTAGAGCGCGTTAAAGTTAAAAAAAATTTTTTAATCTGCAAAAAAGCTTTTATTTAGGTTTAGCGCACATAACTCGAAAACTACGCACTTTCAGAGAAAAATGTTCCGATATGAAAATATAGCACATTAAATTTTCTAAAAAAATCCTATTTTTAAGCTTTTTTTTGCAGACAATCCGCTTAGGCGCTAGAGCGCGTTAAAGTTTAACAAAAAATCAAAATTCTGCACTAAAAACTTTTTTTTTGGTTTATCGCTTATAACCTCAAAATCTATGTACTTTTAGAGAATGTGTTTGCATACAAAAATAAAGTGCATTCAAGTTCTTCGAATCAACACTGATGATTGTACCAAAATTACTCAAAAAATGTTAATTAATTCAATGCCAAAATTAGAGTATGGTATTTCTTTGATTTTACAAATGTAAAATAATGTGTAAATAATTAATAGGTACCAGTTGAAAGTTTTATTTATCGCCTGCCCGGAAGACATCCCGTGTTTATTCCGATATCTTAAAGAGTTTGAAGTGGGTATTTTTACATCGATTTATGCGGGTAAGAAAGGACGCGGTTGTCGTCCCGTTGCGAGGATGAGAGCGACGTTCAAAGAACTAAAGCTTATCAACTTATCATCTTATCAAGCTGGAACCTTTACACAACGCGTCCCTAAAAATAGGGGAGTTTAGCAAATTTGTGAGCGTTAATGCAGTTTTTCTTTAAGTAGGAAAATCTATCGAGAAAATTTTCTCGTGCAGTTTGATTTGATTTTTATCGAATTTAAATTTAATTCAGTAAAGAGATTTTATATTTGTATTTGATTAGGACGGAAGAAAAAAAAGCGGAAGAGAAGAAAGAAGCTGTGTAATAGTATAGTTACAAATTAGAAAAATAAGGAGCAGTGGGAAATTTTTGAAGGCAAATCTAATCTAAAAAATTTGTCAAAATGAGTTGGTAGTAAGAAACATGACACTGCAAGTTTTTAACAAGATGAAAAATTGTTAGAGATGTTATTTTATTTAAGCGAGAAATGGGCGGTGTCAATTTTCCATTTTTTATTCCTTTCTCTCTTTAATTAGAATGCGCCACCCAAAAACTCTTACCGACAGAGTTAAAAAGAAATGTTTATAAAAAGTCATAAATCAAATTTTGCGATATTTGTAGCCAATTTGCTTTTGTTGTTCCTGCTCGACAACTATTGTATATTTTTACATAAATATTTTTATCAAACAAAAGGGAAATGTCATGTCTTCAACTTATTGCTTTATTTGTATTTTTTGATAGCATTAAGATGTTTTCGTTACGGCATAAAAATGTGCCCAAACTTCGAAATTAAAGCCAATAATATGCTACAGTCACTTGGCGCTTAAGAAGTTCGAAGTTTCGCCGCTCAGTTTTACCTGAGACAGTCACTTTCGCCACTAAACTGAAATGTAGCTAAACATATGAGGCTATATTGAAAAATTCTTAGCCTACTATACAACCAAACAAAATTTCAATGTCAAAATATTTTATTACTCAACATATTCTCCTCTTAATTGGATACATTTATTACAGCGAACCTGCAACGTCGCTAGACCTTTCAAAAAAAATGTTTCTTCTTGCTCTGCAAACCAGACCTCCACAGCTTTTATTACCTCCTCGTTGGAAGAACATTTACGACCTTTTAAACTTTTTTTCAGTTGAGGAAAGAGATGATAGTCGGACGGAGCCAAATCTGGAGAATAAGGGGGGTGTTCTAGTAATTCAAACCCTAAATCACGAATTTTTTACATGGAAACATGAGATTTGTGTGCAGGGGCGTTGTCTTGCTAAAACAAAACACCTTTGGATAGCTTTCCGCGTCTTTTCTCTTTAATTTTTTCCCGTGGAGTGGTCAGTAATGTCGAATAGTAATCTCCAGTTATTGTTCTACCCTTATTCAAAAAATCAATCATGATTACTCCATGGCAATCCCAAAAAACTGAAGCAAGAACTTTTCGATCGGTCATCATCTTCAATTGAAAATTTACCTCTTTTGAAGCTTGCAGTCCAATTTTTCACGGTCGCATACGAAGGACATTGATCACCAAGGGTATTAACCATATCTTCGTAAATCTGCTTACCTCTTAACCCTATTAAATACAGGTACTTGATGATGGCTCGATACTCCAATTTTTCGATTTTCACAATTTCGGTGGACATCTTTTCTCTTTTAATTTATTGCTTAACTCTGGTTTACTTTTTTGACGTCAAACTTTACACTGACACTTCTAATAAGTTATTGTTCGTTGCTATGGTAACGCAATATTTTTTTTTCATGGAACTGGTCTAGGCTAACTAGTTATCAATACTTCTCGTACGTTTAGTTTATGGCTCCAAATTTACCATTGAGGGTTTTATAGGTATTTTAAATGTATATTTTACGTACTTAAAATCGGTTTATTTCAAGTATCAATTTAGACGTTAAATATACGTATATTTTCTACATTTAATATACGTTGTTGTAAAAACGTATAAGAACTGTAACTTTTAACTACATTTGGTATTCAAACATATCTTACACTCCCGTATATTACTCGTTATTTAATTACGTTTATTTTACGTCACAGAACTTAACGTAAAAATGGTTACCTACTTACGTTTAAAAACATACCAATTGTATACGTCTTAAAAATATACCAGATAGGTATTATTTCTTTACGTATAATAAACGTAGCTGTGTTTATTACGACAGAAACGAAATAAAAATGTTACAAGAGTGTTCTTGGACTTCTCACACAGTCACAGTTAAGAGCAAAAAATTTCATTCTGCCTAGAAAAAGTGACACCGAGATTTATAAGCGACCCCAATTAGGTTTTGCACTAGATAGAGAAATGGCAGTTCTTGTTGGCCCTTAATGTGATATTTGATACTAAGAAATGTTTAATAAAAACAAATTTTAGCCGGACATTTGAGAAAGTAATTAAGAAGGTAACATTTAACTCGAAAGTAATAAATATTAAACGGATATTGTTGAAAACGTAAATGGTTAGTGTTTAAACAATTATAAAGGGATGAAATATGTTGGTAGTTGTTTAAGCAATAACTCATAGGGTTGTAACGAAGGTATAACACGAACATCGAACAGATTTTGGTAAAATTGTATACATTTTAGGTACGAGCTAATAAGTTTTCTCCTGTAGTAGTATCGGGAAATAAGGGGGCGATTAGGAAGTAGCGCGGAATTTATCATTTACCCTAGGAACCGGTAACTTGACTGCCAGACCTCTGTTTAAATCAGAACCGTAATAACCCGCTTGTCAGTGGCACATGCTCTCTTGTGCAGCGAGGCTTTAAGTTTAACGTCAAAATTCGATGGAAATAGTTTATTAAGATATGAGAAACGACTTCCTTTTGTTTTGTGCTATTGACGGCTAAAGCAATTGTTTTGTCGTAAATGCTAAAATTGAATATTTCGATAAGTTCAATAAAGTTCTTTTTTGGTTTATAAAGCTGCACGGATTATGAGTAGTATGAGCGCAACTTTTAGTGCAAAATGACAAATTATACATCGTTCATTTTTGGTAGCGTAGATGTAACTAAGATTAATTACCATCCTGACAGCACTAACCAAATAATAATCCAAAACATTGTTTCCAAAAAGATAAATAGCACCGTATTATCTTTTTATTTTTAGGTTTGACATACTATAGGGACTAGAGGTAGGGGAAACTAGCAACCTTTCCGAACAAAGTTTCTGCCGAACAAAAAATACATTTTCTTACTGCTTAGTGCTAACTACTCTTCCAGTGTGTAAGGATTATTGTAAGTGAAACAATCGTATTGTGTTGACTATTTATTCACCGCCTCAAACGTTAGTATTACAATCGCTGTGCATAAAACATAACAATGTGATAACTTAAGTCTTATTAAGTGCACAAATTCCATGTGTGAAAAGAAGAACAATACCTACACACCTAAACTCCAAAATTATTTTAGCGTTTACGCAAATCTGGTGCTAACATTTGATTTTAAATCGTTGTTAATCTCCAATTGATAACTTATAATGGTCAAGGAGTAAGTGACTGTTGTACCAAAAGCCTGAAACAAGCACTAAATAAGTTGAAATCGTTAGAATATTGGTAGATTTCTTACACTTGCAAAAATCGATAACGATAGTGTGAACATATCAGAAATGGTAAAAACTATTCTCCGTCTTGATATAGTAAGCATTAGCGATTCCAACTGCAAGAAATTTAAAATTAAACCATGTCACACAGAGTGTCTCAAAGTTATTCATAAAAACAGTAGACTAGATAATACGAGGATGTATTGATATCTAGTTAGCCTAGACCAGTTCCATGCATAAACAAAATATTGCGTTACCATAGCAATAAACAATAACTTATTAGAAGTGTCAGTGTAAAGTTTGACGTCAGAAAAGTAAACCAGAGTTAAGCAATAAATTAAAAGAAAAAAGATGTCCACCGAAATTGTGAAAATCGAACAATTGGAGTATCGAGCCATCATCAAGTACCTGTATTTAAAAGGGCTAAGAGGTAAGCAGATTTACGAAGATATGGTTAATAATGGTGATCAATGTCCTTTGTATGCGACAGTGAAAAATTGGACTGCAAGCTTCAAAAGAGGTAAATTTTCAATTGAAGATGATGACCGATCGGGAAGGCCAGTTTCTGTGTCAGTCCCCAAAAATATCTATGCAGTTCATGACATGATTTTATCAGACTCGAATTGGGCTAAAACGGATATCTGAACCACTGAATATTTCATACGAACGCGTTCATCATATAGTTCACGTCAATTTGGACATGAGAAAAATTTCTGCAAAATGGATCCCCAAATGTTTGAATGTTGACCAAAAGCGTGCAAGGGTAGAAACATCGCGTTCGATCTGTGCTCGATTTGAAAACGATGTAGACTTTTTAAACCGAATTGTTAATATGGATGAGACTTGGGTACATTTCTACGATCCAGAAACAAAGCAACAATCGATGGAATGGCGACACTCTGGTTCTCCAAGACCTAAGAAGTTTCGTGTCCAAAAATTTGCTGGAAAAGTTCTTGCTCCAGTTTTTTGGGATTGCCATGGAGTAATCATGATTGATTTTTTTGGATAAGGGTAGAACAATAACTGGAGATTACTATTCGACATTATTGACCACTCTACGGGAAAAAATTGAAGAGAAAAGACGCGGAAAGCTATCCAAAGGTGTTTTGTTTTTGCAGGACAACGCCCCTGCACACAAATCTCATGGTGCCATGCAAAAAATTCGTCATTTAGGGTTTGAATTACTACAACACCCCCCTTATTCTCCAGATTTGGCTCCGTCCGACTATCATCTCTTTCCTCAACTAAAAAAAAGTTTAAAAGGTCGTAAATTTTCTTCCAACGAGGAGGTAATAAAAGCTGTGGAGATCTGGTTTGCAGAGCAAGAAGAAACATTTTTTTTGAAAGGTCTAGAGACGTTGCAGGTTCGCTGTAATAAATGTATCCAATTAAGAGGAGAATATGTTGAGTAATAAAATATTTTGACATTGAAATTTTGTTTGGTTTTATAGTAGACTAAGAATTTTTCAATATATCCCCGTAGATATCTACTATTTTTGGTGATAAATTTGTAAATTTCGCTCATTCAGTACGTCATATTTTTGAGACACTCAGTAGCTCAGTGCATAATAACCTGATCTGCTTCCTCGCGAGTCAATTTGCTGATCGGATATTTATATAAAATAGACAAAATTCTTTTAGGCTGCAAAAAAAATTTTAATTGTAGAAACTTAAAAGATCGATCGAGATATAAGAGATCTATTAGTGCTCCTTAACTAAAAATTCCTTTCGTAATATAGTAAAGTCTCTTAAATCACAATTCCCCCCGCTTCATTCTCCATTTTTACGTTTTTCTACGCTGGGAAATTAATGCTCTGGCCATGCGACACTGATATGTTTCCAAAACTTACCGTTTCCTCTATACTCATCAGTTGATTGACGTGCACAATAAAAAGAGTAACTGCTACTACGAACACCACTCCAATAACCAGTAATTTGGCATCCAAAACATTGTGGTCGTCGTTTAAAAAACTAATCACTACAAGAGATACAGCACAAATATAAATGAGCACGGTACCCGTCAACCAAATAATTATTGCAGGATTGAGGATTTTTACAAATAAATCAACCAAACGAATTAAAGTGTTATAACTATGCTCTTGAGATTTTAACCACTGGCAAAGTTGAAAATTGAGAATGAAATTCGCATTGTAGAGGTTACGTTTGTTTTTCAAATTCTTGCTTAATGAGGTCTCAAAAGTTTCCAAAGAAATTTTGTATACAGCTGTTATTAAGAGTGCTACTAAAGAATATGCTTCAAACATATAAAAGGTTAGGACATGTCCTATTAGAGTAGTAAAAGGTGAATCCAAACAAAAATAAATTATTGGGACTGCACCGCAGGTAGCAATGACAAAATAAATTCCGATGTATTCCCAATTACGGCATTTTTTAATAATATCCACAGTAAAATATTCCTCTGACTGCGATTCTTTGAAAGTAATATACCTTTCCAGCACAATAAATATGTCTTTGATTACAGACACTTGCAAAACGAATGATAAAGTTACCCCAATTGAAGCAACACCCATAATCAAATTTGGAAATAAACAAACCAAATCAAACAAATTTAAATTAGTTTTAAAACCATCAACAATAGCGAGCCAACAACCAACAACCCACCAAATGAACCATGAAATAATTAAAATGGACGAAAACACCCGTTTCTTCGAAAATTGCCAATTGAACTTGTGAAACTCATTTTCATGGTTGCATGTAATAACGTAATAGGGTACACCCAACACTGAAGATAATGAAATGATGGGACCAAATATACAGCTTAGACAATTCTCAACCAACACTTTAGACATCTTGTTGACTGTACGTTATTTCAAGAACTGAACCATTAATTGAATTCTAATGTTACTTGCGTAAGGACGGTATCAACAAGTACGATCTCCTAATTGTTTTTGAGAATTATTATTATGAATGATATATTATTAGCTAATGAATTATTTTTTTCTTTCGTCTAACGACTTACTGATGTAATAAACCAAAATAGTGCCTCGTCACTAATATGTGCGCTTTCGTTCGATATAATATAAACAGCCAGAACTCACTTCCTAGCTTAAAAGGTGTAAAGCCGCTTTTGGCTAAGCTTCTTTTTAATGCCTTCGGGTTTGCTTTTGCCGTGATGGGCAGGATTCTTTTTCACTTACTTTGCTGATATAAGACGTAATGAAACACATAGGGTAACAAGGTTAGGTTAAAGAAGTTTATTGTTCTGGATATCTGGTTATAATATAAATAATAGGATTCTCTCGAAACAAAAATACTTGACAGAAATATAGTGGGATTTAATAAGGGGAAATTAACGCAATGTACAAATGAAAAGAAATTTAATTCAAGAAGGGAACGTAGAGTTTCTCTTTTCTCCACACTGGAGTGGCCGGATGGTGGCGGTTAAACGGCCTTGGCCGTGCTGTCGATATTTAGATTTCGATGACCGCGTCTCTTGGCTTTGTGTGGTAATTTCTCTCGTTCTAAAGAAGTTAATAAAGTTAATTAGTGTTACAATTTCTGAAAATCATCGAGTGTCCTGGGTACGTTTATCTACGTCAACTTAATTGTTTTCGTGGGTCTTCACGTAGTGAAGTTAAATGGTTTCCAACCTATTAATTATACTAAAGCTCCTTTTCCAAATGGATTAAGGACTTATTACTCGAAGTGGATGGGTTTGTTTTACCTAAACAAATTCCTCGTTTGTTTTGACCTTAGACCTTTAATAGTCTTGCACGAAGAGGTCACGGTGATCAGCGTTGCTATGTAATCGTTTTGTACGATTACATTGCCCTCCGGATTATTCGTAAATAACTCCGGTAATTAATTAATCAATTATACACGACTTTTCTATGATTTTTGATAAATGCACCAATTTAAACTCGGGAAACCAAATTATTTGTGAAACAAAAGGTGAAACGGCCAAAATTACGTTGACCTGTAAATAATTAATGTTTATTATCTTTCAGGGGATGTTCCAGGGCCAAACTACGTCCAAAAGACAGAGTCGCAATGGAGGTATAAAGAAATCAGGGTTTGTTCCAGGGCCGAACTACATCCAAAAGACAGAGTCGCAATGAAGGTATAAAGAAATCACGGTTTGTTCCAGGGCCAAACTACATCCAAAAGACAGAGTCGCAATGGAGGTATAAAGAAATCACGGTTTGTTCCGGGATCGAACAACACTTTCAAGACAGGGTCACTGAAAGTGCCTAGTGAACCAATATTTACCTGAAGACTTGAAGATTCAACTCGGAGTGGAGTCCGAGCTGGACTCGAAGAGGAGTCCGAGCTGGACTCAAAGAGGAGTCCGAGTTGGACTCAGAGAGGAGTCCGAGCTGGACTCGAAGAGGAGTCCGAGGTAAAATTTAATTCAACCAATGGGAGGAGTTGTTTATCCCTTCTTAATGACGCGCGAATTCCTTCTAGAACATTCTAGTACATTCTAGAAAATACGCAGATGCTTGAGTTGTCACGTGACTAACTTGGTAAATTTTATAATTTTAGAACCTTAATTTTTGTGTACATTATTTTTAACTTTCAGCTTGGAAATTGGTTTTAAATTGAAGGGGTTGATTTCGTATACCACGCTGGGTAGTTAAAATTTGGATACATTACACCTAAGAAGAATTATGAACTAAAATATAACTTCGTCCGAAGCTTGATTTTCTTGTCGTTGACGATTACAACAAAATTCTTTCTGAATTAAATTTAATGATTTTGAAGTGATAAGGAGATTCATCTTTATGATTACTACAACTGGACACAGGTGAGTTGTGTTTTAATTTGACTTTCCGAAGCAATTTATAGCTTTTAATTTCAGTTACCGATAACTCGAAATCGACCGAACCTTTGTAACAATGTATTACAACTATTTTCTAATAAAAATGCAAGCAAATAATTTTTATTTGGGAGCTTTATATGTAGATCGAAAATACTACTTCACAAAGGCCCTCTTCAATCCAAAAGAGAGAAGTGATTTTGTAGAGGACGCAAATGTTTACTGTTCAGAGTAGTTATCATGTTATCAATCCTGAACTGGCAAAAGCATCATCGTTTCTACGATACCTCTGAGGAAGATCAGTGTTTAGAGAAGTTTTCCTCGATTAGGTCTTTGGCTTGACCTTGGTCAGTTAGCACATTAAACCAACGTCAAGTTTGGAGTACAATACATTTAGCATATAAAAATATTTAATAAAATAATCATTATTATGCTTACGGATTTATTCACCCTCAAACATTAGTATTACAATCACTGTGCTGCATATTATAAAATTAAACAAAACAATGTGATCTCTCTTAAGTCTTAATAAGTGCATAAACTCCATAAGGAGAACAATGAACAATGAACATTACCTACTACAAATCTAAACTTCATAATAAGTGCAAAATACATATTATTTAGGCTTTTATGCAAATCTGGTGCTAACAATAATTTGATTTTAAATTGTTGTTTATCTCCAATTGATAATTTATGATGGTCAAGGAATAAGTGACTGTTGTACCAAAAGCCTGAAACAAGCACCATAAGTTAAGAGCATTAGAATTAATATTACTAGTGTTCTTGTAGCAATTGTATATTCGCCCGCGTTTAAGAATAATTTGTCATTATAAAAATCCACTTAAGTTTAAAATTTGTCAAGTCAAGAATAGTTGAATAAGCCCATAAAAGTACCGTCCCTTTTGTATCACAAGAAGACTCGTTTCAAGATGTCCAGTTAGTTACGCTTGTAAAACATTCCCGGTCATTTCGAGGAAGTTCAGCCACACATGTCCCAAAGTTAATAAGATAGGAAATGCCCCGCAGAGAAACGGTCCAAATTAGTAAGGGTATATTTTTTTAGTCGAGCGGGATCTTTAGAATCATAGAAACGGGAAATAATAAATTTGGATCATAAAACTTCGTTCGACACTTATCTAGAACAGATTTTAGAAAGTTTCTTCTAAGAAAAACAAATGTATGGAAGAGGTGGGCCCTTTTAGTTTTTTGTCGAGTTTTCTAAAAGGAAACGCCTACAGGCGAACTCGGCTACGTCGAAGCCAATAGCTAAATTGATCTCAAAAACTAAACTTGAAAGGTTGGTCAAAAATCATCCCTTAACGAATAAGATTGCCCATGTAGATTTTTGACCATAAGCTCAGCCCTCCCATTTGGACCATCAGTCCTTGCCCCCGTTTTGGAAAGAGCCAAGTTAATAAATAGGCTTTCCCCGCGAGCCTCTTGGTGATTTGTTAGTTGATTTCCGAGCGAGTTAAATCAGTAACCGATTACTTCGAGATTTCTTTGTTTTTCAATTATTATAGTCATTCGCGTCGAGTCTCAAGTTAGAGAAACGTAAGTTGTTCAAGTTTAGAATTTGGGAGGATTCGGCTCCTCCTTAATTAGGAAATTGGGTTAAATTTTGATATCAGTTTGTTTTGTAAGATTTGTTAAAATTGTGTTAAGTTTTATTTCAATTCATTTAGTTTCAATAAATATTGTTAACCCAAGTTGCGGAACAGTGTTTTTATTAGTAAAGTTTAAGTGCTCCGATTCGACACCTCTGGATCTGACGACTCTGGATTAATAAAGCTGAAAAGGTAAGGGAAGGATTTTGAGGATATGTGTGTTTTGATATGTCCCTGAGAACCTCGTTTTCCCACAATCATCGTAACGGTCTCTCCCTATTATTATAGGCTAGTGCGGAGCAGTTTACACAAAAGATGGTTACATTCTTACACTTGCAAAAATCGATAACGATAGTGAGAACATGTCAGAAACGATAAAAACTATTCTCCGTCATGATATAGTGAGCATTAGCGATGCGATTTTTGATTTATTTACTTAGACATTATATCAATGAAAATCTGAATGATTTATTCTTTATTTATTTTTTTTACTTTCGTTTAACGACCTCCCGAAGCAAATAGAAAAACCAAAAAAATGCTAAATGTCCCCAATAGCTATGTAAAGGTGCCCCCTCAGCTTATCGACTTGAAAGAGAAAAAAACACATCATGTTTTTTCAAAAATTGAAAAAATGAAAAATTGCTCACAACTTAAGGAAGCTACAAAACCTTTGAATGCCCTGAAATAAGTTCACTATACCGTGTGTGGGTAGTAAACGAAGGAGTTGTATTGTTAACGGATTTATTCGCTTAGTTAAACGTTAGTATTACAATTACTGTGCTGCACATCATAAAATTAAACAAAATAATGCAATCTCTCTTAAGTCTTATTAAGTGCATAAACTTCACCTCCACTTAACACTTAAACACCGCTCCAAGTGCAAAATACATTTTATTTTAGAAATAGAATTGCGCATTAACGATTTGACGTCTGTTGCCTAATTTTTCGAATAAAGATTTTTCAAAAGCTTGAAGAGCAATTTTGAATACAAATGTTACTAGAAGGGCAAGTAAATAATATGCTTCAACCATGTATAAGCACAAGGTATGCCCTATCAGAGTGGTAAAAGGTGAATCCAAACAAAAATAAGTTATTGGGATTACAACGCAGCTAACAATGACGAAATAAATTCCGATGTATTCCTAAGTACGGAATTTCTTAACAACGTCCACTGTTAAATAATCCTCGTGCTGTGATTCTTTGAAAGTGATGTACCTTTCTAACTTTAAAATAGTCTCTATCATTAGAGGCACTTGTAAAACGAACGTTGTAGTGCACGTAATTGCTCCAACGCCCAAAATCAAATTTGGAAATAAACAAATCAGATCAAACAAATTTAAATTGGTTTTAAAACCATCGACAATGGCTTGCCAACAACCAACACACCAATAAATGAACCACGAAATAATTAAAAGGGACGAAAGCACACGTTTTTTGGAAAGTTGCAAATTGAGCTTGTGGAACTTATTTTTATGGTTACATGTAATAACGTAGTAGGGAACACCCAACACTGAAGATAATGAAAAAATTGGACCCGCAATACAACTTATACAATTCTCGAGCAACACTTTAGACATCTCGTTTGCTGTACGTTATTGCAAGAACTGATTCAAATTTCGATTCTTTTGGTATGTCGATTAGGCGCTAACTATTAATATTCTATATAATTATTTATAAATAATACCAAAATGACTTTTGGTTTGATGTTTTTTGCAATAATCGTTATGGTTATGAATGATTTATTCTTTATTGACTTTTTTTTGCTCCTTTCGCTTAACGACCCACAGAAGCACGCAGGTAAGTCAAAATAATGCTAAATCCCTATGTTCGCTTTTGGTGGTCATACATCCGGTACACAATTATTAGATACAATGAACTTTTGTGTCTTGGAATAATTCGCTATACCGTGTGTTGTAGGAAGTAAATGGTCGCATTCACCGGACGTAACTGTTGTGCAACTGTTTCGAATTCGTCCGCTGACAACACCGCTACCGAACGCTACACTCGTAACATGTTGTGGAGCGGTAGCCATTTTTACGATCATACTTTATTTCTGCTACATATCGGGAGCGGAGTTGTAGCATATATTTTGAAGAGTAGTTGTAAATTTGAATTTACTTACAAATTAATAAACGCGAAATCAACAACAACAATAACATAACCACACATACCAACGAGATAACACAGCCGATAATTGACATAAATAAATTGTGCTTACTTTTAAGCCAACTTAACAAATTTACCAGACGTTGTACCGCTACAAATGTAGCAGATGGATTGGGATCAGTTTACGCTACTTCCGGTGAATGCGACCAATGAAACAGAGTTGTATTATGTTTAGAGATTTATTTAGCGTCGTCATACGTTTGTATTACAATCACTGTGCTTCACATCATAAAATAAAACATAACATTGTGATTTCTTTTAAGTCTTAATAAGTGCATAAACTCCACCTATAATAGGGAGAACGGTAACAACTGCAGCACACCTAAACCCCGTCCCTAGTGCAAAATTTATTTTATGTTAGCGTTTACGCAAATCTGGTGCTAACATTTAATTTTAAATTATTATTAATCTCCAATTGATAATTTATGATGGTCAAGGAATAAGTGACTGTTGTACCAAAAGCCTGAAACAAGCACCATAAGTTAAAAGCAATAGAGTCTTACTCGACTTCTTACACTTGCAACAATCGATAAGGTTAGTGTAAACATGTCGGACACAGTAACAATTATTCTCCTTCTCGATATAGTGAGCATAAGCGACTCCAACTTCAAAAAATGTAAATGTAAATTAAGTGACTTAATACTCACTTTACGCTTATTCGAGTGGTTGTAATTTAGAACCACCCAGTATGATATACTAACCTGATCTGCTTCTTCACGAGTCAACTTGCTGATCGGATATTTGTATAAGAAGGACAAAATTCTTTGTGGCTGCAAGTTTAAAATAGTTGAATAAATAAAAGTGCTTACGATATGATAACGAACTACTTATCGAACCGTCTAGAGAACTAGACAATTTGGGCCCCTTATCCCAAAAGTTTCTTACTGTTGTGTTACAAAAATAAAAACTTCGTCACTTTCGGGGAACTTTCGAGTAGTTAATGTCGTATTATGTCTCATTATTTCTTGCACAAAAATATTTTATCGGCCGAGAGCGTATTATCGAGAACGTTTCGGGAGTATGCATAGTGTGGCACGACTCTTAAGGTACCTACTCATTTTATTTTGGTGTGGAGAAGAAGAAGTGCCCTAAGTGTAACACAATTTTTCAATGTACATTTGTACTTTTCACACTCACCGTTTCCTGCATGCTCGTCAGATGATAGACGATCCCAATAAAATAAATAAGTACTACTACGAATACTACTTCAATTGCCAGTAGTCTGCTATCAAAAATATCTTGTTCGTCGTTCAAAAAACTCATTACTCTAAGAGATACAGCACAAATATAAACGAGTATGGTAGTCATCAACCAAATAGTTAATCCTGGATTCAGTATTTTTACAAACGTATCTATCATGCGGATTAGGGTCCTGTAACTAAACTCTTGAGATTTTAACCATTGGTAAAGTTGCTCATTTGGAACGAATTGCATATTGAAGAGATTACTCCTAGTTTCCAATTTCTTGCGTAATGAGCACTCAAACATTTGGAAAGAAGTTTTGACTACAGCCGTACCTAAGAAGGTAAGTAAGAAATACGTTTCCATCATATAAAAGCACATGGTGTGCCCTATTAGAGTAGTAAATGGGGAATCGAAACAAAAATAAATGAGTGGGAATATTAAGGTACATGTACCAAGAACAAAATAAATTCCCATGCACTCCCAAGCACGGAATCTTTTAATAGTGCCCACTGTTAAATATTCCTCTGACTGTGATTCTTTGAAAAAGATATATTTTTCTAGCAAAAGAATCATATCTTTAAATGCAGGTGATTGTAAAGCAAATGATGCAGTACTCGTAAGTAATCCAACACTCAGAAAAAAATTTGGAAATAAACAAACCAAATCAAACAAATTTAAATTGGTTTTAAAACCATCGACAATGGCTTGCCAACAACCAACACACCAATAAATGAACCACGAACAAATTAAAAGGGACGAAAGCGCGCGTTTTTTGGAAAGTAGCAAATTGAACTTGTGGAACTTATTCTGATGGTTGCAAGTAATTGCGTAGTAGGGAACACCCAACACTGAAGATAATGAAATAATTGGGCCAATTAAGCAACTTAAACAATTCTCAACCAACACTTTAGACATCTCGTTTGTTGTACGTTATTGCAAGAACTGATTCTAATTTCGATTCTTTTGGCATATCGATTAGGCCCTAATTGAATTTAAATGTTACATTACGATTGAATAATACCAAAATGACTTTTGATTTATTTACTTGGACATGATATCAATGAGGACGATCTAATTGCTTTTCGCAGTAATCATTATGAATGATTTATTCTTTATTGATTTTTATTTTGCTACTTTTGCTTAACGACTTACAGAAGCAAGTAGGTAAGTAAGTCAAAATAATGCTAAATCCCTATGTTTGCTTTTGGTGGTTAACATACATCCGGTACACCATTAGATACAATGAACTTTTGTGTGCCTTGAAATTAATTCGCTATACCGTGTGTTGTGGGTATAGTAGGTAAATGAAACAGTCGTATTATGTTAAGATATTTATTTAGCGTCGTCAAACGGTAGTATTACAATCACTGTGTTGAACATCATAAAATAAAACATAACAATGTCTTAATAAGTGCATAAACTCCACCTATAATAAGGAGAACGGTAGCTTCAGCACACCTAAACACCGCTCCAAGTGCAAAATACATTTTATTCTAGCGTTTACGCAAATCTGGTGCTAACATTTGATCTCAAATTATCGTTAATCTCCAATTGATAATTTATGATGGTCAATGAATAAGTGACTGTTGTGCCAAAAGCCTGAAACAAGCACCAAAAAAGTTAAGAGCATTAGAATAATACTGGATTTCTTACACTTGCAAAAATCGATAAGGTTAGTGTGAACATGTCGGACACGGTAAGAACTATTCTCCTTCTCGATATAGTGAGCATGAGCGATTCCAACTGCAAAATATTTTTTCAAATTAAATGACGATTTCCAATTTCAAATTTGGGCTTGTTCAGTTCGTCGTATTTTAGAGACGCTCAGTATATACTAACCTGATCTGCTTCTTCGCGATTCAGTTTGCTGATTGGATATTTGTATAAAAAGGACAAAATTCTTTTAGGCTGCAAAAAAATTTAAGTGTTTATGATAAGAACTACTAATGCTAATACGATGGTAGTAGAAGTCATCGAGATTAGACTTAGTTGGGTCCCTTTATCCACACAGTATTAAAAATGAACAGTACGCACAATGCCTAAAAATATTTTGCTCGGCTCTTAATGTGCTTCAATCCCCTTCCCTTCCTTTTCCTTCCACTTCATTTTTTATTTTTAGTAATTTTCCTCTATACTCGTCAGATGATTGACGAGCCCAGGATTAAATAGTCCAGGATTGAATAGTTTCGTAAATAATTCTAAAAAATTAATTAGGGTGTTATAACTATATGCACTCTTGGTAATTTAACCACTGGTCAAGTTGATAAAAATTTGCAACGAATTGCACATTGACGATTTGACGTGTTTTCTAATTTTTCAATTAAAGATTTTTCAATAGCTTTGAAAGCAATTTCTAACAGAACTATTGTTAGAAAGGCAAGTAGATAAGTGATATTATCAATACTAATTATTGTTTATCAGAATAATAATTATTACAAATGGTTTATTATACAGGGTGATTCATTAAGGATGGACCAAACGAAGCAGGGTGATAGAGGACCTCGATACGCATCGATTTGACCCCCATGTGTATAATCCGAGACTTGATGGTTCGGGAATTATCATGATTTAAGTGTATTTCCAAAAGAGCCTGATTTTTCCATAGATATTTTGCCATGCTGACTAAACCGTTCGTTCTAGCTTGATGAAATTTTTCAGAGGTGTAGTCCAATAATGAGCCTATTACACCGTATGTTAGCATCCTCAATGTAACTTGACAATAGTTGGAAAAAAAAAGATCATTCTAAAATTTCATTACAGCAGAAGAACTCTCCCTTATTTTACAACGCTCTAGCAGAAAATTTTGACATGGAAATTTTTTTTGGAACATGTTTTAAAAACTTCTCTGTTCTATTGACAATGTACCCTACAAGTTTCATTCACCTAGTCCTATTGCTTCTCATCAAAAAAATTGTGTTACTAGAAAAAGGCGATATTTCATGTTCCTTGTCGCAATACATTGGGACGATGATGATAGTTTTTCATTGTTGCGAATTGTCAATAATAGTGACAGAAGTGAAAATACAGGTTTTGTTCATTAGTTTTTCTTGATCAAATCTAGTTACTGTGGGCTCAGTTCTCGCTCATTCTCGATTCTCGATCGACGACTAATTGCTCTGGTACTTGATGAAGGATCCGCAATGACTTCTTCCAATACTATTTTGACGCGCTTAGAATTCTCTCTAATTCTTCCTTCTCGATCACTTGCTCCAGGCAAACGGCTCTCTATGTATGCGTTATGCACGCGTAAAATAACCCGGTGATCCGGGTAAGTTGCAGGTTGTGGTCCATCTCGCTGCATCACTTGAGCTCGATACAATCTTGCGGCAAGCCGAGCATTTCCTTTTGCATAACCATAGTAGTAATGCATTACTGCATATTCCCGTTGCGAATATGGCACAACTTGACTTAAATAACGAACAATACACCGAAAATCCAAATAATGAGCGAGAACTGAGCCCACAGTAACTAGATTTGATCACGAAAAACTAATGAACAAAACCTGTATTTTCACTTCTGTCACTATTAATAACAATTCGCAACAATGAAAAACAATCATCATCGTTCTAATGTATTGCGATAAGGAACATTAAATATCGCCTTTTTCTAGTAATACAATTTTTTTGGATGAGAAGCAATAGGACTAGGTAAATGAAATTTGTAGGGTACATTGTTAATAGAACAGAGAAGTTTTTAAAACATGTTCCCAAAAAAATTTCCATGTCAAAATTTTTTGCAAGAGCGTTGTAAAATAAGGAAGAGTGCTTCTGCTGTAATGAAATTTTAGAAAGATATTTTTTTTCCAACTATTGTCAAGTTACATTGAGGGTGCTAACATACGGTGTGATAGGCTCATTATTGGACTACACCTCTGGAAAATTTCATCAAGCTAGAACGAACGGTTTAGTCATCGTGACAAAATATCTATGGAAAAATCAGGTTCTTCTGGAAATAGATTTAAATCATGATAATTCCCGAACCATCAAGTTTTGGATTATACACATGGGGGTCAAATCGATGCGTATCGAGGTCCTCTATCACCCTGCTTCGTTTGGTCCATCCTTAATGAATCACCCTGTATTATTGAATGGGAAGTTGCAGTTCTGTTCTCACGCCGTCGTAAACACCCGCCCTCTACTGAAACAAGAGGACAATATAATTATGAACAGAACCATTTTAGGTAAAAATACACTCTGATGCTGAAAAAGCACGGTGGTTCACTAAATGATTTGTTTTTATTTTCAATAAGGTTTAATAAGTTATTAGTAAAAAAAGAATAGGTCAATTATCTTCAAAACTATACGAGCATGGCGTGCTACTTACCGTCTCTTCTATTTCCATCATTTGATTGACAAGACAAATAAAAAGAAGAACTGTTATTACGAATATTACTTCGATTAAAAGTAGTTTGGGATCAAACACATTTAGTTTGTTATCCAAAAAACACATTACTAGGAGAGACGCAGTACAAATATAAACGAGGATGGTACACAACAACCAAATAAGAAATGCTGGATTGGCAAGTTTTACGTACAAATCCATCAAACGGATTAAAGTCGTATAAGTAAATTCTTGAGCTCTTAACCAATCGCAAAGCAACAAATTTTTTATAAGCGTGGCATTGCGCATTTCACGCCTATTTTCTAGTTTTTCAATTAGCGATTCTTCTAAAGTTTTGAACAGTTTCTTAAATCCAGCTACTATCACAAGGATATTTAGACACTCTACAAGAAGTATATATAAGCCTATTGAGTGTCCAAATACAATCGTAAGAGGTAAGTTGATAACGAAAAAACAAAATATTGCCAGTAAACCGCAGCTACCGAGAACACAAAAAACTCCAATATATTCCCAAGTACGACATTTTTTAATAACGTCCATAGTGAATAATACCACCGACTGGGATTCTTTAAAATTGATTAATTTTTCGAGCCCACTAATTGCAGCAACAATTATATTTACTTGCAAAACGATCGATATAGTAATCGCAAGTATAGCAAAATAAGCAATAAAAATTGGAAATAAACAAATGAAATCGAATAGATTTAAAGTAGTTTAAAAACCATCCACAATGGCGCTTCCATAATCAACGACAAAATAAAATAAAATAAAAATAATAATAAAAGACGAAAACACGCGTTTTTTGGATAATTGCAAATTGAATTTGTGGTATCTACTAATTCTCGTGGTTGCACGTAGCTACGTAGTAAGGTATGCCAACCACCGACGAAAATGAAAGAACTGGACCCCACAAACAATTTAAGCAATTTTCAACCAACATTTTCGACACCTAGTTTGCTGTACGTTACGGCAAGAACTGGCCCCAAATTTTGAATCTCGGTAAGTCCATTAAGTTTTTGTTCAATTTCAAAGTTACGATGTTAATATTATAATATGTAATGACTGTTGGCTTATTTGCTAACGAATGCTATCAATAAAAATGATCTTCTAATTGTTTATCAGAATAATAATTATCGGTGGTTTATTAATTCTTGATCGAGTTATTTATTTTAATCGTTTTGCCTAACGACCTACTAACGCAAATAAGCCAAAGGAAAAAATTTAATTGTTGTAAATTTAAAAATTTTCCGTCGAAGTTTTCTTTTAAGCACCTCGCGCCCGTTTAATCAAGAAGCGCGACAAAATTAAAAATTAGTATAAAATGGGATTGCCACACTAGGCGGCCTCTCTGCCAACAAACAACTGAATTGAGTGTTAGTAGCAGGTTCCAACCAGAGGGTTAGGAAAGAACATTAATTCTAATGTCCGAGTATCTTACATTATTTTACGTAAACGGATAATACACGAATAATCCCTATTTGGCTGAAAGTAGGTACCCAATAAACACAGTTATACGTATAAAATGTTCAGATACCTAACGTTACCAATCAGTGTATTTGATTTTGATGGCTTGGGGGGGGGGGGGGTGAAAAATTCCCCAAAACATAGTTTGTCAAATTTTATTCTACAAATCATCAGGAACATTAGTGTCAAAGCACGCCCTTATTGTTTAAAGAGCTCTGGTTAAGTTTACTTATTGTACGGCAATGTCTCTGTTTAAAACCGCTACACCTTACTTTATTCTTCGTATCATCAAAAAACATCCATTAATAACGTTGCAGATTGGAATTTTAGGATGCGTTTACATTTGTACGGTCTTTGTAGACTTATTATAATAGTCCAGTCAAATTAATGGTAGTTTGAAGTGGAAAGTTCTGATATAACAATTTTTAGTGGCTTACTTTAAGTGTTTTGGGCTGCTGAACACGAATTTGAAGTTACCAACAAAAGTTTTGTACAACGTATGGTTTCCGCGCAAAGGGGGGGGGGGCAGAGCTGTCTCCAGTAAATGTAAATATGCAAAAAATGGGATACTTTATTATTATCAATTACTTAGGCCCAGTTGTACAAACGAGCTAATCTCGGAGTCAGAGTTAACTCCACAATCAACCTAAATCAACAACTAGTTCTGAGTTAAATGGAAATATATTTGACTCTAGAAAATTGGCGAGTTAACCCTAGGCCAAGTGTCTACGAGCTAACCTAATCTAATTCACGCTAAGATCGAACCTTCTATTCATATCGTGGAGTTAACTCTGACTCCACGATTATCTCGTTTATACAACTGGGTCTTATAATTATAAAGTTAAACCATTACGTTCACATCGTTCATTAGTGAGCGTCCTATTGACCTTCAGAAGCTTCTTATTTGCAACTTGAAATATTAACTGGTTTATATTTTAGCTGGTTAAACCTCCTGAACTAATAATTCATGATTTACTCAGTAGCACTAATAATCCTTTAGATATTTACTTGAAAATGAAAAAATTTAGCAGTTGGTGAGGATGAGAGTAATTTTTCTCGCTGCAGTTTGTAGAAAATGCAAAGCAGGTTACACAATCGACTTATTAGGTAAGCAGAAAATATCCATTTTAATCTAACACTGTGTTCCAGTACCCGAGCTGATCTTTGAACAAAACCAAGTGGCCTTATTTACTCTAACAATTTCGTTTTGTTTAGAATCTGGCAAAATCTCTTAAATTTACTCATGCCGCCATAACTAAAACTAGACGGATAAGTAATGGACTTACTTACCGTCTCTTCTAAGCCGACAACTTGACTGACGACACCAATAAACACAATAATCGCTAGCACGAATATTACTTGAGTTTCAATTAATTTCGAATCTAAAATACTCCGTTCGTCATCCAAAAAGCATATTACTGTAAGAGATACAGCACAAATATAAGCGAGTATGGTACTCAACAACCAAATCAGTAGTGTTGGATTGAAAAATCTTATTAATCCATCTATCGCACCGATCATGGTTGTATAAATATACTCTTGAGATTTCATCCATTGGCAAAGTTGAAAATTATTAATAAATTCAACATTGCGGATGTTACGTCTTTTTTCAAATTTTTCGATTAAATTTTTTTCAAAACTTTTCAAAAAAAATTTTCCCCCAACTATTGCTACAGTGGTAAACACGAAACACGCTGCAACTACATAAAAGCAAATTGTGTGTCCTAATGAAATCAAAAACGGCAATTTGAAAAAAAAGTAGAAAACTACTGCGATTAAACTGCAGCTCCCGAGAGTACTATAAATTGCAATATATCCCACAATACGACACTTTTTGGTAACATGCTCTGGTAAAAAATCTTCAGACTGTGATTCTTTGAAATTAATTAATTTTTCTACCAGACTAATCACGCCGATAGCTTCATTTGCTTGTAAAAGGTGCGATATACTACATGTAAGTACTACAAAACTATAAAGAAAATTTGGAAATAAACAAATCAAATCGAACAATTTTAAATGAGCTTTAAAACCATCAACAATGGCACCCTCACAATCAACGAGCCAATAAAACAAAAATAAAATAATTGTAAAAGACGAAAATAAATGTATTTTAGAAAATTTCCAATTAAATTTGTGGTACTTATTCTGATGATTGCACGTAATTACGTAGTAAGGTATACCCAAAACTGAAGATAATGAAAGAATTGGACCCACGGTACAACTTAGGCAATTTTTAAACACCATTTAGAACATCTAGTTTGCTATACGTTATGTCAAGAACTGATGGGTCTAATTTCGATATTTCCATTATTCCGTTATTCCAAAGTCCATTAGGTTCGAATTATGTTACAGTAAATAAAACAGTACTAAATAGGTACTTTATATGTGTATTTTCCCAAAAAAAATCTTCCAATTGTTTGTTAGAATAATCATCATTAACAATTCATCTCTTAATGACTACTTACCTATTTGATTTGAACCCCTTAACACGCCCAGCGTCGTCATTTCACGACAATGACTTTAGAAATTATTTTTGAGTAGCCAACATCGAAATTTTGAATTTTGTTTTTGAGACCATCTTGTCTACAATGTTTGTAATAAAAGTGAATTTTTTATGTATACATTTTCGTCTTCAAAAAGGCATAAAATAAGAACGTCTGCGGTCCTGCGCTACAGAAACATTGCAAGATGATAAACTTTTTTATTTCTAAGAAAATCGGCACTAATTTTTACTTGAAAAAGTTTACGGTACAAAGAAAGAACTAAATATTACATAATTAACTCGTCACTTGTCGCTACCTTTTTTGCAACGCGATTCGTCGCGCGTGAGCATTTAAAATCTTGAAAGTAATGGACTTACTTACCGTCTCTTCTAAGCCCATCATTTGACTGACGAGGCCGATAAAAACAGTAATTGCGAGTACGAATATTAGTTGAGTTTCAATTAATTTCGAATCCAAAATATTCAGTTCGTCATCCAAAAAGTACATGACTATAAGAGATATAGCACAAATGTAAATGATTATGGTGCCTAACAACCAAATTAGTATTGTTGGATTGAAAAATCTTACAAATCCATCTATCACACGGATCACGGTGGTGTAAATATACTCTTGAGATTTCATCCATTGGCAAAGTTGAAAATTATTAATAAATTCAACATTGCGGATGTTACGTCTTTTTTCAAATTTATCGAATAAAGATTTTTCGAAACTTTTGAAAATCATTTTCCCCCCAACTACTGCCACAGTAACAAATAAGAAATACGTTGCAATCACATGTAAGCACATTGTGTGTCCTAATGAAACCAAAAACGGTAAATTGAGAAGGTAGAAAATTATTGCCATTAAACTGCTGCTACCGAGAACAATATAAATTCCGACGTACTGAAAAATACGACACCTTTTGGTAACATCCTCCGATAAAAATTCCTCCGAGTGTGATTCTTTGAAATGAATTAATTTTTCAAGCAGGCTTAACCCATCAATAACTTCATTTACTTGTAAAACGTGCGATATTGTAACTGTAAGCACAACAAAACAATAAATGAAATTTGGAAATAAACAAATCAAATCGAACAAATTTAAATTAGTTTTAAAGCCATCAACAATGGCACCCCCACAATCGGCGAGCCAATAAAATAAAAATAAAATAATTATAAGGGACGAAAGCACCCGTTTTTTAGACAATTTCGAATTAAATTTGTGGTACTTATTCTGATGGTTGCACGTAATTACGTAGTAAGGTATTCCCAAAACTGAAGAAAATGAAAGAAGTGGGCCCACTATACAACTCATGCAACTTTTAAACACCATTTTTGACAAAGCGTTTGATATACGTTACATCAAGAACTGGCACAAATTTCGATTTTTCGGTAAGTCCATTAGGTTTCAATCGGATTATACTCGTATAACAGTAAATATTGGCACTACCTACATCAGTTGTTTAAATACTTTTTATGGGTATATTATCACTTAAACTATCTTCTAGTAGTTTTTCAGAATAATGAATAGGTAATGACTACTAACGATTTGAACTATTTTTGCTTGATAGCCTAACGATGCAGATAAGATGTATAAAACTACACTGTTCTATATTTAACCACTTTCGTAGCTCTTCAAATTAATGTCATAATCTTAGAATTACCTGCGCTAATAACAAAATCTAGCCCGTGGAACAGAAAATATTAGTTGATATTGCTTTGTCGTTTCGGCGTGGCCTTAAGAATCATTAGGTGGTGTTTACGCAGCTCCGGTCTGGAGTACAGCACTGGTCTACGACCTACGACCGCAACAGAGCCAGGATGCTCACGTCTAGCGGAAAATGGCTCTACGTATCACATGCGCCTACAGGACCATCTCGCTAAACGCGGCGTTAGTAGTAGCCTCGCTGCCACCCATCGACCTGCTCGCCATAGAAAGAACCACCAAGCGCGGTGAAACACCTACAACCCGCGCCGATACCATGGTGAAGTGGCAGCACCGCTGAACAGACTCCGAAACGGGACAATGAACGAAGGCTCTCATACCCAAATTACAACTGTGGGTAGAGAGGAAGCACGGGGAGCTGACCTACCATCTGACACAGCTCCTCACAGGTCACGGGTGCTTCAACCACTATCTGCACCGAATTGAAAAACTCGCCACTCCCCAATGCGACCACTGCGACGAAATCGACACGGCTGAGCACTCGCTGTTCAGTTGTGTCCGATGGAAACAAAAAAGAGTCGCGGCAGCTCTCAAAATGGAAGAATCTCTGAGCGTCAATAACATCGTCCAGATAATGCTCAGAGAAATAGAAGAATGGAACACGATGCTGGAGCTAGCCTCGAGCATCATGAGAGAAAAGGAAAAGTTTGAGCGAGAGAAGCGGATGCCTGAACCCCAAGCACTAAAGTTCTCCGAGCTTGGGACGTAAGATATCCGCCAATCGAAGCCAATCACAACCAGAAGTAAAACCGAGGAAAACACGGAAAAAAGACGTGTTGCAGAAAAAGTCCGAAAAGCGGCAATGACGAAGAGAGTCCTACTCTGGCGAGGCGAATTGGAAGAAATGCTTACGCGGATGCGGATTCCCAATCACCTCGCTGGACGGGTGTGGCTTTAGTGAGTCGGACAATAACGTCCTGTCCATCCTCACACTACCTCCACAGAAAGTGGAGGTGTCTTTCTGAAAATTTCCACATCCATAAAAAAAAGGTAGTGTAGAAATACTGAATTAATTAAAAAAACTGTATATTATCTAAAATTGGCCAATTTGCGAAAAAACGACAAATTCATCACCAAGAACGGCCAGGAAAAAGTAGCATTCAAAACCAACAACACCCTCAGCTTTATTATAACCAAAACAAATCCCAAAATAAACCCTAAGAAAAAATCAGGAGTGTACAAACTTTCCTGTTCCGACTGCAACGCAGTATACATAGGACAAACCGGCAGAACCTTTGAACAAAGGTTCAAAAGACACTCAAGCAGCTATAGACGCAAATAAACGGACTCCAACTATGCCGAACACATCTTAAACCACAACCACACGTTCACACACCAACCCGAGATCCTATACATATCCACTAAAGGCATTAAACTAAATTAGCCAGAAAGAATAGAAATAATGAAACACAACAATAGCCACTACACAACATTATTACACAGCACAAACGAAATCCTGAATAGGAAAATCCTGAATAAGAAAATACTGATATCGACGGACAGTAAAGCTGCCTTGCAAGCTTTAATCACCTGCAAAGTAACCTCTGGTCTCCTGCTAGAGTGCATAGAGCTGCTGAATCAGATATCAAAAAAAATGTTCTTACCCTCCGTTGGGTGAAAGGACATCAAGGAAATGAGGGTAACGATAAAGCAGACGAGCTGGCCAAGAAAGGCTCAAACAGCCCTCCCTGTGGCCTTGAGCCAATCATTAAACCAGCCGTAACAACTGTTAACACTATCCTTAAAAATATTACCCATAAACTACAGACTGTAAGATGAGCAAGCAAAGAAGGGTGCCGCCAAAGCAAAAGAGCTTTACTGACTCCTTCCAAAAAGCTAGCAAAATACTGTCTACAGTTGTCCCGAATTAATCTACAAATAATTGCAGAGACATTCACGGGACACTGTCGACTACATAAATATCTCCACACTCTGGGCTTGGTAGATAGTCCTATATACCCGAACTAGAAGACGAAACCGCTGAACATGTGCTATGTCACTGTCCAGCTTTAACGTCGATAAGAAGATCCGTGTTGGGGGACTCGACATGGCTAGAATAAGCACCACCCCTCCCGCCAGAATTCTGGAGTTCATCTTACATGTGGGATGGCTCGAGATCTGATGGGCACGGGCTGCTTGGAGGTAGTACAATAGGCCCGATTAAGTGGCCTAAGTGCAGGGAGCTTGCTCCCCCTTCTTAATAATCTAGATCCAGATCTAGCCATTACACATTATTAAACGACTAGATCGATCTCAACAATTCTCCTATAATAACAGTTCTAACGGAGCACCAGATAAGGAAAAATAGCGTTACTGCGAACATATAAATACCGGGCCTAACCCTTACGCAGTCAGTTAAAAACCCGCTCCGAAGATGATACAGTGATCGAAACAGCTGTCAGCAACCAAACTGACAAAATTAGTGCAAATGGTTATTTAAATTTAGTTAGTACGCCGAATTTATTAAATAAAATCTATAACTACAAACATAGAAAGGTGGGCGAACTTTACTTACCGTCTCTTCCAAACCCATCACTTGACTGACCATCCCAATAAAATGAATTACTGCTAACACGAATATTATTTCAATTGCGATTAGTTTTATGTCAAAAATATTTTGTCCGCCGTTCAAAAAACATATTACTATAAGAGATATAGTACAAATATAAATGATTATGGTACACAACAACCAAATTAGTAGTGCTGGATTTGCGAGCCTTACAAATAAATCTACCAAACGGACATATGTGGCGTAGATATGCTCTTGAGATTTCATCCATTCGCAAAGTTGAAAATTTTTAATAAATTCAAGGTTGCGGATTTCAAGTCTCTTTCTTAATTTTTCGGCCAAAGTATCTTCAAATTGTGTAAACATTGTTTTATAGGCGACTATTATTACAGTGGAACAAATGAAATACGTTACAATTACAAAGAAACACACCGTATGTCCTAATAAAGTCGTAAATGGTAAATATAAATAATAGTAAATTATTGTCGCTACTAAACTGCAGCCACCTAGAGTACCATAAATTCCCGTGTATCCCAAAATACGACATAATTTAATAACATCAATCGTAAATAATTCCTCCGAGTGCGTTTCTTTAAAATTTACTAATTTTTCAATCAGACTAAACGCATCGATAATTACGTTAACTTGTAAAACAAACGAGACATTACACGAGAGTAGGCCGATAACGGCAATAAAATTTGGAAATAAACAAACCAAATCGAACAAATTTAAATTAGTTTTAAAACCATCGATAATGGCGCCCCCACACTCAAAGAGCCAATACGTTAAAAACGAAATAATTATAAGGGACGTAAACACGCGTATTTTAGATAATTTAAAATTGAACTTGTGGTACTTATTCTGATGGTTGCACGTAATTGCGTAGTAAGGTAAGCCCAACACTGAAGATAATGAAAGAATTGGACCGGCTAAACAACTCAGACAGTTTGCAACGAACATTTTCGACATCTTGTTTTGTGTACGTTACGTCGAGAACTGGCCCTAATTTCGATTTTCGAGTCCATTAGGTTTTAATTGCATTTTTTTGCTTAATTTTTTAGTACTTCAGTAAATAACGGCAAATGATTTTTGAAATACTTTTGTGTGGGTATTATCACGAAAACGATCTTCGAATTGATTCTCAGGATAATTATCTCTAACGATTTATTTTTTTTGTTTCGTGACCCCAACTACTTTGGCAAATATTAGAATTTCGTGCCATGACAATAATTATTACAGGTGCCTTAACCCTGATTCGCAAAATTAACCCTTTTGCCGCCATACATATGGTAATGCGTTGTGGTCCACATCTTCTCGCGTTCTATCCATCGCAACTCGATGGTTTCGTGATCATTGGACTCGATACCAGTTTAGTTTTTTTGGGTTAAAATTGACAGAAACTGAAAAATGGCAAACCTTCTTGGATTTTATGAGCCACCACGTGTAGAACGACATTTTGACGACCATAGGATTGTGGTATCCCAGAGGGTAAGGAATCATTTGAAAGAGGTTCCAGTATTTAATCACGAAGTGAAAACAAAATACATTTCTAAACGGTTTTGATGCGACTGTGGACTACACTAATAAATATAAAAATTAATCCGATTGGTTGATTGATCGCCAACCAATCCGAGTCCAAAGTTGCGCTTCCACGTTGCACGCAATTTTGAATACTTCTAACCGAGCACGACGCGCTTCACAGTGCTCACATCTACGAGAAGAATTTAAGTAACTCAAAAAAAGAGACCCTAGGCTAAATGATATCGCTCTCCCTCCCACTCTCACCCAGATATGAATTAAGTTGGGAAATGAATAGATTTGGCTTTTACTTTGTGCAAATCGAGATTGATTTTTGTACAAACTAAATTAGAATAGCCATTTGCACTAATTTTGTCAGTTCGATTGCTGACAGCTGTTTCGATACACTGTATCATCTTCGGAGCGAATTTTTAACTGTCTGCGTAAGGGTTGCGTCCGGTATTTATATGTTCGAAGTAACGGTATTTTTCCTTATCTCGCGTTCCGTTAAGACTTTTATTATCGGAGAATTGTTGAGATCAATCTGGTCGTTTAATAATGTGTAGTTACTATTATTGTTGTGTTTCATGATTTCTATGGTTTCTAGGTAATTTAGTTTAGTACCTTTAGTGGATATATGTAGAATCTCGGGTTTGTGAGTGAATGTGTGGTTGTGGTTGAAGATGTGTTCGGCATAGTTGGAGTCAGGTTTTCTGTGTCTGTAGCTTCTTGAGTGTTCTTTGAACCTTTGTTCAAAGGTTCTGCCGGTTTGTCCTATGTATACTGCATTGCAGTCGGGGCAGGAGAGTTTGTACACTCCTGATTTTTTCATAGGGTCTATTTTGGTTTTGGTGTTGGTTATAATGGAGCTGAAGGTGTTGTCAGTTTTGAATGCTACTTTTTTGTTGCTGTTTATGGTTATGAATTTGTTGAGTTTTTGGAATGGAAGTCCGATGAAAGTGAAAGCGGTGTATTCTTTTTTAGTATCATCGTGTGTTTGTTGTGCGTAGACCATAGCCAAAGTCTGTTTGTGGAGTTTTTTCTTGAGGATGTTGGTGATTATGTTAGGACTGTATGCATTATTTTTAGCTATTATGTATATTCGGTTTAGCTCTTTTTTGTAGTTTTAGTCCGTCATTGGGACGGAAAGTAGTCTGTGAATCATAGAGTGGAAGGCGGCTAGTTTATGTGAGATGGGGTGGGTGGAGGTGTTGTGTATAGTCGTGTCTGTGTGGGTCGGTTTGTGGGAAATGGCAAAGGAGTGTTTATTGAGCTCTCTGGATATGGAGAGGTCTAGAAAGTTTAGGGTTTTGTTGTCCTCTTTTTCCATAGTGAAAGTGATGTTTTTGTGGAGTGTGTTGAGGTATTGAAGGAAAGTGTCTAATTGTCTGTTCGTGCCGTTCCAGCAGACTATTATGTCGTCGACGTATCTGTACCAGTAGCTAAAGTTTGAAGTATGTTTGGAGTTGTGTATTTGTTTTTCGAAGTGATTCATAAAGATTTCAGCCAGGAGAGGAGATAGAGGAGAACCCATGGGTAGTCCTTCTTTCTGTAAGTAGAATTTGGTATCGAAAGTGAAGTGGTTTTGCTTAAGACATGTAGTTGTAAGTTCTAGGATTTCTTCCATAACTCCAGGTAGGGCTTTATTGTGGTTTAGTAGCGTTTCGATCAGATTCGGTAGTTCGTCGGTGGGAACGCTTGGGAACAGGTTTTTTACGTCGAAGGAGATGAGGCGGCTATTGTTGAGTTTAAGATTTTTTATTTTGTTTATTAATTCTAGGGAGTTTTTGACTGCATATTTAGGAGTAAAATTTGTGTGCTTTTTAAGGATGATCGTAAGTTTTTTAGCTATTTTGTTGCATGGTGCGTTGATGTAAGAGCATACATCGAAAACAGCTGTATTGAAACAGCTGTCAGCAATCGAACTGACAAAACTAGTGCAAATGGCTATTCTAATTTAGTTTATACAAAAAAAAAAGTTGGGAAATGTTATTTTTAATCAATGTATAAACATAATTTTTTTCTTTTGGCGTGGGGGTACTCAGGATAGACTGTCTCAGTGCCGTTTCCTAATAAAATAATGTATTGAGAAGATTCATTCTTTACGTATGCCTTTACATAAATATGCAGGATGTAAAGGACACCTAAAATAGTCTTAGCTCTCATAGCTGAACAATAGGAATTTTTATAATTATCGGTTCTACGAGTCTCCCATAAAAGACGGCCATTCACCACCGAATTTAGTTACGGGGTACGTCTAAAATACAAAATGGGCGGGGGTACGGGGGGGGTGACTAGTGCCACTAAGAAAGTCTTATGATGGTACTTAATACACGTAGTCTGAGAGATTAACCAAAGACGTTCTACATGGGTTAGGAGTTTACGGTGTGCTCATTCTTCTCGTAAACGTTTTATTTCCCCTAGGCTCAAAATAAGGCTATTCTCATATCAAACATCTACCCATCCATCATTAAAATATCCATTTTAATCTAATACTGTTTTATATCGGATCAGATAAACAATCTTCTACTAAATTAAACGCATTTTTCAATGATTCGTTTTCCTTTTCAGGGTAGATCAATTGCGCACAGCCAGGTTTACCCCAAAAATGTTTCTCTTTCATAGGTAAATTGAACACAAGTCACCCCACGAAGGTAAATGGTACACAACTTTCGGAAATATCGTTAATTTGGGCAGCAGATATTTTCAACCAAGGGATTAACTCCTAACGACTACTCTATAACTGCTTAAAATGCCCTTAGATCAGTATGTATTTTGCATTTGTGGTAGTTAGTTGGTCGAACAAATGCTCAGTGAAAACAGCATTCGCTTAATCATCATAGGAGCTAAATTCCGTAAGGATTAAGAACATTAAGTTAATTTCCTGACTTTGTCTACACCTGACTGACCCTTCCCAAATGTGAAGAATTTCTAGACCACTGTGCGCAATCTACCTACTCCCTTTCTTTTGAGTCCGACTTCCTGGTTAAATTAAAGACAAAAAAAATTTTTTTTACTCGCTACATGCCAAAACCCAAACACTACGCACAGAGGTGTCGGACTTACCGGCTCTTCCAAGCCCATCATTTGACTGAGGAAACCGATAAAACCATAATCGCTATCACGAATAATACTTCAATTACAATAATTAGTTTTATATCTAAAATATTTTGTTCGCCGTCCAAAAAACATATTACTGTATTAGAGGATAAAGAAAAAATAGAATTCGGAATACAACTTAGACAATTGACAATCACCATTTTCGACATCTCGTTTAGTATACGTTTTGTCGAGAACTAGCCAAAATTTCAATTTTTCTGTAAGTCGATTATGTCTTATATATTTAAGGGTCTCAATAAATTCTTTTATATATTTATTATGGGTATTATCAATAAAACGACCTTCGTAATGTTTTTCATGATAATGACTATTGACGATTTATTTCTTACTGAATCTGTATATTACATTTAGGTCTTTTTGTTTCACGACCTCTAGTAAAGTAAATAAGACTTTCGTGCCATATGTAACAGTAATTATTATTAATAATTTTTTTTGTATTTTACGTCCGCATCAACTACTGTGGTTATTAGCAGACGGGACCTACAGCTTTAGGTGGGTTTCGAACCACCAGGACCGGGTATTTGACACATAGAAACAGTCCAGTGGTGTCAGCCGGCTTTGAACCTACGACCTTTACATCCACATATCCACATGCGACAATTCTAGCCTCTAGACCACCCCGGTCCTCTCTAACAGTAATTATTATTATGACTTATGACTATTGAAGAATTTTAAACAATTTAAAACTTATTGGACTTAGAACCGAAAGTTTCGTAAGTTTCTAACCAAAGACGTTAATCAAGAAGTTCCATATTAGGGTCCCGTTAAAAAAAATTGACATTGACATAATTGAAAATTTTTATTAAATTCGATGTTACGGATTTTAAGCCTTTTTTCAAATTTTCCCAGCAAATGTTTTTCAAAATTTATAAGCAAAATTTTTCCAGCAACCATTAATACAGTGACTAGAATGAAACACGCTGCAGCTACATATATGGTCATTGTGTGCCCTAATAAAGCCAAAAACGGCAAATTGGAAAAATAGGAAATTATGGCCATTAAACTGCAGCTACCGAGAGCACCATAAATTCCGATGTATTCCAAAATACGGAACTTTTTGATAGTATCTACTGTTATAGACTCCTCCAATAGTGATTCTTTAAAATGCATTAATTTTTCAAGCAGGTTCAACGTGTCAAAAATTAAGTTTCTTTGTAAAACGAGGGATACTGTAACCGCAAGTATAACAAGAGTCTCAATAAACACTGTGAATAAACAAATCAAATCGAACAACTTTAGATTAGTTTTAAAGCCATCAACAATGGCACCCCCACAATCAGCGAGCCAATAAATAAAAAATGAAATAATTTATTATAAGAGACGAAAGCACGCGTTTTTTAGATAATTTCCAATAGAATTTGTGGTGCATATTCTGATGGTTGCACTTAATTATATAATAAGGTAAACCCAACACTGAATATAATGAAATAAATGGACCCACTAAACAACTTATGCAATTTTCAACAAACATTTTGCTATACGTTACGTCGAGAACTGGCCGAAATTTCGATTTCGTTGTAGTCCATTAAATGATTTTTTAATAGTATATTAAAGTACAAGTTTCATAAGGCACCTTGTTAACGTACGAGTCCAAGTTTTAAAAAGGACGAGTACTTAACACGGCTTATGAAACGTGTAATTTATACTATTTTTTCTATTTCACATTTAAAAATAATTTGTTAAAATATTTAAATAATTAACATCATGGAGATTTTCTTTTTATAATAATTGTGGTGGCACTGACTGAAATGTCACCATCTTTCGTTCAATGATTCATAGATGTCGCAAGTTTATTTTTTTAAATTTAAATAATGCACCTACTCCTGTCTGTATAATTTAAATTTTAACAAATAAAAATGAATGAACTATGTCAAAACATTATTCTTTATTACATTTCAATTCTAATAAGCTCTAAAAATAAACATTTTAATAAATGATATTTGACATTTGTAAACGTCAGTGCAACTTGACGCAAACTTAGCAGAAGAAAATACCCCAGAAACAGTACGTTAAGAGAGCTTCTTAACGCACTGTTTTGAGACCAAAACAGTACGTTAAGGAGTGGATTAAAGTACCGAAATAGAAAAAATACGTTTTATAGGTATTATCAATAAAACGATCTCCGCATTGTTTTTTAGGATATGTAATGAGTATCGACGATTTATTTCTTGCTGAATATTATATCGAGGCCTTTGTGTTATACGACATCTGCTAATTATTTAAGTTTTATGCTGTTATTATAATAATCCTTAACGCCCAACCCCAAAATCCAAAAAAAGTTCTACTCTTCAGGTTTTCGATGAGGCCTGTGCAAAGGCGGCACAAGGGTGCGTTTTACAAGTTTTTTGCAAATAACTCGCTTACTGTAGATCGTATGTTGATGAGGATTATTATAAAAGTTTTAGAAAACATTATTAGCTGCAATATTGTTTGTATGCATTTCTGTCGTAAGTTTAACCCTCATGGTACCATACAAATTTACAACTTATACCTACCGCACGGGGTACCCGGGTACCCTGCATGTTTTATATGGAGAATGAGTAGTAATACAGCTAATTAGTTTATATTTGGGCGATATTAATTATTATTGCAACTTGCAAGTGTATTATTTTTTAAATTATAATTTAAAAAAAATTAAAATAACAATTTTTGTTGTCAAATTGGAGCGGTTTTGTGAAGACATGACGTCGTCGGCATTTACGACAGAGTTTATGTTATATTACACTGCAATATTTTTACAAATAAACCCTGTGTCGGCACGTGCTTTATTTCGACAGTGCCCAGAAGACAATTGTTAGTTTCCCACGCCTTTTTACCTAATCCAAAATTTATTTATAACCAGCAAATGACTATTTGCGTCTCAAAAGTAAATCTGTTATGTGAAGATAACATGCACTTTCTGTGGGCATAGCGTCGTGGACATTTACAACAGGGTTTATTTTTATTTTGTACTGCAACATCTTTCCAAATAATCCGTGTCCAGAATCATAGAAATAATTTTTGTTTTTTGTTGAAAATTACCCTATTAGCTGCCTTCAAAATCAAATCAACGTAGGGAAATTTTAAAAGATTTAGGAAAAACTCTTTGTATGCCATCCATACTAGATCGAAGTATATAGGATCTATACTAACTAAACTAGGGATTAGGGATTAAGGATTATGAACTAGGGAACTAAAGGATTAATTATACAATTTTATTTTGATAAAAATTGCATTGTTATCATTTCTTGGCGTCATAGTAAGCATTACAAAACCACAGCCACAAATAAACGTTCAAGAACGGGATAAAACTGAACGACTGAGGGTAATTGGTTGTTGCATAATTTGAAAGAATGGTGAAAAGATGCCAAACAGGAAAACGAGGAAGAGATGAGAGAGTTGTAAAAATTTTGTCTGTGATGGGCATATCTCACCGACTTCCATTAGATCTAACGATTGTGCAAGTACAAAAGTTCATCACTAACTTTTTTTGCGATTTCTAATTAGTAATAATTATTGTTTATAATAGTAATTAATATTTATAATTTAAAAATGTGTAATATAAATGGATAATTTGAATACTTCTACTTTTAATTGATTGATTCCCCATGAAATACAAGCAAATAACAGCGAGGTACCCGGGTACCCCATGCGGTAGGTTTAAGGTGTAAGTTATTTAATTACAAAAATATCCCATCTCACTTAATTTTTTTGTGCCCCTCTAATATTTTCGTATAAAGAATTAAATTTTACAGGATGTCAAAGAGTCTCAATAATATTCCTTTAAAATAAAAAAAGTTATAGACTTTTAAACTCAAAAAAGTACCCGGGTACCCCGTACGGTAGCTTTGGGGTTAATACTTTTCGAGATATAGAGCAGAGAAGGGTAACAATGAATTCGGTTACGTGTTTACGAGATACTAACGCTGGGAGTTTGATGCGCAAGTTTCATAAAAGGAGTCAGCCATCAAAGTTATTCACTGATGGAGTGATGGATAATCAGGTACTACATGAGGTAGGTGGTAGAATAAAGATGTAATTATAGATTTCGGTAAGCAAAAGTCGCGTTAGGTTTTGTCTTGACTTAGGTGAAGGTTATTTTAAAACAAACTGGTGCTAGGCTTCGCCTTCGTAACTAATACTAGAAACTACATAAAAAGGTAATGAATTTACTTACCATTTCTTCCAAGGCCATAAATTGACTGACGAGACTAATAAAAGTAATAAGCGTTATTACGAATATTATCTGAATTACAATTAGTTTTGAATCATAAAAATTTCGTCCACCATCCAAAAAACATATTACTGTAAGTGATACACAACAAATATAAATTAGTATGGTACACAACAACCAAATCAGTACTGCTGGATTGAAGAATCTTAGAAATACATGTATTAAACGGAGAAAGGTGGCGTAAATATGCTCTTGAGATTTCATCCATTCACAAAGTTGAAAATTTTTAATAAATTCAATGTTACGGATTTGACGCCTGTTTTCAAATTTTTCCAGTAATTGTTTTTCAAAGCTTATGAGAAAAATTTTAAAAGCAGCTACTACTAAAGTCACTAATAAGAAACACGTTGCAGCTACATATAAGCTCATTGTGTGTCCTAATGACGCCAAAAACGGTAAATTGAAAAAATAGTAGAAAATTATTGCGATTAAACTGCAGCTACCGAGAGTAACATAAATTCCGATGTACTGGAAAATACGACACCTTTTGCTAAAATCCACCGATAAAAATTCCTCCGACTGTGATTCTTTGAAATTAATTAATTTTTCAAGCAGATTAATCGCATTGACAATTTCATTTACTTGTAAAACGTACGATATTGTTACCGCAAGTACAACAACACTCTCAATAAAAATTGGAAATAAACAAATCAAATCGTACAAATTTAAATTAGCTTTAAAACCATCAACAAAAGAGCCCCCACACTCGAAGAGCCAATAAATTAAAAATGAAGTAATTACAAGAGAAGAAAGCACGCGTTTTTTAGATAACTTCAAATTGAATTTGTGGTACTTATTCTGATGGTTGCACGTAATTACGTAATAAGGTATACCCAACACTGAAGAAAATGAAATAAATGGACCCGCTAAACAACTTATGCAATTTTCAACAAACATTTTGGACATCTCGTTTGCTACACGTTAAGTCGACGACTGGCCGAAATTTCTATTTTTCTGTAAGTCCATTAGTCTTCAATTAAATTACGTTACAATAAATAATATCATATTAGTTTTTATACTTTTTATGTGAATTACCAATAAAACGATCTTCCAATTGTTTTTCAGGATAATAATTACAATTATTGATTAATATCTTATGGAATATTGTTTTATTTAGTTCTTTTTTGTTCGCGACCTATTGGTATGTTTGCCAAACAAATAAGTAAATGTATAAAACCGAGGATCAAAACTAATCTCCTCTAAATCGCGACATTAAAATTTTCCACTTTTCTCTTGCTCTTCTAATATTGTCATAATGTTAAAACTATGGTTGTTGAAAATTTAAAAAAAAAGTGTAATCAACTCTCATCACTCATCAGCTCATCACTTTGTAGTGTATAGGCTGTGTAATTAAAATCATCATAATACCGTAACATAATACTGGAAAATAACCGACAGATTTCTACAGTGAGTTCCCAGGACCAAATTAAAACACTGCTCTTCTTGTAATTATCACCAAGTGCTCCCCTGAAAAGTTTTAAGCTCTCAATGTGATGTTAAAGGTTTAAAAAATTATTTTATTCGAAAGGACAGTAAAGTTACAATAACCACTTTTAAAAAAACTAAAAAAACTTACGCTATAATATAGTATGAATTTAGTGTAATTTAGTGCACTAATAAAATAATTTGGTGCGCGTCTAGTTTAGGCGCTATACGGGTTGGAAATGTGGTTATTGTAAGTTCAGGCGTAATAACCACCTTCTCCGATTTTTATGAAACTTGGTGATAATTTAGTAAGAATTTAGTGTAATTTAGTGCGATAGCAACTAAATTGAGTACACGTCTAGTTTAGGAGCTATAAAAGCCTCGTTGACTCGTTGAGAGTTTAATTTGGTTTAATTTAGATAGTTTTCTTAATTGTCCTCTGTCCTCTGTCCGCTGTCCGCTGTCCTCTGTCCTCTGTCCTCTGTCCTCTGTCCTCTGTCCTCTGTCCTCTGCCCTCTGTCCTCTGTCCTCTGTCCTCTGTCCTCTGTCCTCTGTCCTCTGTCCTCTGTCCTCTGTCCTCTGTCCTCTGTCCACTGTCCACTGTCCTCTGTCCTCTGTCCTCTGTCCTCTGTCCTCTGTCCTCTGTCCTCTGTCCTCTGTCCTCTGTCCGCTGTCCGCTGTCCTCTGTCCTCTGTCCTCTGTCCTCTGTCCTCTGTCCTCTGTCCTCTGTCCTCTGTCCTCTGTCCTCTGTCCTCTGTCCTCTGTCCTCTGTCCTCTGTCCTCTGTCCTCTGTCCTCTGTCCTCTGTCCTCTGTCCCCTGTCTTCTGTCCTCTGTCTTCTGTTGTGTGTCCTCTGTCCTCTTTCCTCTGTCCTCTGTTTTCTGTTCTCTGTTCTCTGTTTTCTGTTCTCTGTTCTCTGTTCTCTGTTCTCTGTTCTCTGTCCTCTGTCCTCTGTCCTCTGTCCTCTGTCCTCTGTCCTCTGTCCTCTGTCCTCTGTCCTCTGTCCTCTGTCCTCTGTCCTCTGTCCTCTGTCCTCTGTCCTCTGTCCTCTGTCCTCTGTCCTCTGTCCTCTGTCCTCTGTCCTCTGTCCTCTGTCCTCTGTCCTCTGTCCTCTGTCCTCTGTCCTCTGTCCTCTGTCCTCTGTCCTCTGTCCTCTGTCCTCTGTCCTCTGTCCTCTGTCCTCTGTCCTCTGTCCTCTGTCCTCTGTCCTCTGTCCTCTGTCCTCTGTCCTCTGTCCTCTGTCCTCTGTCCTCTGTCCTCTGTCCTCTGTCCTCTGTCCTCTGTCCTCTGTCCTCTGTCTTCTGTCCCCTGTCCCCTGTCCTCTGTTTTCTGTCTTCTGTCCTCTGTCTTCTGTCCTCTATCCTCTTTCCTCTGTCCTTTGTTCTCTGTCCTCTGTTCTCTGTCTTCTGTCCTCTGTCTTCTGTCTTCTGTCTTCTGTCTTCTGTCCTCTGTCCTCTGTCCAAAAAAAGACGAAGAATGAGATACTTATCTCATTCATACTGCTACGTTTCGTTTCTAGTTATCAATGGCAGTAATTTTCAGAACTTCGGTAGGATATTGAGGGGGGGGGAATTCGCGTTAAATAGATAGGAAATAGACAAATTTGGACATAGTATCGTATTCATACTGCTACATCTTTCGAATTATTATTTTTCATACACACGCAAATTTGAAAATTGTAAACCGCCAAATTTGTTATGTAGCCATGTATGTAGCAATTTTTCTTTTCCGTTTCAACTAATTGATATTATGAGTGTTATCACTATAAATAATATCATTAGGAAATTATGAAAAAATTCTTGCGGTATTTCGGTCGATAATTTCAAGACACGCATAAAATGATTGTTTAGGATTGTTTGTCCTTCTTTTAACCCTAAAGCTACCGTACGGGGTACCCGGGTACTTTTTTGAGTTTAAAAGCCTATAACTTTTTTTATTTTAAAGGAATATTATTGAGACTCTTTGACATCCTGTAAAATTTAATTCTTTATACGAAAATATTAGAGGGGCACAAAAAAATTAAGTGAGATGGGATATTTTTGAAATTTAACAACTTACACCTTAAACCTACCGCATGGGGTACCCGGGTACCTCGCTGTTATTTGCTTGTATTTCATGGGGAAACAATCAATTAAAAGTAGGATTATTAAAATTATCTATTTATACTACACATTTTTATATTATAAATAATTATTATTATTATAAACAATAATTATTACTAATTAGAAATCGCAAAAAAAGTTAGTGATGAACTTTTGTACTTGCACAATCGTTAGATCTAATGGGAGTCGGTGAGATATGCCCATCACTGACAAAATTTTTACAACTTTCTCATCTCTTCCTCGTTTTCCTGTTTGGCATCTTTTCCCCATTCTTCCAAATTATGCAACAACCAATTATCCTCAGTCGTTCAGTTTTATCCCGTTCTTGAACGTTTATTTGTGGCTGTGGTTTTGTAATACTTACTTTGACGCCAAGAAATGATAACAATGCAATTTTTATCAAAATAAAATTGAATAATTAATTTTTTAGTTCCCTAGTTCATAATCCTTAATCCCTAATCCCTAGTTTAGTTAGTATAGATCCTATATACTTCGATCTAGAATGGATGGCATACAAAGAGTTTTTCCTAAATCTTTTAAAATTTCCCTACGTCGATTTGATTTTGAAGGCAGCTAATAGGGTGATTTTGAACAAAAATTATTTCTATGATTCTGGACACGGATTATTTGGAAAGATTTTGCAGTACAAAATAAAAATAAACCCTGTTGAAAATGTCCGCGACGCTATGCCCACAGAAAGCGCTTCTGTTAGCTTTACAAAACAGCTTCACTTTGGAGACGCAAATAGTCATTTGCTGGTAATAAATAAATTTTGTATTAGGTAAAAAGGCGTGAGAAACTAACAATTGTCTTCTGGGCACTGTCGAAATAAAGTACGTGCCGACACAGGGTTTATTTGTAAAAATATTGCAGTGTAATATAACATAAACTCCGTTGTAAATGCCGACGACGCCATGTCTTCACAAAACCGCTCCAATTTGACAACAAATATTGTTATTTTAATTTTTTTTAAATTATAATTTAAAAAATAATACATTTGCAAGTTGCAATAATAATTAATATCGCCCAAATATAAACTAATTAGCTGTATTACTACTCATTCTCCATATAAAACATGCAGGGTACCCGGGTACCCCGTGCGGTAGGTATAAGTTGTAAATTTGTATGGTACCATGAGGGTTAAATCTGGTTATTAAAAATATGGAATTACTTACCGTCTCTTCTATAGTCGTCAATTGAACGACGATACCAACAAAATAAGTAACTGCTACTACGACGATTATTTCAATTATTATCAATTTTACATCAAAAATATTTTGTTGGTCATCCAAAAAGCATATTACTATAAGAGATAGAGCACAAATATAAATGAGTATGGTACACAACAACCAAATAACTAGTGCTGGATTAATAAGTTTTACGAATAAATCCATCAAACGAATTAAGGTTCTGTAGTGATACTCTTGAGATTTTAACCGTTCGCAAAGTAAAAAATTATTAACCAGCTCGATATCGCAAATTTTACGTCTATTTTCTAAGTTCCAGATTAGAGATTCCTCGAAGGCTTTGAAAACAGTTTTAAATGCAGTTATTATTAAGAAGTAAAATAAAAAATACGCCCCGACTACGTAAAAGCACATTGCTTGTCCTAATAATGTCATAAACGGTGAATTGAGCAAATAGTATAAAATTATTTCGAATAAACTGCACGCAGTAAGAGTACAAAAAATTCCGACGTATTCAAAAGTACGACATTTTTTAATAACTTTTATGGTAAATAATTCCTCCGACTGTGATTCTTTGAAATTAATTAATTTTTCAAGCAGACTAATCGCATCGATAATTACGTTCACTTGTAAAACCATCGATATTGTACATGCAAGTACTACGAGGCTCTCGAAAAAATTTGGAAATAAACAAATCAACTCGAACAAATTTAAATTGGTTTTAAAACTATCAACAATGGCGTACCAACAATCGACAAGCCAAGAAATTAAAATTGAGATTATTAAAAGACACGAAAACACACGAGTTTTTGATAATTGCAAAATGAATTTGTGGTACTTATTCTCGTGATTGCACGTAATTACGTAGTAAGGTACACCCGCTACCGAACAGAATGAAAGAACTGGACCCCACAAACAACTTATGCAATTTTCGACTAACATTTTTTGAGATGTCTCGATTTTTGTACCTTACGTCTAGAACTGACTCGTTTCGTTTCGTTCGTTATTAGTTTGGTAAGTCGATTAAGTGTTAATTGACTTTAAATATTACAATATATAATAATATAATATAAGTAATGATAAGTGTACGAGTAATAATAGTAGTTAATGACTTTTTGGTTTACTTTATTACGTAAATATGATATCAATCAAAATTATTCTTTCTACCAGAGGGTAAATTAATCTTATCGATTTATTCTTTATTTATCTACGTAAATTGACGAAAATGCGTTTTAAAAAGTAATTTTTAGTTTGCATGTACCCTATAGTTTACTTTTATCCCCCACTTCAATCTTCTCAAGGAGCTATACTTCAACACGCTCTAGCATCTAAGCTGTTCAATTAACGAACCGCATAAAAGACATAGTTTATAGGAAATTGAATGCACTTTATTTTTTTATAAAAACTTTTTTCTCTAAAAGTGCGTAGTTTCAAAGTTATATTTGCAAAAACTAAAACAACAGCTTTTTGGCAGATTTTGGAATATTTGTCAAACTGTAATGCGCTCTAGCGCCTAAGCCGCTTGTCTGAAGAAAAACGGTTAAGAAACATAATTTGTTGAAAATAAAATTTCATTTCGTTTTGTATAAAAACACTTTTGCCTAAAAGTGCGTAGTTTTTGAGTTACTGTAAATAAACTAAAATAACAGCTTTCCGGCAAATTTTGTAATATTTCTCACACTTTAACGCGCTCTAGCGCAGAAAGTGCTTGATGAAAGTGAAAATCTTAAGAAACATAATTTGTAGAAAATTTAATGTGCCTTATTTTCAAATAAGTTATATCTATTAAAGTGCGTAGTTTCCCAGTTATAGGCTAGAAACTAACATAACTGCTATTTGTCAAATTTTAGAATATTTGTCAATCTTTAATACGCTCTAGCACCTAAACCGCTTGTTTGAGCAAAATGGCTTAAGAAACATAATTTGTAGAAAATTAAATTTACTTAAGTTTTGTTCATACGCACTTTTGTCAAAAAGTGCGTAGTTTTCGCGCTATAGGCAAGAGACTAAAACAACAGCACTTTGGCAGATTTTGAAATATTTGTCAAACTTTAATGCGCTCTAGCACCTAAACCGCGTGTCTGAAGAAAAACGCTTAGGAAACATAATTTGTTGAAAATCAAATTTTCTTTAGTTTTATATGAAAACACTTTTGCCTAAAAGTGAGTAGTTTTTCAGTTATAGTTAAAAAACTAAAATAACAGCTTTCTGGCAAGTTTTGTAATATTTGTAACACTTTAACGCGTTCTAGCGCCGAAAGCGCTTGATGAATCTAAAAATCTTAAGACACATAATTTATAGAAAATTTAATTTTCCGTATTATTAAATAAGACAAATTTTCTTTAAAAGTGCGTAGTTTCCCATTTATAGGCGAGAAACTAACATAACTGCTTTTTGTCAAATTTTGAAATATTTCTCAAACTTTAATGCGCTCTAGCACCTAAACCGTTTGTCTGAACAAATTGGGTAAGAAACACAACTTGTAGGAAATTAAATTTACTTTTGTTTTGTTCATTATCGCTTTTGCCTAAAAGTGAGTAGTTTCTGAGTTACAGGCGAAAAACTAAAACAACAACTTTTTGGTGGATTTCGGAATTCTTGCCACACTTTAACGCGCTCTAGTGCCTAAATCGCTTCCCTGAGGAAATAAACTTAATATATATAATTTGTTCACAATTTGACGTAGTTCATTTTTATATAGTCACACTTTTCTCATAAATTGTGTAGTTCATGAGTTGTAGGCGGAACCTAAAAGAAGAGCTCAAACCCATCCTTCTCGAACCACCTCCAAGTTAATGCTGCCACTAGACAGTTGTGGTAGATGGTCAGACTGTAGGTTTTATTACTCAATTCTAATGTTCTTTTAGCCATAGTAGGTACTTAGAAACTATACTTTGAGTGAGAGGAAGCACCGGTGTCAAAATTCGTAGGAATTTTAATAGCGAATTTTAACCAATCCCCAAACTCCAATCGGAATTATGCACTTTTAATCATCGAGGTGGAGAAAAATTAATAACGTGCGGTTACAAATTGCAACAGACTGTTGCGCATTGCGCCAATTTGTTACCTCCACAATAATTATCGAATCAACAAAACATCGATTTCTGTAGAAAAGGTACCAATAACGTGCACAAAAAAGTTTTTAAAAGTGCATAAAAACGAAGGGTTCTTAAGATCGGGGATTGCTAACTACGTACTGAAAAGTTTTCAGTCCAATTAAATATAATAACGTAATAAGAAAAAAGAGGGATACAACACAACGTATCTACTTACTTTTTCACAGCATTTTTAGTTTGACGTAACTTTCAAAGAAATGCTAGAATTTGCATTTGAAAACTACCTTAATTTAAAACAACTTCCACTACTACTATTAGAAAAACTTTTTTTTTCTCCTAATAACGCGATGAGAGGCGTAATGAAATAAGTTGGACGAAATTTCAACTCAAGAGAAGACACTCTTATAAGTTATCGTTAATTAATCTTAAGTGTTCAACCACCACTTAATTAATAGTTTGTTTCAGAGTGGAAAATCTTGAAGACCTACTCTGATCATCGGATTAGCAGACATTGATTGTTGAAGCTTAAAATTGATCTTAAATTAACTTCTTTAATTAATTAAAAAAGAAGGGCCGATAAACGAGTGTCAGTGAAACTGTTTTTAGAATAGATCGGTAAGTAAATTTCGAATTATAACGACGAGCGTTGATTTATGACTAGATGGTGCTGCGCCATGGAGCAAGTTTCAGTGGGTCGGCTTCCAATAAATAATTTAAAAACAAACAACTTTCAGCCGTTTACTTTAATACTTCGTACCTTAACGAATTTAAAAGTAAAATTTTTGATTTCCAAGTTTAATTCCTCCTTTTTCTTGTCGTTTATACTAACATTTTAAACATGAGATATTGCGGCTATTATTTCAGACGTTCTTTAAAGTGGGAAAATTTTAAATTAAAAGTAGGCGTAGAGAGGAACAAAAGAAAGTTTGCATTAGTTTGCAAACTGTTCAATTTTACTAGTTCAAAATTGAATAGTTATGGAAAACATCATGTCAAAATTTAGTTGAAATACATAAGGCTCCTTGGAGAAATCGCGTTGTTGTTTAAGGTCCGGATAGTTATTGATCTTATGCAGGTCCCGGCAGTTCTTTTTTTTTGTGTTTGGTAAATTTTCGTATATACTTTGATGTTGGAAATATTACGGTCTTATAAATTTTCTATAAAAATTTAAATAGCCAATATCTTATTTTTATTGGTTTAAATGGATTTGTGCTAGCCCCTGGGAGCGATCGATCATGTCCTAACGTATGACGGGATTGATTGCGTTTTGTACATAAACTTCACACGATTATTTAGTTTTCTGGCAATTAGCCCAGAATCGCTTTATTAGAAATTGCCACACTTTTGACTAAAATCGTTTCTAACGTTTTGTCGCAACTCTGAGGTGGCACGACGTAACGAGATAGGCGCGCTCTAATGAATAACCGGTTACCATGTGTCGGGAAGCTTACTCTGAATTTCTAACAAACTGTCAGTCGAAGTTTACGATTCTTTTCATACGCAGAACTGATCCTAGTTCAGGATTTGAGATAATTCGCTTTTTCTGAAATATTACGTGGAAGCTGTTGACAACGCAATCGCTCACGTATTAAGACGTTAAGCGGCATTACAAACAATAACTTGTTCAGATAAAGCTATAATTAGCAAAATTCGAGGCATATTTGCTAAAATAATTGTCACGATTACATCAATTAGTTATAATTATTAGTGCGTTAGATAATCCAACCGAATGATTGCAAACATCGGATTGACAAGGAGACAATCTCGAATTAGACTAATTATTAATTTAGACGAACATACTCGAGGGTAAGTTTAGCTATTGATAAGTCTACCAGAAAAAAAAAGAAGCTCACTTTCGTCACGCATCGACGCTTAAAAAAATTTTTTTCCTAACGCTTTCTCTAGCAGGTACTTCGCTTCTTCCAATTTCTCAAGCGCGTTAAATTATAATGCGAAATCCCTCGGTAATCTGATGGCCCTCTTCCTATAAATACTAACACACACACACAAAACACCCTAAAATATTAAGTACTTACAACTACGTGATATAATAAAGAAAATTTAAATTTGCTAAGGTTAAAAGTCACATTTTTGTCGAACAAAAACATTTGGGGCGAAATTTGAAGTGCAAAACTTGCCTTGTTTGTAACTTTGCGTCAGTTTTTAACTGTGCCAGCAAAAATTAAGTTATGGATTATAAGTAAGTGGGCATAATGAAAGAGATTTCACTGGAACTTTTTCTAAAGCATATTGAATGCTTGGCATTAAGGATAAATAAAGTTTTAGAATAGACCGTAATACTAATTTCGTAATTTTATTTTCTCCGCCATTAGATTAATTATTTAATTTTTATGGCTACGAAACGGTATTTTTCTAAAAGTATATTCTGATGTTATACGCTGCCCATGGGAGCCTATTAATTTATTTAAAGTGCGTAGGTAAATTTAGGCTCTGGAGGCTCTGGAGCGCGTTAGAATTTGACAATTATTCAAAAATCTGCTAAAAAAACTTGGTTTTTGTTTTTTGCTTATAACTCAAGAACTAAGCACTTTAAAAAAAATGTATTCTATATTAAAATGAACTTTACTAGATTTCCTACAAATTATATTTGAAAGGTTTTTTCCTCAGACAAACGGTGTAAGCGCTATAGCGCGTTAAAATTTGACATGTATTACAAAATGTGCCAAAAAAACTTCTTTTTTGTTTCTTGTTTATAACTCGAAAACTAAGCATTTTAGGAGAAATGCATTACTATATCAAAATAAACTATATTAGATTCTCTTTAAATTACATTTGTTACATTTTTTTTCAAGCACACGGTTTAGGCGCTGGAGCGCGTTAAAATTTGGCAAATATTCAAAAATCTGCCAAAAAAACTTGTATTTTGTTTTTTGCTTATAACTCGAAAACTAAGCATTTTATGAGAAAATGTATTCTTAATTAAAATTAACTATATAAGATTTCCTACAAATTATATTTATTAGGCTATTTATTCAGCCAAACGGTGTAGGCGCTAGAGCGCGTGAAAATTTGACATGTGTTACAAAATCTGCCAAAAAAACTTGTTTTTTGCTCCTTGCTTATAACTCGAAAACTAAGCATTTTAGGAGAAATGCTTTACTACATAAAAATAAACTATATTAGATTCTCTTTAAATTACATTTGTTACATTTTTTTTCAAGCACACGGTTTAGGCGCTGCAGCGCGTTAAAATTTGGCAAATATTCAAAAATCTGCCAAAAAAACTTGTATTTTGTTTTTTGCTTATAACTCGAAAACTAAGCATTTTATGAGAAAATGTATTCTTAATTAAAATTAACTATATAAGATTTCCTACAAATTATATTTATTAGGCTATTTATTCAGCTAAACGGTGTAGGCGCTAGAGCGCGTGAAAATTTGACATGTGTTACAAAATCTGCCAAAAAAACTTGTTTTTTGCTTCTTGCTTATAACTCGAAAACTAAGCACTTTGGGAGAAAAGCATTACTATATCAAAATAAACTATATTAAATTCTCTACAAATTACATTTGTCAGGTTTTTTCCTCAAATAAACGGTTTAGACTCTGGAGCGTGTTAGAATATGACAATTATTCAAAAATCTGCTAAAAAAACTTGGTTTTTGTTTTTCGCTTATAACTCAAAAACTAAGTACTTTAGGAAAAAATGTAAATTATATTAAAATAAACTTTATTAGATTTCCAACAAATTATATTTAAAAAGTTTTTTCCTCGGACAAACGATGTAAGCGCTATAGCGCGTTAAAATTTGACATGTATTACAAAATGTGCCAAAAAAACTTCTTTTTTGTTTCTTGTTTATAACTCGAAAACTAAGCATTTTAGGAGAAATGCATTACTATATCAAAATAAACTACATTAGATTCTCTTTAAATTACATTTGTTACATTTTTTCTCAAACACGCGGTTTAGGCGCTGGAGCGCGTTAGAATTTGGCAAATATTCAAAAATCTGCTAAAGAAACTTGTTATTTCTTTTCCGCTTATAACTCAAAAATTAAGCACTTTGAGAAACAATTTATTCTATATTAAAATGAAGTTTATTAGATTTCCTACAAATTATATTTAAAAACTATTTTTTTCAAACAACCGGCGTAGGCGCTAGAGTGCGTTAAGGTTAGACAAAAATTCCAAAATTAGTTAAATATAGCTGATTTGTCAGTTAATCGCTTATAACTTGAAAACTACGCACTTGATCAGAAAAATAGTACTACACTAAAATAAAGTGAATTACAATGTTTACAAATTATATTTTTAAAGTTATTTCTTTCAGACATGCAGCTGAGGTGCTAGAGCGCGTTAAAGTTTGATGATAGTTTGAAAATAGGCCAAAAAACTGTTTTCTTAGTTAGTTTTTCGATTATAACTCGGAAACTATGTAGCTACTTTCCAAAAAAAGTGCTTTTATACAAATATAAATTACGTTCAATTTTCTACCATTTATATCTCTTAGCATTTTTACGTCAGACTTACGATTTAGGTTAAGCGCTAAAAACCGTTGAAGTTTAGTGTACGTATATCGGACGTAGTGGCTAAGCCAAGAACAACACCATCCTTTGACGTGGTGAGGTCTATTTTCACAATATCCTTATTTGAAACAGTTCAATTAATTAATATTTAATTATTTAGATTGCTCATGTGTTTTCAAAATTCTCTGCTAATGTTTCGCTCTCTAAGTAACTAGGGACATTTACTCCGCGAGGTTTTAAGAAATATTTTAGACTCACCCAAAGCTTTTTAGAGCTGCATCAACGTTTTCCACACCTGAAAAAAGAAAAGAAACTTTACTACTCAATCCTAATGTAAAAGAAAACCTAGCACAGAAAGAAATTGTAATGTTTCGAGTCGTTAGAGCTCTATAAGAAAGCTTTAGAGAACGGTCCCAAATTATAAACCTCCTATTCTTGTAGATTTTAGCACATAAATTTACAAATGTTCGACACTAATTGCATTTACTATGCTTCACAAGATCGCTTTTTAAACAAAAAAAAAAGAAAAATCGATTTTAAAAAGAAAAGTTCTCCTTTAGCAGCTACCCATCAAAGTGATAGGGGGAAGTAAGGAACAAAAACTTTTCTTTTTGTCACAATTCATCTGTTTTAATTTAATAACATCGAGGAGGAGAGAAAAGCAGGAAGACAACACAAAAAATGTATAATAACTTTTGCAAGAAAATGTTACGCAAGAAAATTTAATATTTAAACTTTGCAATCACAACAAGGAACTTATTTAACTTTTTACAATTTCAGTTGGTTGTTTTAAATGTCTCCAGCGAGGCGCATTAAAAAATGTGTCTCGCCCAGCTTGAATTTTCGCTTATATTTTAATATTAAAAAAAATTTATACATGTCAGTCTATCTTTGAAAGGGTAATATCAAAGTGCAATTTGTAAAAATGTAATAATTTCCAGTTCGAAAAATCCTTTTAGTACTTTAGAGAACCTCTTCATTTTACATGATTTTTATCTTTTAAATCTATTATCATAAATCACATATATTTTATTGTAATTTTAAAATATGCTTTAAAGGTTTGCTTCTAAATAATAGGTCTCAAAGCTTAAAAAGAAAAGTAACTGACTGTTTACATCTTGTACGTTTCGACGAAATATGGATCTAGGATCCACCCGCTCTCCCCCCTGCACCCAGCTTAGCTATATCAGGAGTTACAGAGAGCGGGGTGATTGGTATCTCTCACATCAGAAGTCTTTTGACGTCTGCCCGCAGTACCAGTTTAAACAGACTGGTCACAGGTTCGGGCTTTTTTTTTTTTTTTTTTGAGAGGTTCGGGAAATCTTCTAAAGACCCCCCCGCATTCTGCGGGGGGAGTGTTGGATTCAGCGGTTGCCCGCTGCCTACCAACTAAAACCCTTTTCCTCTTTCGAAGTTTAACCTCCCCTGGGCCGTTTCCATATGCCAGGAGAGGGAGTCAAGTCTGTCTGTCTTGTGTTTTTTGTCGGTTTGTCGGTCGCGTGTCTGTGCTGGTGTCGTTGTTTTGGGGTCTGCCCTTTTTGTCTCTTGTCAGGTTCGGGGTTAGCTACGCCCCTTCTACCAGCAGCCACTTAATCGCCTCCGGATGATCCGTTACGACCTATTACAGACCAGTTACCATGAGGGAGAGCACTCGGTGTCTCTCTATCGCACGCCAACAGCGGGGACAAGCTACCATGATGGCGCACTCGTAGATCACCTTGCACCCTCCAACAGCGGGGCCTTCGGGGATTAGGTACATTGCGGAGAGCCTAGACACGCACTGGTGATGCCCACGTGCCTAACATTTAGAGCATGCATTCTACGGAAGTACGAGAACTTCCTACCAGAACTCGCGTCTACCCGTTACTATTTAAAGTACAACTGCAAATAAACTCTGGTGGAGAGACTGCAGCAGCCGATTTGATCCAAGGATCGCTTACGACTCCGCTGAGCGCTACACTGTACCGGTATAGCGGGTATAGTTAAATTGACCATATACCGCATACGTGTCAACACTCTACTTCCAGCTTTATACGTCAGTACTTTTCCCCTTCCCCGCACCCAATCGTGCACGGCACGGAGCTAAGCAGCTGCCGTTTTATGGGCTGGCCCCTGGATGTACCACACCAGCCCAAACCAACCAGTAAACTGACTGTTTACTGATGATAGTTACTTTCAGCGCTCTCCTCTATATTGTGGTGTCATACAAATTTCTAATTATTTCATTGACTGTATACGATTAATTTTGAGAAATTCAGATCTTTCAGGCGACTTGAATACTGGGACCGATGATGAGCATGAGCAATATCTCTAGATGTGAAGTGTTGACTGAATCAACAGTTACTCCAACTGACACACCAGTCTGTTGAACTCAATGAAGTTTTTTGTCTCGTTCCGTCTTTAATCTAGTCTAATCAAGACTCTCGGGGGATTATTGTTTATTTAGGTAGGGGGTCATTCATTCGAGCTCATTGCATTTCCTCTGAGCAGCCTCTCTGAACTTATCAAATCTCGAACTATCCCACTTAGAGTTGTGTAGAAAATATTTATATTTTCTGCCAGTTCTGAGTGGATGATTAAAAGAGGACGCCTGGAATCGTTGCGAAGCGACCTACTGGGCTCCAAGCAAGAAAGTTTCGCGGGACTCCAACCTCTGCAAAGAATAGAAGAACCACCTTGCTCAGGCTCGGCAAGTGAACCAGCCATTACCCGCTACCGGATCCAACCCAACACGCCCCGATTCTCAGAGTTAATTCTTATCCAAAAGTTGCGGATCCAGCTAGCCGACTTCTCTTTTCTACATTACTCTACTTATCGACTAGAGGCTATTCACGTATTCATCTTGGAGAGCTGCTGCGGATATGGGTTTAAACCAAAACAACAAATTATCTCGTGGCTCTTATCTGAATTTTTAAGGTCCGAAGGGAAGATTCAGACTCCGGACACCGCTGCAACTGCGTTGATCTTAGCGTTCCAAGCCATATCTCTCTACTAGCGGATTTTTTGGAACTCGGACGCTTATTAAGACTGGCCACTGGTCGCATATACTTGCACGTGACAATACAGCAGCACTAATGGAGCAGCATGCGGCGGTTTTACGTACCACGATACCACGATGGTGTTAGCTACGGAGACGTCATCAAATTTTAACTGCTGGTCGGGTGTTTTAATAAACTTTTAATTCTTTCCCCAACAATAACAAGCAAAGTTTTCTTAACGAAGTTAAAAATTATAAAAGTTTCTCCTCGGAGGATTTTTTTAAATTTTTAAACGTCTAATTAAAACTTTAATTATAAGATGATAAACCGTGTATGTATACTAATCGTACTCTAATCGTTACCGTTAGTAAATTCTACATAATATTCTAGTGTAATGCATCGTAAATTGCAAAATGTAATACTTTAATCTGTAACTGGTATTAGTACAATCAGCAAGAAAATTCGAATAACGTAAAGTAATTAATCTGAAAATATACTGCGCGAGAATATTTTAATTTAATTTTCAATTCCCAGCAGTCAAATATTTCATTTTAATGTTAATCTCGGATTGTGTGTAATTTGTAACTGCTTATAAGATGTAACTCTACTACTACAACACACGATGAATAAAATCAATTCATGTTGCCATCAGAGCAAAGCAATGAATGTGTACGTAAGATTTTGTCGCTATACTGCATTGCACTATATTGTATATCAAAAAGCAATCAAGCCCCAAATATGCCAAGACTTACAAAATTTGAATTTTAGTGTACCTAACGAGAATTTATAATGAAGTACGTACACGACGTATGTAGACCATTCAAATAAAACGACTTCAACAGCAACAGTGCTGCTAAACTTTTAATGTAACGATACCTAATGACAGCAATACCAATACCAGACGTACAGCCATTTTTATTAATTTCTAATGCGTTACGCGACGAATCAATACAATAATACAACCGACACCTCAGAAAATCATTAAAACGAAAAAAAAATCAGGTCATTAAATTACAGCAACTGGATAACGTTCGTTAATTGTTCGAAAACGACCATTTTAATTTTAATTAATTGGTAATTGAATTGTTCGGGGTAAGAGTCAATTAAAATTGATCACCGAGAATGGCAATTTCCTTACAAGAAAGGTGAAGGGTATCCAACCCATTGGATTTCCATAGATAAGCTATCAAAGAGTCGAATACACAAACTAAATTTAATGTCTTAGCGGCCTTCTTTTGGATAATGTGAATTAAATCGCAGTTTTTCGCGGATGAATGTTGTTAATCAGCATGAATGTTGTTAATCAGCATGAATGTATGTTTTAATTACGCGGACGCGAAAAATGAGCCAGAACCTGCATAGCCTACCTACTAGAAGGTTTAAAAAAGTATTTTGCTTCATTTGAGTGCGTATTGCTTAATTATTTGAAGACGATGCCAACTAAATAGCCTCCTCAAGAAACTTAGTCTTTTTAATCGCATTTTTCATTAGTGTTGACGAAAAAACTTAACACCTAGGAGCGACTGCCGGAGCTTTTTGTTTATTAAATTTGATTTTAAGTTTTTGTGAAGTCTCGTAGCGAATTCAAACGCAATAAATTAAAAGAAGGTGTAGGTACTTCCGTAAAATGCATTTCTATTTGAAGCTCGTAAAGGATTTAGTGCTGCCAATTCAATTGGAAATGGGTACCTACCAACAACTTTTAATTCGCCGTAGTTGTTAATTTCGTTTTGATTAATTTTTTAACATTTTGTTTGTCTGCGAAAAGTTTAATATTTCCCAACCACTTACCTACTATTGGAGTTGGCTTTAACCATAAATGGTTACTCATTGCTTAAAATCGCCGAAACCGCCAGATTCATTCGATAACTTTTAGTTAAAAGACCAAACCACGTGAAACTTAAAAAAAGGGCAAGCAATTAACAAAAGAGAATTAAACTCACAAAATTGATTAAAATTGCCTAATTAAATCTATTTTTTTTAATTTAAAAGAGCAACCACTGAGCGTTACGTACACTAGCAAAGAAAAAAAACTTGAATTGAAGAATTGGTGTAATTTTCTCGAGGCGTTTTCTAAACTTACACGTTTGGAACGTGCTCAAATTAGTCGTCGGCCATTAGTTTTATTGCAAATACGTTCTTGGTCATTTTAATGAAAATTTAATCTCCACTAACGACTCTAACACTTTTACTTAAAAAACTCCATTATTAGAACTACAACAGCGGCGGATCGTAAAACTTACAATAGACACTCAAAGGAGCTACGAGCCCAATTTCCAACAAAGTCCTGCAAACTGTAAAGAAGGAAATATTTGTCCTCTTTTCTAACTCTAAGAGCCACTTAAATTCTTTAATCCGAGTTGGTGGAACTGTCTCTAACTCCTTTCAAAATTGCATACTCTCAGACGAACTTTATGACGATTTTGTAGCAGTTTTATGTGCTCCGGACAGTTCTTACAAATTTTCAGCTTATAACTTAATGTTTTTCTCGCTGATGGACTTGAATTTAATGACCTTCGCTAGTAGAAATCTTCAATCTTGTCTTCAATTTGGATCTAACCTAAGTCTCGTCGGTGTCGTTCCGGGTGATTTACTACTAAGCTACCTTGCTTTTTGAATTCCCCAGTAATTCACCGCTATTACCCCCATCACCGATAGGGCGACCAAAGGCACATGTGTGTTTCATTAGTGTTTCATGAGTCATTACGTCGGGGCCTCTGCTTTGGCATGCGTTAGGTAGTCGTACACGGTAGATGATAATAACCGTGCTGTGCTGATTATCCAAAGATAAAACTTGAACCACGATCGAAGATTGAACCTGAGTCTTGTCGGTGCTTTATAACTAAGTTACCTCAGTCACAAGTTAGCCCTGAGTCGTTACACTGCTCCCCTTTCAGAGATGGCGTTCATCTAGATACCATGTGTGCATGGGTCCGGACTACGTCTTCCGTTACTACGGCTGTTGATCGGAACCCCATTGCCGCTAGGGCGTCAAAAGACAGCAAACATGCGTGTGCGGTAGTTGGGTGGAATCACTGATGACTGATCACGTCGGGTACACCACTTTGGGAAGTATTAGGTGGCCGGGACACTGTCGACTACACAAACATCTTCACACTCTGGGCTTGGTAAACAATCGCATTTGTCGGGGATGCAAACTAGGAGACGAAACCGCTGAACATGTGCTCTGTCACTGTCCAGCTTTAACGTTGATAAGAAGATCCGTGTTGGGGGTCTTCTGGCTCGACATGACCAGAATAAGCACCACTCTCCCGCCAGAATTCTGGAGTTCATCTTACATGTAGGATGGCTCGAGAACTGATGGGCACGGGGAGGCCGCTTGGAGGTAGTACAATGGATCCGATTAAGTGGCCTAATTGCAGGGAGCTTGCTCCCCCTTCTTAATAATCCAGATCTAGATTAGGTGGCCGGAGGGGTAGATGGGTTTGCTGAGATTATTATCCAAGGCAAAAGCTTGAATCGCAGTCGGAGATTGAAGCCCAGTCTCGCCGTTAGTCTTGCGTAGCTACACATTGAAGTGCGATGAGAGTGTGCTAGGAGACTACAGACCTCCCATGGTCTGGTGTTTAATAAAGCAGAAGAGTAGTATGGTCCTTCTGCGCCCTTACCATTAGTATAACTGCCACTGGTCACGTGGTCACTGCGCGCAAGTGTCTAAAAATGTAACTTCTTAGACAGTTACAGAATGAAAGAGGTTTCAACAAATTAATAGAAGCGTCACTTTTACAACTTTGCACAAAACAAAAGTGGGTTGTGGGTATCATGTGCTAATTATAATAATAGAAGATAAGAGGAAGAGGTAAGAGCTCCGATGGAATTTAAAGATGTAGCGTTGAACACATATTTTACGACGACGGCTACATTTCAGAGTCGCCTCACACCAGCCGCCACTGTTTAGAATTTCTTGAATAGTTTATGCTCTCGAGCTCTAATTTAATTTGAGTAGAAATTTAATTTTCCACTCTATCTGAACAAGTAGTTCGATTTTTAGAAACAGTTGAAGTTATTAAGTAGAAACTAACAATAAACTTGCAGTGGCATTACCTTACCAATTTAAATTCTCTCTCTCTCTCTAGTAATTGAGAACTTTACACTATTGACTTTGACGTACCTAACAGTTATTTAAAAACAGTTGCTTTTTTAAAATTTAATTACGGACACTTAATAGATACTATTTTAGTCTAAAAGGAGTTATTAGAAAAAATCCACGATAAAATACAAGGTTACATTAGCGCTAGGAAAATTTAATACTTTTAAAAGCCAATTTGGGACTTGAATTACGACTCAGCGGTTAGTTTTGTACTACCAATTATAGTCTTAACAGTTTTTTTTACAAATGTACCCCCTTGCTTTGTCTAATACGTATTTTAATGTCCAAGTAAGCAATAACGTGTTATTAAAGAACAATTACCTACTACAGCAATTTGAGCTCAAATTGAGGCATTTAAAAGCACTCGAGTTTCCACTCGTTAAAGTAAAATAACCATAGTTTTGTTAAAAATAGTCCTACCCTCGCTTCAAGAGTTGTAAATTTTTATTTGTAGGGGATTAATTCGCGTAACAAAAATTTCCAAAATTTGGATTTCGAGAAATAATGCCAACCCTGCTATTCTCCACGTACTCGCTCTAAGCTTAAACTAATTTTCTTTTACATTTATTTAATTTTTATTACATTTTCTCTTCGAAAAAGTTGAAATGTTAAAATAATAATCCTCCCCAGAGAATTATTCGATTCAAACTAAATGAAAGGAGAGCAACTAGTTTCACTTTACTTAAACTTTATACCTCGAGCAAAGCTCAAATTACGCGACAACCGTTAGGTAGTTTATTTGCAAGTGAGTTACAAATCTATTTTTGCGAAAATTCAATTTTCGTATACTGGCTAAGCTTCTTTTATCCTCCCTTGGTTTTTTTTTCTTCTCTTAGTTTTAAAGTGGGATAAGAAAAAGAAATAATGCGAGAGCGAGCAAGGCGGTATTTAAACTTCGCGTTTCAAGAAATGACAAATTATGCTCCCAACTGTTAGTATTAAAGTTTAAAAATGTTTCTAGGGCGGAAAGAAGTTTACTTTGATATTATTATTCTGAATTTTTAATGAAAATATGTAAAACCTACGGAAGATGGTAGATTTACAGCAATTAATGAACGTAAACATTTTTAATTTGCATATCCAAACTTTTTGTTAGGCGAGCATGTAGATGTAGAGCTGTAGTGCCATCGGTGACAACTGTCAATAATCGTTTTGCGCAAAAATTTAAATACTAAGTGGCGTACAAGGTCAATTTCTAATTTATTCGAGTAGGTAGGCTATGCGGGTTCTAACTCATTTTTCGCATTTTTCGCGAAATCAAATTGAGTCGCAGTTTTTTGCGACTGATTGTCGCTTTAATGTTGTTAATCAGCATGAATGCACGTTTTCATTACGTGGACGCGGAAAATGAGCCAAAACCCGCATAGCTTCCCGACTATAAAGTTTAATTAGTTATTGTGCTCTATTGAAGTGCGGTGTCAACCAAATGGCCTCCTCGAGAAGTCCTCATTATGGTTTTTGTTACCACCTCGGCCTATACACCGATAATTTGTAATGAGCTGTCCTCGAGCAGAAAATAAAAATAAAAGTTGACGGCCAAATAATGAGAAATGTATAAGTAGGCAAGGTTTCAAATTGTTCACAAAATTTTACAAGGGTCTCTTTTAAATTTTTAAACTGGCAGCCAATTGACTTGTTTGGCTCAAATTAAATTTTCAGCGTAGGTGTAATTTTTTTTAAATCAGCCCTCTTCTTTGCCAAACAAAGTTGCTACAAATTCGATACTTAAAAAACTTAAATAAAAAGTTATTTAACAAGAATTCCTTTGTGCTGTTGTAAATTTTTGGGACCGAATAAAAATAATCCCAGCGGAAACCTTAAGGTACATAAATTTTGTTTACTAAAGCCCCCATTTTATTTGTTCAAGTGAAAATCTCTTTTTGCTATGCACAAACCAAACACTAAATTTACAACTTGGAGTGGAAAGAGAGAGAGAGAGAGAGAAAATAAATAAATTCATAAATAAAAACAAAATGCTTTTGATTCGCGTTTTAATTATTTTTTGAAACGAGCACGATAATTAAATTTCGTGACGGTGGATTTTTATATCTTTCGGGTTGTAGCTTATTTTAAACCAAAACAAAAGTAACCTTAGTGAAAAGTTAATTTACAGCCGAAGATAAATTTTAAACCTTTAGTTAGTGGAGAATTTATATTTTTAATTTCCTCTTTAACCAAATGAAGGCGTAATTTTCGTAATTTAACTTTGTAAATATTATGTTTGGGGTAATTGATGACAAATGAAGAAAAATTCATTATACAGGCTTCGTTTGCCCATCACCAACATTTTTTTAAGTGAAGCGTGAACTGATTGTTCATTGCCCATCGATTATCGTGATAAGCCGTCGTGGTTAGTTTTCGCGTCCTATGAGCTCACGAACCTCGTGATTTTTTATCGGTCCATGAAAAACCGTTGTGAACCTTATGTTTGTCACAATGACCGATGAAAATCACAAAGTCTGTGAACTCATTGGGCGACGCTAATCACGACGGCTTGTCAGGATCACCTACACCTTTAGCCGGCTTACCAGCAAGCGAGCTGCAAACGGATAAATTGTTTTATATAAGCACAGCCAAAAGCTGCTTCTGCTCATACTCCTCAAAACATATAGGAGGAGTAGGGATATGTGGAGAAAACTTCTCACCATCAATTAAAGACTATTATAATAGGCCTTTGCGGATACGACCTCATGAATACTTGTTTCATACGATCTGCCAGTGGTGACAGGAAAACCCGTATCTAGGGTTTAACCCCCCTCCCCCTTCCCCCCTTCCCACCTTGAGCTCAAGAATAATATTAAAATGAAACTGGATGTAAAATAATTACGTACCTATTGGAATGAGGTCCCATCAGAAAAGCGTAAATTTGAGGGCAAGGGTAAAACTGGCATAGTTTTATATTTGTTTGCCCCCCCCCCCCCCCTACACAATTAATTTCTTGCTACAGGCTTGATGACAGGTTAGTTAGTCAACAATAACGTTCGTAGCAGAACGGATCCCATTCCGCACTACCTGACTTGCTTAGACGAGATAGGTAACCGTTCGGATTTGTGTTACCATCAAGAGGACTTGAAAGAACGAGTGCCGAGGCGTATCATCATCCAGTCCGACTTTATAATCACCGCAAAGTCGTCCTTTATCCAGTCCAAATCACGAGGTCTGTAGGTTCATAATGGCGCTAAAACCAACCAGAATGGCTTGTCACAATCACCAATGACCGATGAAAAATCACGAGATTTGTGGGCGGCTTTACTCTTCTCCATTTCTAGTTCAGTTGTTACTATGGCGGTGTTCCCACAAGTTAATAAAGCGGATGATGGCCTAGGCACGAAAAGAGTGGGCTGGGCCACAAAAGCTCACTCCATAGAACTGCTTTAAGCCCTAAGAGATGGGTTGAATTTACCAATTGGAAAGTTTGGTTTTGTAAAAAAGTCATAAATCCCTCTGTATTCTTGACACTCTGAAAGTCATAAGGCCCATTTGAGAGATTAATTAAGTAGTAGGCACTATCCAGATAATCAGCTGTTACATTATTCGCTCATTTTTGTAACTGAACGTAAGTAAGGTAGTGGGGCTAAATGCGTTCTTCATAAATCGACAAGTTTATTCTCGTTTTGAAATTTTCGGCCGGAGCCCAATATCTAACCAACAAAACAAGCTTAAAACTTGTAGGTATTAAAGTATCAAGAGATAAAATAAAAAATAAAGAAATTTTCCCAATAAATATAAGAAGTTGATGAAAAAACCCATCTCATACTACCCAATTTCTCGTGTCCCTTTTCTCTAGAATTATTTCAAGAACATGGTCTATACGAATCCATTTTCTTGTAAATACATTCGGTTGTAGTTTCAGAGCTTTATTGTAAGTACAATTAGGGATAATACAACTGGCGAATTCTCATAAAAGAAATAGTAAAACAAAAAGGAAAATCCTCCTCTATTCCGAAGAAAATTTTATCTTTCGTCAATTTTTGCTCTTTATCTTAGTTGGGGCAAATTTGCAATTTATTAAAATAATCCACAAGAAGCGATTACGAGAAGCTTAAAATTAAGTCTTTGCTTTATTTAACAATGTCGTGTCGTGTTTTCTTTTGAAAAAACAACGCAACTTTCGCGTTCAGATGAGCTAGTGAGGTACAAATAACGGTGTTCGTACAGCTTAGAAATGAATACGAAAATAATACGTAAAGGCATTTAAAACTTAAGCCTCGCTTATGCAATAAAAATCGCAATAAATTCTAGTTAAGAGCCGTGTATTGTGTTACAAAGTCACTTTTTAACTTTTCGGCTCTATGCGTTGCACCTGAAACCTCTTATAACTTTAAAGCATTGTTTGCAGTTGAATTATTGTAATAAAATAGTTTTAAACTAGTTACGTACTTACAGCACTAAGTGTAAAATATATTTTAAGTTTCTCGCGCTGTTTAAGTTTCTTACACCGGGTGTGGAATTTATTTCGAGTCATAGGGAAACGACATGTAAAAGCATTTTCACATTATCACCTGTCTTAATGACTCAACAGAAGAAGCTTCTAAGACAAAATAAAAGCTTCTCCATTAAATAAAAGACAAACTACACCCAGATGTTTGCTATTGCCTTTCGATGGTAGACTTTAACCCTAGCCTTAGCAATCCATCCAGCTTGAGTAATGAGCTTTTACCATTATTTAAGTTCAACTGCTAGCTTTTGCAAAATAAATTGAGTCGATGGGCGTTAAGCTCGTTAATTCTGTTCATTTACTTTCGGAAATTAAACACCCTCTTATTACAAATTTAAATTCCAATCTTTTTTAATTTTAGTAAATCCAATCGTGTTGCAATTTTCTAAGTAAATTAAATAAGCTTTTAAACATTTGGGTAATGTCGCAAAGCTTTGCATTTCAAATGACATGATTTTCATTAATACAAGTTGCCATTTGTAAGCGTAGACGAAGCAAGAATCAAAGATTAAGGTAATGAAACAACTGTACTTGGGGGTATATCTTGATATGTTATCTAATTATATAGTTGTACGTCACTTAAGACTTTGGATGTTATACATAATATACTACGAAATATAGTAATAGTTGCTAGTTCGTACTATTCCAGCCGAATTTAATGTAATCGTTTGTACAAACGGCAGAAATTAAGCGTTTTGTGTCTGAATCGAATAATATTCGGGTTCGTTTCGATCATTTAATCGCTAATTAAAAAGAGGAAATTAAATTTTACCAAATGGCACATCAAAGTTAAAACTTAAAATGAGAGCAGTTTATTGAATGCTTGAATGGCAGTTCAACGTTCGATTTCCTGTATTATACGCGGCTGTTCTTTCTCGAATAGGTTTGAAAAAAGTAGCTCAGCTAGTGATTAGAAACGTACTACGGCCTAATTTTAATAAAAGGGTAAAACAGAAGGCTAATAGAAGTGAGAGGGGGCATTGTCATGGAAAGAGTAGATAAGTGGCCAAAATGAAAACGAAAACGATGACAGTGCTACTAAAAGGAAAGTTTGACGCGGAGAGGCCGCCAAGGATTTAATTGAGTAACGCAATAATAAGGGCAGAAAGAAGCGTTAAGTACTTAAGAGTGACAATAGGAGAGCAGCGTATGCAACTTATAGTTTAAGCGTTCAAAATCTCCGAAAAGTGCAGTTTCTCTTCTGGACGTAGTAAGAAATTGAGTTGCAATACGAAATGCAAGAGAGCCAAGAGAAAAGCAAAGTGGAGTTGAGAGAAAATGCGAAACTCGTGATACCACTATGCAACTATTCAAAATGCAACTTCCAAACCACCCCTAGAGAACCTTCAAAGTAAGTAGCGTCATCTATTCGAATTAGAAGCAAATGATACAATCTCATGTATCTACAAAGGGAAAAGGACGAGAAAATCCTTTCAGCTCGACAACAAATTAATAGAATCTCTTACAACAGGGTACTACAATGTATAAGTTTAGGTTAACATTCGATTATAACATAAGTAATGTAATTATTTTTAGGCTTCTAATCCGCTCCCCTCTTAATCTCGGCTTAACATCAATAAAACTACCCTTGTAAATCCCACAATTAAAATAGTGAGGCTTAGCTTAATTTTTTTTATAAAACGACGAAAATTGCGTCCCTTAATTTTTATTGACGAATCGAAAAGTTAATAATTTAAACTAAAACTTTTGTTAAACGCCTCCAGAGATTAATCTTTCTCCGTTACTCTCCCTAATATGTCTATCTTATGTGTCACAAGGGATAGATTAGCACACACTAAGATACAAATACTTTGTTACATTTAACCTCGAACACGTCTTGCAATCACACACCTATTTAAAACCGACGCCTAAAAATTCGCTAATTCAAATTTAAAATGGGTGTAGCACCAACGGCTTGTATCGTTGGTTGCAGCCCTTCAATTAATTGCGCGACGCCCTGTATAAGTTTGAGAAAGAACTGTGCACAAACATAAGTAGGAATAGTTTTCTATAGAAACATAAATATGTTTCTAAAAGAGCGTAGTGTTTGAGTTATAAGCGATAAACTAAAAAACCAGCGTTTTAACCGACTTTGGAATTTTTCTCAAATTTGAACGCGCTGTAGCGCCTAATCCACTTGAATAAGGGAAAAAACTTAAGAAATATAATTTGTAGAAAATTTGATGTACTTTAGTTTTCTATAGACACATTTTTCTCTAAAAGTGCGTAGATTTAGAGTTATAAGCGAGAATCTAAAAAACCAGCGTTTTAACCGACTTTGGAATTTTTCTCATATTTGAACGCGCTGTAGCGCCTAATCCACTTGTATAAGAGAAGAAACTTAAGAAATATAACTTGTAGAAAATTGAATATACTTTAGTTTTCTATAGACACATTTTTCTCTCAAAGTGCGTAGTTTAAGAGTTATAAGCGAGAATCTAAAAAACCAGCGTTTTAACCAACTTTGGAATTTTTTTCAAATTTGAACGCGCTGTAGCGCATAAACCACTTGTATAAGGGAAAAAACCTAAGAAATATAATTTGTAGAACATTTGATGTACTTTAGTTTTCTATAGACACATTTTTCTCTAAAAGTGCGTAGATTTAGAGTTATAAGCGAGAATCAAAAAAACCAGCGTTTTAACCGACTTTAGAATTTTTCCCAATTTTTAACGCGCTGTAGCGCCTAATCCACTTGTATAAGAGAAGAAACTTAAAAAATATAACTTGTAGAAAATTTAATGTACTTTAGTTTTCTATAGACACATTTTTCTCTAAACGTGCGTAGTTTTAGAGTTATAAGCGAGAATCTAAAAAACCAGCGTTTTAACCAACTTTGGAATTTTTCTCAAATTTGAACGCGCTGTACCGCCTAAACCACTTGTATAAAGGAAAAAACTTAAGAAATATAATTTGTCGAAAATTTGATGTACTTTAGTTTTTTATAGATACATTTTTCTCTAAAAGTGCGTAGATTTAGAGTTATAAGCGAGAATCTAAAAAACCAGCGTTTTAACCGACTTTAGAATTTTTCCCAATTTTTAACGCGCTGTAGCGCCTAATCCACTTGTATAAGAGAAGAAACTTAAAAAATATAACTTGTAGAAAATTTAATGTACTTTAGTTTTCTATAGACACATTTTTCTCTAAACGTGCGTAGTTTTAGAGTTATAAGCGAGAATCTAAAAAACCAGCGTTTTAACCAACTTTGGAATTTTTCTCAAATTTGAACGCGCTGTAGCGCCTAAACCATTGATATAAAAATAACAACGTAGGAAATATAATTTGTAGACAATTTTAAGTACTTTAGTTTTCTATTGAAACATTTTTTTCAAAGAAGCGTGGTTTTTGAGTTATTAGCAAGAAACTAAAACAACAACATTTTTGTCGATTTTGGACTTTTTGTTAAACTTTAACGCGCTGTGGCACCTAAACCTTTTGTATAACGAAAAAATCGTAAGAACCGTAATTTGTAGAAAATTTGATGTACTTTAGTTTTTTATAGATATATTTTTCTCTAAAAGTGCGTAGATTTAGCGTTATAAGCGAGAAACTAAAAAACCAGCGTTTTGACAAATTTAGGCGTTTTTGTCAAACTTTAACGCGCTGTAGCGCCTAAATCTTATGTGCCACAAGGAATATATTAGCACACACTAAGACGCAAATACTTTGTTACATTTGACCCCGAACACGCGTCTTGCGAGCACACACCTATGTTATAACAACGCTCTAAAATTCGCCAACTAAAATTAAAAATGGTTGTAACACCAAAAACTCGTATCGTTGGTTGCAGCCCTTCAATTAATTGCGCAACCCCCTGTATAAGTTCGAAAGAGAACTGCGCACGAACATAAATAGGAATTCTCAACTAATTAAACGAATTCTAACCTTTCATTATGTTAAAAAGTTTAATTAAAATATATTTGAAAACTGCGCGCGTTAAATTTTGTAAATTAAGTCAAAGGTATATAAATTGTGATTTGATTGTTAATTGACTTCCTAAGAAAATTAATTGTTTTTACGAACAATTAATACTGTTTCTCATCTTTTAAAACGGGAGAGTATAATAAGTTTTATAATTAATTGATCGAATGTGTCCTTGTAACTGTTTTATTCGTTAATTTTCCAATTTGACGTGCTCAACTGCACCGCGCGTTGTTTACCCGTCCGGTTATCCTAGCGTCCGTTTATTATGGCGCTCTCGTCCGTTTTTGCGTCGTACAACCCTTAAGTTTTTACTTTTTATATACTTTTTTATTTGTTTACCACACCCAGATGGCCGCTACTCATTCCAACAGTTAGTAGTAGGAGTAAAACATTTTTAATAAAGTTCGCTCTAAGAAGCTAAGAACGCCCCTGCTTCTCGTACATACTTGGATGAAAAATATTTATGAACTAAAAGTTGAATTAAAGTTTTGAAATTAAAATTCCAATAAAATCCATCGCCTCTTTTATTTATTAAATCGAGTCCACCATTTAACTCCAAAATAAATAATCGCTATCTCGATTTTCTACCCTCAATTTACAATAAAACTTTTAATTTATAGGATATCAGATAAAACTTTCTAAATTCTATTTATTGTGGACAAAAACACGGAACGCACTCGAGGCAAATTGTTTTACGAGTTTACCAACTTATAGAGAGAGAGTTAAAACTTTAGAATATTTTATGGAAACAAAGCCTTATTAAACTGCGGCGTTTGTGTACATTATAGTTGTAAAATAACAAAATTCGCTACCAACCCAACTAAACTCCCTTGTTTTCTATTTAAGATGACCAAATAATGTAAGTTTCCTTTTAGTATTGATTTTATGATTTAACCGGATTTTGAATCTACACTAGATGTGATAATGACGCTCCTCGTGGTCTGAATGTGGTTACTGTCCCCTGGAGCGCTGTATCGCTTTCCATTACGCCGGCACCCTCCTCGGTTCCTCTATTCACTTTTATACTCCAAGCTTACAATGCTATTTTGTATTTTAGGAAATATTATTTCCAAAACGAATCGAACTAATATAAAAGAATTTTTCTTATTTACTCTTTAACTGTCGTCGTCAATTTTCTTTCTTTTTTACAAAAAAAAAATGTGATACCTACGCTAAATTTCACTCTTCGAAATTTTTTTTTTTCTATTCAACCTCTGAGACAGGGTGCAGCCGATGGAAAAGTTAACAAAAAATTGGAAATTTCAAAAATAACTTTTATGGCCATCCATGAAAAGGTTTTTATTACGACAGTCAGTGATTAAATTGGTAGTAGAAGTCACATTAGCTTTACGTATTACACAAATGTGCTGCCTAATACAGTGTGTTCACAAACTGATTCTAAACATGCGGATTTAGGATTTAGGATCTCGGCTATTATGATTATGAGAGATTGTGGCCCTTTAAAACGCAATTTCTTTGCCCACCGTATTGCCTGCTAGCAGAATTCTCCACTTGAATGCAGTCCTTTAAAAAGTTGGAACCACTAATTAAATAAGCTGATATCTACGTAGTTTTTGAAATTATTTAAATAAATTGCTTCCCTACTACGGTACTATTCAGAAATTTCGGCGCTTACAAGCTCTAGCCCCCAAACCGTTTATCTAAAGATAAAAACTCAAAAGATATAATTTGTAGAAAATTTTATGTGCTTTAGTTTTCTATAGACACACTTTTCTCTAAAAGTGCGTAGATTTAGAGTTATAAGCGAGAAACTAAACAAATATTGTTTTGATCGATTTTGGTTATTTTGGTAAAACTTTAACGCGCTGTAGCGTCTAAACCTTTTGTATACGAAAAGAAACTTAAGAAATATAATCAGTAGAAAATTTAATTTAATTAAGTTTTCTATAGGTATATTTTTCTCTAAAAGTGCGTCGTGTTTGAGCTATAAGCGAAAAACTAAAAAAACAGCGCTTGGAGCGATCTTAAATTTTTTGTCAAACTTTAACGCGCTGTAGCGCCTAAACGATTTGTATCCGGAAAGAAACTTACAGTTATAATTTGTAGCAACTGTAATGTACTTTAGTTTTCTGTAGAAACATTTTTCTCTAAAAGTGCGTACTTTTTGAGTTATAAGCGAGAAACTAATAAAAAGACAGCTGTCGGGTCGATTTTGAAATTTTCATCAAACTTTAAGACGCTGTAGCGCCTAAACCGCGTCTTTAAGAAAAGAAACTTAAGATATATACTTTGTAGAAAATTTGATGTACTTTTGTTTTTTATAGAAACATTTTTCTCTAAAAGTGAGTACTTTTCGAGTTATAAGCGAGAAACTGAAAAAATAGCGATTGGACCGATTTTGGAATTTTTATTAAACTTTAAGACGCTGTAGCGCCTAAACCAATTGTATTAGGGAAGAGACTTACAAAATAGAATTTGTAGAAAAATTGATGTATTACTTAAATTTTCTATAGAAACATATTTATCTAAAAGTGCGTAGTTTTTGAGTTATAAGCGAGAAAATAAAACCACATCGTTTGAACCAATTTTAGAATTTTTGTCAAACTTTGACGCGCTGTAGCGCCTAAACCGCGTCTTTAAGAAAGAAACTTAAGAGATATACTTTGTAGGAAATTTGATGTACTTTTGTTTTATTAAAACATTTTTCTCTAAAAGTGCGTACTTCTTGAGTTATAAGCGAGAAACTGAAAAAACAGCGCTTGGACCGATTTTGGAATTTTTATCAAACTTTAAGACGCTGTAGCACCTAAACCAATTGTATAAAGGAAGAGACTTACAAAATAGAATTTGTAGAAAAATTGATGTACTTCAATTTTCTATAAAAACATATTTATCTAAAAGTGCGTAGTTTTTGAGTTATAAGCGAGAAACTAAAACCACATCGTTTGGACCAATTTTAGAATTTTTGTCAAACTTTGACGCGCTGTAGCGCCTAAACCGCGTCTTTAAGAAAAGAAACTTAAGAGATATACTTTGTAGGAAATTTGATGTACTTTTGTTTTATTAAAACATTTTTCTCTAAAAGTGCGTACTTCTTGAGTTATAAGCGAGAAACTGAAAAAACAGCGCTTGGACCGATTTTGGAATTTTTATCAAACTTTAAGACGCTGTAGCACCTAAACCAATTGTATAAAGGAAGAGACTTACAAAATAGAATTTGTAGAAAGATTGATGTACTTCAATTTTCTATAGAAACATATTTATCTAAAAGTGCGTAGTTTTTGAGTTATAAGCGAGAAACTAAAACCACATCGTTTGGACCAATTTTAGAATTTTTGTCAAACTTTGACGCGCTGTAGCGCCTAAACTATTTGTTTAAGGAAAAAAACCTAAAAGATACAATATGTAGAAGATATGATCTATTTAGTTTTCTATAGAAACATGTTTTTCAAAAATGCGTGGTTATCGAGTTATAAGAGAGAAACTAAAAAAACAACATTTTTGCCGATTGTGGAATATTTGTCAAAACCTTACCACGCTGTAGTGCCTAAACCATTGGTTTAAAAAAAGAAACTTAAGAGACGTAATTAGTAGAAAATTTAATGTATTTTAGTTTTTTATAAAAACATTTTTTTCTAAAAGAGCGTTGTGTTTGAGTTATTAGCGAGAAAATACAAAACAGCGTTTTGACAAATTTTGAAATTTTTGTCAAACTTAATTACGTTGTAGCGCATAAAGTATTGAATTAAAGAAAGAAATTTAAGAGACGTAATTTGTAGAAAATTGGGTAAACTTTTTTCAAAAATTTGTAGTTTTTGTGTTGTAAGCGATAAACTAAACAACAGCTTTTTGACCCATTTTGTAATGTTTGCCATACTTTAAACTAGGCCAATTTTGTAATTTTTGTCAATCTTTGGCGCGCTCTAGCGCCTAAACCAATTGTTTGACACAAAAACCTACGACATATTATTTGTAGGAAATTTGATAGAGCCTATTTTTATATTTATGCACTTTCCTCAATAACTGCCTAATGTTGAGTTTATAAGCAAAAAACTGAAAAGTTCAGAATTCCACCTTTCTCGAGTATCCTTAAACACTGCCACTTAGGAGTAGCAGATGATTGGTTTTATTACTCATTGGCCATGTTTTATCAGCCTACGTTGTCAAAATTTTAATATGGTATTACTCAGCGATCTTGGCGCGTACATGCATCAATGTATGAGTGCATCAATGTATCCCAACGTTATTTAACATTCGAAATACGTTGATGTAATAAATGACTACGTTTTTGATTTTATCTATGTCACAGGCTCCTTTATTTTACTGCATTTTACCAATAAAGTATGATAAGATAACGTGTACGCCAAGAAAGCTGAATAATATTATATCGTAGTGGTGGTTATCAGGTTATCACTATCACTAAGAAAGTTCCCTTAAAATTTAATTTTTTAGAACGTCGCGTAAATCCGAAAATCATATTGCAATTAAAAAAAATCTTTTATTCCGCGCTAAAATTCTAATTCGTCCATTTATTAATTCCAACGTCCAAATTGAACCTTTTTATATAAAGTTAGTTATTTTGGCGAGTTGCAAAATCCCTAAAACCAAACGCAAAGGAAATAAAAAGCTACAATTTATGAATCACGAACCTCTGCTTTTAACAAGGCCCTTATACACTCAACGGCGCTATTTTATACGACCGTTACTCCATTAACAAGATGGACTACTGAATTTTTTCTATTACATTAATGAAAAGTAGTCTTATAATTGACATTAAAAGAATTGTGTTTATGTACGTACATTACTAAAAAGGTACCTACTTTAAAAGGGCCATATGTATCTGGAAATTAATTTATAAAAAGAAATTCTACTGCTCAGCCCGCTGGAGATAAATTTTGTAGAACTGCAATAAAATAATTTCTGCTCAAAAGTGTAATTATTAGAGTTTGACATTTTTTACCCACAACCTATTTAGATCTATATCGAAAAAAATTTACTAAAATTGTGTAACAAAATTCTCATTAATAAAGGCAGCAGAGCACAACGATTGCATGTTTTTGTCAAAAATCAGTGTACACCTCTAAATTCGATGTGTGCTTTTTGAAAGTAAAAAGGAAAATAACATTATGGCGTCATTACTTGCCGAATATTACTCGAAACAAGGGCGACCCTTGTCATAAGCTGATATTTAATCAAACCTCGTGACACGCCTCGTAGTTATTGCAAAAGAATTTTTTTGACAATTTCATCGATTTAATCCGTTGCCGTATTACGTAAATAATGTAACGTTAAATAGCCTTCTGGTAGATTATTTAAATTATCTTTTCTAGACGCTTTTAGCTTCAACAGCCAACTTTCATTTAATGTTCAAAGTTACATTTTGTATAAAGCAGACCTAAAATTAACACGCAAACCACAAGCAAGTGTGTTTGACATTCTTGTTATACGAAATACTCAACTATGTAACAAATTACTAAAATAATTGCTAGCAGAAATTTCAAATAGAGTTGCAACTTAAAGAGTATATATTTAATTATTTTACTAGTTGAAGTAGTACGTTATTTAATTTTAAGTTTACTCAAAAAGCCACATTTCCAACGGAAGACACTTCAAATGATTGCTGCTAAAGTTATTTCTATTGGCGAGACCATAAATTCAAAGTTACAAAATTAAGAGGGCAGAAAACCACTCCATTAGTAATTCATAGCGATTCCTACACTTATATCTTTTAGGGCGAAATGGGTATTTTAAAAATGAACTTCTCTCACACATAAACCGAACACCTTGAACGTGAGATGAGAATATTTTTAAAGCAACTTTATCTCTGGGAGAATTACCGCCGCGAGAGATATGCTAACTACGCCAACAACGTACCAAGTAACTATCATATGCAACTACTAAACTTAATATACTTAGATCTCGAGTGTATTTCTACACCGTCCACGAACTTCCGATATTGACTTGATCAATTAATTATTAGTACTAAAACCACCCACTAACTCATGCTTTAAAAAAACTGTCACGTTGGGGTGGTACAAATCACCGTCTAGAATTAGGAGCCAGTTTCAAATTAGTGCTTATAACTTTAAAATTACGCACTTTTTGAGAAAAGTGCTACTATACAAAACTAAAGTACATGAAATTTCCTACAAATTATATCTGTTGGGTTTGCTCTCCAGATAAACGGTTTACGCGCTAGGCCGCGTTAAAGTTTGAGAAAGAGTTATATGCGATAAACTAAAAAAACAGCTTTTGGAACCGATTTTGGAATTCTTGTCAAACTTTAAAGTAAACTGTTTGTCTACAAAAAAAACTTTAGAAATATAGTTTGTATGAAATTTAATTTTATTTAGTTTTCTATAGAAACGCTTTTCTCAAAAAGTGCGTAGTTTTCGAGTTATAAGCAAGAAACTAAAAAACCGAGTTTTAACCGATTTTGGAATATTTGTCAAACTTTAGAGCTCTTTAGCGCCTAAACTGCTTGTCTAAAGAAACAAATTTAAAAAAATGATTTATATGAAATTTAATTTTCTATAAAAGCATTTTTCTCTAAAAGTGCGTAGTTTTTGACTAATTAGCGAGAAACTAAAAAATCAATTTTTTATTAATTTTGTGGCTCTTGTCAAATTTTATCTCGCTTGAGCAGCTAAATCGGTTCTCTGAGAACAAATCTAAAATATATAATTTGTAGAGAATTTTATCTACGTTAATTTTTTGTAAAACTATTTTTCTCTAAAAGTGCGTAGTTTTCGAGTTATAAGCGATAAACTAAAGAAACAGCATTTTGATCGATTTTACAAATTTAGTCAAGCTTTAACGCGCTGTAGCGCCTAAACTGTTTGTCTAAGAAAACAAACTTAAAAGATATAATCTGTAGAAGATTTAATTCTCCTTAGTTTTCAATAAAAATGCTTTTCTCAAAAAGTGCGTAGTTTACGAGTTATAGGCAAGAAACTAAGAAACAGAGTTTTGACCAATTTTGGAATTTTTGTCAAACTTTAAAGCTTTGTACCGCCTAAACTGCTTGTCTAAGAAAACAAACTTAGAAAGTAATATCTGTAGAAGATTTAATTCTCTTCAGTTTTCTATAAAACTACTTTTCTCTAAAAGTGCGTATTTTTTGAGTTATAAGCGAGAAACTAAAGAAGCAGCATTTTGATGGATTTTACAAATTTAGTCAAACTTTAACGCGCTGTAGCGCCTAAACCGTTTGTCTAAGAAAACAAACTTAGAAAGTAAAATCTGTAGAAGATTTAATTCTCTTTAGTTTTCTATAAAAATACTTTTCTCTAAAAGTGCGTATTTTTTGAGTTATAAGCGAGAAACTAAAGAAGCAGCATTTTGATGGATTTTACAAATTTAGTCAAACTTTAACGCGCTGTGGTGCCAAAACTGTTTGTCTAAGAAAACAAACTTAAGAAATATAATCTGTAGAAAATTTAAATCTCTTTAGTTTTTTATAAAAATGCTTTTCTCTAAAGTGCGTATTTTTCGAGTTATAAGCGATAAACTAAAGAAACAGCATTTTGATGGATTTTACAAATTTAGTCAAACTTTAACGCGCTGTAGCGCCTAAACTGTTTGTCTAAGAAAACAAACTTAAGAAATATAATTTGTAGGAAATTTAATTTTATTTAGTTTTCTATAGAGACGCTTTTCTCAAAAAGTGCGTAGTTTACGAGTTTTAAGCAAGAAACTAAAAAACACAGTTTTGGCCGATTTTGGAATTTTTGTCAAACTTTAAAGCTCTGTAGCGCCTAAACTACTTGTCTAAGAAAATAAACTTAAGAAATAAAATCTGTAGAAGATTTAATTCTCTTTAGTTGTTTATAAAAATACTTTTCTCTAAAAGTGCGTATTTTTTTAGTTATAACGTTATAAGCGATAAACTAAAGAATCCGCATTTTGATGGATTTTACAAATTTAGTCAAACTTTAACGCGCTGTGGCGCCTAAACTGTTTGTCTAAGAGAACAAACTTAAGAAATATAATCTGTAAAAGATTTAAATCTCTACAGTTTTCTATAAAAATGCTTTTTTCTAAAAGTGCGTAGTTTTTGAGTTATAAGCGATAAACTAAAAAAACAGCAAGTTTAAGTTTAATTTCAATCTAGAATAAATCGCGTAATTTTACGCCATTTTTGAAAAATTGAGCCCGGCAGACAAGTGAGGGTAAACTTTTGACAAAAAAGTAGTTTACCTCCTTAATGAGATATAAAAGCGTCCCATCATGCTGTCCACGAGAAAAAGAAATAACGCTCACTGCCTGTTGTTAGCTGACGGGACTCTGCAGACTAAACTAAAATTGCCGATGTTGCAATTTGGAAGACAAACATTTGTAAATTGTGTCTGTCGCTGTCCGCTTGAAAAAAAAGTGTTTTACGTAAATCTCTACAACTGCAATTTGTTCAATGTGCTCATCCATCTAATTTCAATTTTCTACTCAGTATGTACTTACTAGTACTACTGGCACGTTAGTAAAATTGTAAATTTATTTAGCAATTTCCTAATCAGTAATGGCTCAATAAAATGAAATTAAATGAAATTTTTGTAAATGACGGTTGTGAGTTGTGAGATCTTTAGCACCTGCAGCAAGGTTTATCAAGTTCGCCGTAGTAAACGCTACTCTAAACCTTGTATTTTTAACATTTCGAAGCTTACTAACTCAAACAAGGAAACGAGAAGCTGATAAGAGGTAAAATAGCGTAAAATAGCGAATGGGAATAGTTTGAGATAAGGTATTGATTTTGGAGATATTGTATAAAATATTCTGAAACAATAAATTCATTTGTCGTCTCACGGCGTTAAAAGTCGAGCTTGCGATAGCTAAAGCTCTGACGCAAAAAATACAGGGGGAACGATGATAGAAAACTTTACACGAAATATACCTAGGTAAAATAAAATTTAAAAATAAATTTAGCAAAGCACAGAATTCTTGAGAGGGAGAACAAAAGAAGGCCATACCGAGTGAAACTAAAATAAATTACTTTTCTTCGATTTCGACGTCATGTTTTGTTGGAAAACTGATTGTGAAGATTACTCTTTTTAACGCACATGCGTTAACCAAACGTGTCGACGAAATTTTTCACTTCGAAATTGACGATTTTTAAAACGTGGCAATTTTCAATTAAAAAAAGAAAGAGTTGGACCTCTCTTTTTCGTTCCGTTTGTTTTATGTGCCTTTTTCTGATTGATTGGGGTTAATCTGCGTTTCTTTTGCCGGCGAAATTTTTTTGTTAGCTTTTTTGCACTTTAGTTAGTAGTTTCTTTTGTTTAAACAAACTTTAATTAATTTTCGTGCGCATTGTAATCATATTTTATCTCTTATACCCACAGCTTTGTCCAGGAGCGTAACGAAGGGGCGGGGGAGACATCGCCCTGCTTAAGTTCTGTTTTCTCTTTACAGAAAAGTTTTAAATAAAATAAGAATTTTACTTCTTCGTAGACTTGAGTCTACTTTAAAAAAATGGTATTCGCAAAAAAATTTTTTTACTTACTTTGTCGACGTTTCGGACCCCCTGCATCCAAAATGGTTAAAAAATCAAAATCAATCAAATCAGCAACGAACTCACTCGTCTTAAACTTTCATGAAATGAGTCGGAATTAATTCTTTCTGTTATAAAGTGCGAGTAAACAATTACCATTGCAGCCTGAAATGAACTTATAACGATATCCAAGACGAGAGCTCATTGTCAAGTCTGGTTTCCGAATAGATAGGAATCTATAAGTTGTGACTTCACATTATATTACATCTAGTGACAACTTAACTCCTCAGCAAACCCCTTTTGAAAGTTCAAATTACGGAACGTATGACAAAGCTTAATAAATTACTTGAAGTGCACTATCAGCTTTTCCTAACGGAGAATTAATCGGAAATAAAAGTGCAATTGGAGAGCTGATAACCGAAATCTTGAGACGCGAGTTTATATAAAACTTGTGTGTGTGTTGTCCGATTAGTCAAATAAATTTAACTGCCAACATCAAGATTAAGACCAAAATTAAAAATCTAAAAATACGAGGGTATTAAGGGGGATGGCATTTGGTTTAGTCTAGGAAGGAACAAATCAATAAATTACATTAACTGAGAAGACATGCATTCGAGTGAATTAAGAGGCAAGTAAATTTGACTGCTTATGCTTATGCTCAATATACTGAGTGGTCTATAATGCCGCTTGTACGAAAATACCAATATTAGGTAAGTTTCAAGAGAGGCTAGTTGGCCGTGGATGATAAAAAGTGGCCTGGGAGAGCCAATCGACGGTCTTATTCGTCCATAAATCAATGCAGAACTCACCACTACACGAGACACAGATTTTGTTTCAGCCACTTTAACAGAATTTTGTTTACAAAATAAGCTATTAAACGAAATTGGTATAGGGTGGCCCATGAAAAGAGGTTATTTTGGGCGCATTTTGGAAAATCTTGATCCACAGTAATTAAACTCAGTTGTAAGTTAGTATGCATCGGCCTTAATTAAAAAAATAGCTTTTCAAATTTTTTAATTTAAAATGGCGGCCCGTATAACAATCGGCCCATTTTCCAGTTTTTTTATTATAATTTTAGAGATAATTATTATTATAAAAATCAAAAAACAGAAATATATAGGCAAATTATAGGGCTTTAGTTTTGTTAGAGTAGATTTTTAAAAGAAGTTCAAAATTGTCTACTTTTAAATGACCAAACTTGACTAAAGCTTTAAAACGGACTTTCTCAAAGTCGGCTACGGCCCTTTTGTCTATATTTTGATATGTTGTAGATACTAAAGTTCTTAATCAAACGCCGTTTGTTTGGATCGTTTGCTATTGCCAGAACCGGAGTTATGATTTTTTGAAGATAAACGCTTCCAACTTCCGGTCAAACCAGTTTAAAGTTTTTAAAAACACCCCGTATAATATTTTATAATTTTTTAAAATATTGTAAGATTATCTGTCCAATGATGCCAAACATCAGAGTGCACATCAGTGACAATCCCCTAAACCCAGCTTCCGTGTGGTGATTGGTGATTCTGAATTATTCCGTGGTGGTTCCAGGAGTCGCCGTGGAATATTGAATTCCCATGCGTCTTCTGCTACCGTGTGACTACCGTTCCGTGGTGGTTCTGAGAAGCCGTCTTTGGACACCCCTCTACGCCTCGCTCTTCACTACACCCCCCTCACGTAGATGCTAGATAATTTTAAATTTTAAAAATGAGAGAGAGCTTCTGAGCATACTGTTGTTTGGTACTATTTTGGACTAATTATGACCACATGGGGCGTTTTTAAATCGTAAGCTAAGAATATTATATTAACACACCCTTGAAAATCCCTATGTAAATGAGATATTGACATCGACCCTTTCAGTTCCCTCGCTTTAAATTCGAAATGGTTGTAAGTTGTAAGTATTGGCGAAAAGTTCAGTTTAGGTGTAAAGATGTAAATTTAAAGCCAGCTCACCAATGTCGCATCTATTCTAAACCCATAACGTATACTAGAGAAATAAGTGGGACACAGTGTATATGATAAATAATATAATTTAAGATATTACTTTTCACAAACGAAATAATAAAAATCCCCTGTTTTATTGATCTCATAGTTTATTCTTGGCAAAACTCCAAAACAACAACTTTTCTAGGATTCCAAGCTTTTGAGGGTCGTTATCATCCTGTATTTATGTCAAATTTATTCCGACTAAATTTCGAGATATTTCAAAATTACAATTTGAGTTGTGACGCAAAGTTATTAAAATTAAGGCTTGGAAAATTTGGTTAAAACCACGTTACAGACTGTGTCAAGTTATATCAGCTGTGCGTTTTAATACCTAAAAACTATTCGCAAACTTTTATTTTATGTAAATTGAATTTTTGTACCCCAAAATTACTTTAAAATGCAGTAGTGCACTGCAGTATGTGCTAAAGTGTGAAAAGATTGGTTTAAATTCAAAAATAAAGAGTTTTTGCGAAAAGAATTTAAAATGTGTAGTTATACGTGCGAGCATAAAGAGTCTCTTTTTTTGATGTACGCGAATAGGGGTGTACTTAGGGTAGTTAAAAAATGTATGTTGAATAAATTAGGGTCGTTAGTAACGTAAAATTTGAGACAAACAAAACGAAGAAGAAAAAGCGCCGGTTTAATAACAACTATTTCGACTAAAGTACTTTCAACGCAGACGTATTTGAAACGAAACTAAATAAAAATGACTCGATTTAAGTGATTGGTAATTTTTGTAAAGCTTAAACTGCTTTACAATTTGCCATAAATACGAATTGATGCAGTTTAGTTTAGTTGCGATAGAGGGAAAAAAGAGAAGATGTTGGAAGCAGCAAGGTATTCGCCGAGCCATGAAACAAAATAGCTATGAATTTGAATTTTCGCTGTCATACTCTGACAAGTCGTGCAAATTTATGCACCAACTTTTAATAAAATAGGTGTACGCTAACTTTGAATTTTTAACATTTTTTATTGGATAAAAAAAATACTCAATAATTCAAAAATTACTTTCACCCAAAACTTTTTTCATCCGACTCGAGTTGCGTTAAATTTAAAATTTTCGCAAAAAATGCGAACAAGCTCCTAACCTTAAAGAGGTAAAAGTTTCGTAAGGGTTGTTGTCACCTTTACAAAACTTACGGACTTAAAATAAGCTTAGAGTTTAAACTCGACGTCTTTTATTCGCTTCCCATCTTTTCGCATTCGCTGCGCGATCACGCACAAAATGCTTTCTAAAATGTGTCCTCTTAAGTAACTATTAATCATGTTCTTGTTGGATCGCTTAACAGCAACGCCACATTTTCTCTTAAGCGAGCCTACCTTTACGAGCAACTTGAGGATTTCATCCGAAATAATTATTCCAAAATTGAGAGAAGGTTGGCCCCATGGAATTAGAAAACAAGTGGAAGAGTTGCACGCGCGCTTGGCGAAGAGCAAGCTGTCAGTTGCTTAAAGAAGTTCCGAGAATTCCGTACTAGGGAAAAGTGAGAGTACCCTGGCGTACTCTGACTGAGTACCAACCCTCTTCCGTTTCTGATGCTTCACTTTTAGATACTTTCAAACTAACTTATAGCCACTCCACTTATTTTCTCGTTCCATGGTTAACCCACTCATACCTCCACTCCCAGGCTCTTCAGCAGTTTAATGTTCACGTTAACTATCCTTGCTAATATCGGGCATTGGTACTGCGGGTAGTGGGCAGTGATGAGGAAGAACTCGCAGTGACTTAAGGCTTCTAAGAGAAGATAGGGCTACGCTCAATACTGAGTGGGTAGTGGGTAGTAGTAAAACGCCCGGGTTTACAATTTTTCGTTCGCCTCCTCTCCTTTTTCCTTTATTTTTATGGTCAAGAAGGTACAGGAGGCTACTTTAAGACTAATAATGGGGTCCCGGGTGGCACAGCGAGTTGAGTATCGGATTCAGGTATGGATGTTCTCGATTCGAGACCACTAGTCACCACTCAATTTTTCTATGTGTCAATGGCTTGCCCCGGATGGTTCGCACCCACCTAAAGCAGCTGTAGCTACCGTCTTCAAACAAACTTTGCAGTTGAAGCGAGCGTCAAATAAAGTTTAAAAAGATAAAATAAATCGCCCTACGACAGGACCTTACAAGGTCTACCTCAAAGACTGGTAGTACTAACCGTCTTTCCCACAGTAAAGAAGTGACAGCGTTGTCGAGCTACTGTCAGCGCTATGTGCAGCAGAGCTGGTTCTTTTCCCTGCCACTAACTTATGAGGTTATGAGACAAACTTTAAGTACCTTCGCAATATCAAGAAGTAGTCGTCTGTGCTGTGTTGATTATACAAGGGAAAAACTAGGGCCTGATCGGGAATAGAACCCGAGTCTCACCACTGCCGTGCAAGGTGCTTTATCACTAATCTACGCTATCTCGGTTCTTACGCCACAGTACTCTCCTTAAAGAGACGTCGCTCGTCTCGATATCATATATTCATATGTGATGTCCGGGCTAAGCCTTCGTTTACTCGGAACCCCCACAGTTAGGACGACGTAAAGTGGTTAACAAGCGTGTACGATAGTTCATTTATCATAGATGGTAGACGCCTGCGCTGCGCTGATATTCTAAGGTAAAAACTGTGACTGTGATTGGGGTACGTACCAGCGTCTTGCCTGCGCCGCACCGGGTGCTCTACCAGTAAGCGATCTTGGTCGTTGCTATTCCCTTGTATTTCACGCGTTCTCACTATAGTCTTGAGCCGCTACAGTACTCTCCTTCAAGAGACGCCGTTCGTCTCAATACCATACGTGCTGTCTGGCTTGAGCCTCCTTTTTTACGGTTCGTTGCTCGGAGCCCCCACAGTTAGGGCGACGAACAGTAGCGAACAAGCGTGTACGGTAGGTGGGTGGGATTTCGTTATTATAGACGGTCGACTCCTGGGCTGCGCTGATCATCCAAGGGAAAAAGTGTGCTGTGATCGGGGATCGAACTCGAGTCTTGCCAGTCCGCACCAAGTGCTCTACCACTAAGCTTTCTCAGTTTTTGCTATTCCCTTGTATTTAACGCGTTCTCACTTTAGCCTTGAACCGCTACAGTACACTACTTCAAGAGACGTCGTTCCTCTCGATACTCATGTGTCGATGCTCTCTGAGTTGAGCTTTAGTTTTTACTGTCTATTGTTTGAAATCTCCACAGTTTGCGATTGCAGCGTTTGCAGTAATTGGGTGTCGTTAAGTCATCATAGGCGGTAGACGCCTATGCTGTGCTGTTATCCTAGGAACAAGCTGTGCCTGTGATCGGGGTCGAGCCCGCGTCTCGTGGGTGTCGCGCCGGGTGCTCTACCACTAACCTACCGTTGTACTTGCTATTCCATTATATTTAACGCGTGGTCATATTAGTCTCGAGTCGCCACACGGTTGACAGTCGCTTTGATTGACCCACCTAATGGTGTGGAAAGTTTTGGTTCGTCTTTTCGATAAACTTATTTATTTTGGCATAAACAGTCTTTAAGTCTGCACTCTACTGGGTTTGTAGCCATAGCGAGCTGCGCTCCAAGATTGTTTGACAATCTACCAATACTTAAACCCAAAAATGTCAAGAAAAATACCACCAGAAACGCTCAGATAATTGACCAATCGCAAGGAATTAGAGAACTAAACATCTGAACAACATCGCGACTATAAATATTGGTGCACCCGACCGACACGCATCAGTCATTCTTGAGCCACCGGTACGCATACTACGACCGCTACCACACAGGACTCACCGAAGTGTCCTTTGAAAATGCCTACCACCGTTAGTAGTAGACGAAACGTCAGGATTCGCGAATAGAAACTTTCTACTACGGCCCATTAGCCCTAGAACAGAACCTCTACCTCTTATGACGCCGTGGCCGTGAAAGCCTTAATACTTTTATTACGTAAGTGTCTAAAGACTTTAACAATGACCTAGATGACCACCCAAAGCTATGAGTTTAAAATGGCATATTCAAGATGGCGGCATTAAAATCGATGTCACTTTTATAGACCTGTTAAGTGCCATTTATCTTTGAACTGTTGAAGATAAATAGAAAAATAATAAAAAAACGTCTCCAATGAATTTTAATAAAATAAAAAATAATATATAGGCACTTATAAAATAGTAATAAACGTCATATCACACTGTTATTGTTTTCAGTTAACACAGTCATTAACTTTTACTCGATATGTGCTATTAAACATAACGAAGTGTCGGTGAAGTGGTTCGAAAATTATGTGACAGGTGTATAATGGAAGCCTAGAAGCCTTCACCTAATACAACTAACTTAATAATAATTTTGACAAAGTACTAAATTTGCACTAACTTGCTGGAAAAGGGAATCTGCATTATTATAATGTTAAGAAAGTTACAACGTTACTAAAATGATGAGGCCAGAGAAGCCAGAAGAGAGAACGCTCTTTACTTTTACTGTTATACCGATGAACCGTCCCCTCGTTATATCGGATAGTTTCTACCCAAATAACCAAAATCTTCCTTATACTCGTAGAGCTTATACAGTTGGGGTTAACGTACAAGAAAAAAATCAGAAATTGACTTTTCTTTCGGCATAAATTTATGCACGTAGTAAATTAACGAGAAAAAAAAGCGTCTATCCCTCTATTTTAAAGTTGCATTTTGTGGTAAGTACTGTAAATTAAAGGTTTAAACATAGATAAATGTTTTGGTTGTGGCGGTTATGTGGTTTTATCTAATTGTTGCTTTCTTTAAAGCTCAAAACTAAACGTGGAATTAAATTTAAACTGCAAACCTCGTCTTACATGATTACGTCTGCTTCCCAAGAGAGTTGTAATAGAATTGCGTACTCTTTTCTTCCTTCTTTTTTTATTATATAAATTAATTCCTAACTAAGTTTCTCCGTTTGAAATTTCATTAAATTTTTGTAAAAAAAAATTGTCTTCCTACAGATTAGGACTTTTGTTTCAATAAGCTGTAGTAACGCAATTTTGTTAAGTCGAGCAACTTAAGGGTATTCGGGTTGAAATTAGCTTATCATTTATTGATAATAAGTCCTCTGGAAGTTTCTTGCATTTTACTCGGGGTAAATGTTTTTTTATTTGTTCAAATGATTCCAACTCAGTTCTTCGAGAAGCTTCTAAGAGCTTACTAGAGACTATATTGTCCTCAATTGAATCATAATTTTAATCTACTGCTCCTACTAGCCGACCTATACAACCCTTCCCACTTTCAGTGCCGTAGCTCTCATAGTTTGGGCTGTAATTTGAAAATTACAAGCTTTCTACCTTTCTTTGAGCTTTCTACCTCTCATAGTTTGGGCTTTATTGTAAAAGTTGTTCACGGACGGACGGAAAGAAGGGGAAATTGATAGACGGTCGGAGACAGTTAAGTAACATCTGCCTTCAGACATTACTTGCTGAGCTTGCTACTTTGCTACTTTGCTACTTGCTACTTGCTACTTGCTACTTTGTACTGGAAAGAAAAAACGTCACAAAACTTTGAGTTAGTTGACTAGTGGGTAGTCTATGCGGGTTCTGGCTCAATTTGCATATTTCGCAGAAAGTAGCGGAAGACTTCTACTAAGTCAACTTGCAAAATCATTTATTTTGTTTTTACTGAAATCAAACTGCAAATAACGGAGTTGTGGTTAAGGTTTTTTACGAACCAACCTGTATAATACGTAACAATTAGGAACAAAATCTAAAGGTTGGTGTTTATTCACAAATATAGAGGCACAAACGTGCCGGAAATAATAAAAATTTATTTTTCTCTCAAAGTTCGACTTATAAATTTTGTTACACGTCCATTTACAGGTAGTGAAACTGAAAATTCCGAAACAATTTAGACTTTCCTTCAAAGTCCCGAAGGGATAGTAAGTATTATTGTTTTGAGATCGCGAACTTCTTTTAAAATAAGTAGTTTACTTTTAATTCTTACCTTATGTAGCTTAAAACTCGCCCGTTCCAATTTTATCTGCAACAAAAATAAAAATTATTGCCACTTTAGCAGAAAAATAAAAATAAGTCTTTTTAATAGAACAAAATAATAAGTTTGAATCAATGTCGATATAGTAGTTTTCTAGTTTTAATTGTGACGTTGATATTAAGTCTCTAGAGTTGCAAAAAAATTTCCAACAAGAAATTACTATTACTTAGGTAGGTATTTCTTTTTCTTTTTGAAAAAGTATCGGACGTCAATTTTTATTTTTTAACAAACACCGGCTGTTGTGAAATTTCAACCCCTAACAATGACTTAAAGAGTCTAACAACTCAAGCTTCAACTCGTTAAAGAGCAAGATGTAGCCAAAACTGTGCAAAATTAAGCTTAGTCTATAACTACACCTGCTCTATTAAAGACCGCGCGCTTATTTGAACACCCTGTATATTCAACACGTTTTATATCGTATCTCCGTTACCTATCAACCGAATTGGCAAATGTTTTTTTTATTGTATTGAGCATTAAAAACGCTTTCGAACAAGGTGCTCCCGCTTTAAAATTTAAAGTGGAGTGTTGTTAATGTTTATAGGGTTAAGGGCAGAGGGTTGAAATTAGCCCCTGCTGTGTAGGCTAACAGGTGTTCGGTTAAAAGTATAAATAAACGCGTTCGGTATTATTCCTTAAAAAAATAACGGCACTTTATTACGAACTATAAGAACGCGCTGTATCTTGTGTAAGAAATAAAAAGTTATTTTCCCAACTCAAACTGTTTTTCGGGGCTTTTTATCTGTTTTTCTGTCATTCGAATTTCGCATCTTAGAAAAATAGACTTATAATTAAACACAAATAATAAAATAAAGTAGGTGAGGTAGTGAGGTGTGTACAAAAAAGTCATTTTATTAAATTTGAAAAAAAAAATTTTATTTCGACGTTTTTCTTTTTTGTTTCAAAAACACCAGAAGGGTTTCGGTTGTGGAAAATTCGTATTATAAGCTTCTCATATCATCATAAAACTATATTGCTGTTAGGGGAGCTACTTTTTAGAAGGTAAAAACGACAAAAGTTTCCAATAGAAAATGAAATCTGTTTTTTTTGGCAACGTATGCAGACGGGATAAGTTTTTCGATTTTTTTCTCCTCTTCTAGGCCGTTATTTTTATTAAAAATCGAACATTTTTAGTTGTTCTTTTTTGGAGAGTCGAAAAAATCGATTTTTATCTGTCGAGGCGTCGCCGTGTCTTTAGTTTGTGGCTTTCTACTAACTCGAAGTAACTTTTGTTGTTTTCATACGTGATGTGATATATAGACAAGTTTTTTTCTTCTTTTTTAAGAGAAATGTGAGATGACGATATGAAAAGTTACAACAATGGGAGTGAATTTGTTGGTGAAACATTTTTCGAGATGCAACTGAAGAAAATGTAATGAATGTTGTTTGGTAGTCGAAGTTGTTTTTGTGCAAATTGAAGTCTCAGGTGATGTCAATATCATAATGGAAGTTTTCCCCTTTTTGTTTTAAAAGTAGGCAAATGTGGCCTTTAACGCTTTCGTTGCCGCACTCTAATCTTTTCCGATGATGTTTCAAATATTAAGCTTAAAGTTTTTGCACAGCAGAGTAAAAATTTAATGATTTTCCTTGAAACTTCGCATTGTTGCAAATACTTAACATTGAAAAGCTTTCACTTTTACTCGTAAAATTTCATTGAAGAATATTAAAAGTTAAAAAAAAATTTTTTGAAAGCTTTTTTAGATGCATTATTGGTCGGTTGTAATCAAAAAATTTTACTTTAAGATATAATTCATTTCGAAGAATCGAACTTTTTCGCGACCACCATTTTTCTTTCAACGAGCAAACATTTTTAAAAACTTAATCCACAAACCTTTTATTAAATTTAAAATTTTATCCAAGCCCAATTCACCTTCTTGGAAAGTTAACAAACCTAAAAAATTAACTTTCGCCTCACAAAAACAGACGCAGTAGGAAAAGAGACATCGATACTTCGTCGATCAGATTTTGAATAATAAAGATAGCACTTTGGCCACTTACTAGAGTCTTTTGTACACCCATCGGTCACACGGTCACCTTTCTCACATTTATAATAAACTCGAAAACTCTCTGAAAAGTGAAGTTCAAAGTCGAACCAGAACTTCTTAAGCAATAATTCGCTGGTGCACTTTAGAACTCAGTGCATCTTCTTTAAATAACGGCCTCGTACTTACCTGGGTCTTTTGTACGCCCCTCTGGCACGGTCCTCATTTTTATTTTGAACTCGACAACTCTCGAAAAAGTATGGTTTTGACTTCAGCAAAGTCGAACCAGAACTTCTCAAGCAACGATTCGCTGTTGCACTTTAGAGTTCAGAGTCTCTTCTACTTTAAAGTGACAGTTTTTTACTTACTTGGGTTTTTTGTACACCCCTCTGAAACATTCCTCACTTTCATTAAGAACTCGAGAATTCCCTGAAAACGGTGGTTCTTACTCCGGGAACATCAAACCAAAACTTCCCAAGCACCGATGCACTTTACAGCTGGATAGTGTCGGTTCAGTGACTCTTCTTCAAATTGACTGCTTTTTATTTACTGTAGTCTTTTGTAGGTACATCCTTTAGACACCTTCCCTACTTTAATGAGGAACTCTAGAACTCTCTGAAAAGTGTAGTTCTGACTCCGGTAAAGTAGAACCAGAACATCCCAAACGCTGATTCGCTGTTACACTTTAAACTTCAGTGTTTCATCTTCAAAGTGACAGTTCTTTACTTACTTGGGTCTTTTGTACACCCCTCGGGAGCCCTCCTCACTTCCATTATGAACTCGAGAACTCTCTAAAAACGGTGGTTCTTACTCCTGAAACGTCGAACCCGAACTTCTCAAGCACCGATTTGCTGGTGCACTTTAGTGCTGGATAGTGTCGGTTCAGTGACTCTTCTTCAAATTGACTGCCTCTTATTCACTCTAGTCTTTTGTACATCCTTTGGACACCTTCACTACTTTAATGAGGAACTCGAAAACTCTCTGAAAAGTGTAGTTCTGATTCCGATAAAGTAGAACCAGAAGATTCCAAGCGCTGATTCGCTGTTTCACTTTAAAGTTTAGTGTCTCTTCTTCAAAGTGACAGTTCTTTACTTACTTGGGTCTTTTGTACACCTCTCGGGAACCCTCCTCACTTCCATTATAAACTCGAGAACTTTCTGAAAACGGTGGTTCTTACTCCAGTAACGTCGAACCAGAACTTCCCAAGCACTAATTCGATAGTGCACTTTTGAGCTGGACAGTGTCGGTTCAGTGACTCTTCTTCAAATTGACTGCTTCTTATTTACTCTAGTATTTTGTAGATCCTTTAGGCACCTTCTCTACTTTGATGAGGAACTCGAGAACTCTCAGAAAAGTGTAATTCTGACTCCGGTAAAGTAGAACCAGAACATCCCAAACGCTGATTCGCTGTTACACTTTAAAGTTTAGTGTCTTTTTTTCAAAGTGACAGTTCTTTACTTACTTGGGTTTTGTGTACAGTGTACACCCCTCGGGAACCCTTTTTACTTCCATTATAAACTCGAAAACTCTCTGAAAACGGTGGTTCTTACTTCGATAAAGTCGAACCAGAACTTCTCAAGCACCGATCCGCTGGTGCACTTTAGAGCTGTTAGTTTAGTGTCTCTTCTTCAAAGTGGCAGCCTCGTATTTATTCGAGTTTTTTGTGCACCCCTCGGGTACCTTTCTCACTTTTATGATAAACGCGAGAACTCTACGAAAACTCTAGATTTTATTTTGGTAAAGTCGAACCAGAACTTCCCAAGCACTTTAGAGCTGGGCAGTGTCTTTTCTTTGAAGTGTAGGCTTCTTACTTATTCGGGTCTTTTTACACCCCTCGTGCGTCCTCCTAACTTTTATGACAAATTCGAGAACTCTCTGAAAACGGGGGTTTGTACTCTGGTAAAGTCGAACTCCCCAGCACTGATTGCTGATGCTCTTTAGAGCTGGACAGTGTCGGTTATGTGTCTCTTATTCAAAGTGACAGTCTCTTACTTAGTCGAGTTTTTTGTACATCCCTTGGGCACCTTCCTTATCTTTGATAAACTCGAGAACTCTATTAAAACGACTGTTCTTATTTTGGTAAACTCGAACAAGAACTTTCCAGGAGCTGGACAGCACCGGTTCAGTGTCTCTTCTTCAATGTGACAGCCTCGACTACTAGAGGCACACAACTACTCTTGCATCCATCCTGTCATTAAAATTCCAACAAGCAAACCAAACGTCTCCAAATCAAAAGATGAGGGGAATGAAATAACTAAATTGGGTCTGTTTTGTTTTATAGCCGTAAATTTACATTTACAGGTTACATACACACCCAGGCAGACTGACGGACAGACAAACTTGTTTCAATGCTGAAGGAGTTTTTCAACTTCGTTACAAAACCACATCAATGTGTAGCGAAAAGCAGAACGAATGACCTGGATAAAAAATTGTTAAAAAATGTGCCAAAAATTATTAATTCAGCGCCGTGAATTATAAACGTTCGAAAAGTTTTATTTTATCCAATCGCTTAAAGTTATGATGATATATTATTCTCCAGGAGAGAACAAATATCTGGTATGAATAGCGACACACAGGATTAAACTTTCAGACTACTGCCAACTTTGCGATTTATGACTTCAATGACCAGGACTATTCAACCTACACAATGTTTAACTTTGTTTTCAAATTTAATTATAAATTGTTCTAAGCAACTTGTTTTATTTTACGCACACTCGAAATGAATTTTGCTCTTTTTTAATAAGCTTAATTCGATAGAGGTTAGTTAAAAAGTATGTCTACATTGAACAGTTTTAACATCGCGATGATTCCACCCCAATCATTTGTTGAATTCTATTCAAACTTTTATTAATTAAAAGTTCGCAGTTGTTTCTGATACCTACCTTTAGTTGTTCTAGCGCTGATATTTTAAAATTAGATTTTCACGGGGTAGCATTCTGGAGTGACGTCATGTACTAAAGTCGCCATCTTTAAATAGAGTCACGTAAAAATCTAATTTTACACTAAACAGTTTACAAAGAAAAGTTCAAGCTTCTGAGACCAGATGCAAGATGGTGTACATAGAATTTGGAATTATGACTCAGAGTAAAGTTCGACTGTGAGACAGTCGGGAGGTTAATTCTAGACAAGACTAAGTCACACTAAAAATAAATAAGTAAATCGAAACTTATTAGAACATGAGAACCTCTACAACAACCTGAGAAGTTTAGAGTTTCATTGCTATTTACTACTTCGATATTCAGAATAATTATGCCAGACATTTAATGAGAAATGTAGTTTAAAATCAACTTACACTGTTGCGCTTAAACCCACCCCCAATAACTCGCGAACAGTTGGCTAACTGCCCATGGGGCACACCACCTTCGCCTAAACCTCTTTTCAGTTTACGTTTTGGCTTACATTTGGCGTCAAACTATTGGCTCTTACAACTCCCCTCTACTCCCGACTTTAGACTTTTGTCTACGTCTCGAGCTTACAATTTTTTTCGGTCTTCGTAATGTTGGATCGTTTTCCACATTTTGGCCCTACACTGGACGCTTGTTCTCTTCCTTCTCTTCTGATCTTCACTACCTCTCTGCTCTTGTCGCCCTTCCTCAAAGTGTCATTATCAGTCGCGTGTGGAGTTACGTTAGAGCTTCTTCAAAATAGACTACACTAATTCAACTGATTTGCCCCCCCCCCCTCACTTCTGGGGGATCTGTAACCTTCTTAGTTGAAAATCCTGCTACTTCGTCAACTCTCTGCCCTCTGCCCACACCGGATCATCTACCAACATATTAACGACCCCAAACCCTTCTACTTCGACAGTTTCGACCAATTCAGGACCGAATCCAACCGGACAACCCAAACATACAAACGTTATGTTGGATCTAATAATGGGCCGATACCCATTATAGAGAGAATTGGAAGATTGTCTTCTTCGGCTAGGGCCCCCGGGCTTTCATACTATAGCTCTAACAGTGGTACGTTTGCTGATGCAAGCAGTCTCCCGGCCTAGACGTGCGTTTTCTCACAGGTTCTCGCCTTTGGCGATAACTTTCTAAGCTCCCAGGACTTTCTTTACGTTGCTACAATAGAAAGACCAATTTGGGCTTTTGGCCCCAAGTTGGGGCCTGCGTTACGACGGCCAAAGAGACGACTCTACCTTTTTCCTGGAAACCATGGAGAAGAAAAGTGCTACTTATGGCATTGCGTAGGCTGAAATTATTTCTGCTGTATTTGAGATCCTTAATATTTGCCCTAAGGCTGCCCCCCAGTAGTTCCTTGCACCGCGGTTCTTTAAAAATGCGCGTCTTTGTGGTGGCAGCGATCATTACTAACTTGGCAATCGTTTCGAGAAGCTATCAATCGGCAATACGCCCCAACTGCCGACGTAACTTCGGGGACATGTCCATCTTGGCTAGTTAGTCTAGCCAAAGCTCTCTTTCATTGCCGCAAAATACTTATTTGAAGAAGCTCGATTTTTAAGATCCAGATGCGTCTTGAAGTTACATGAAGGGACCAGTAGATGAGCTTAAAACTCCGTACCCGACGACTTACAAGGTGGGAGCCTAATTAAAGAAAAAGACAAAATGGCTCTCACTTTAATTCAGTTGTAAAAAAATAACTTTTTAATATAATTAAAAGTTTAAAGGAAAATAGCACTCTGTTTACGACCCTTTCGGGGTAAAGATGCAGCATCCTTAATTGAATTTTCTAAAATGCAAAAGTATTAAGTCTCTCCAAACTATCTTTTATGTCCCATTAACGTCATTTCCGCATTGTAGTTTAGAATTATCAGAATATAGTGTCTGATACGTACATTAATTTATGATGAATTTAAGTCAATTTATACAGACGAAGCGCCAATGTAACCCTCGAACTATATTATATTTTAATAAATTTATAAACTAAATTAAAGTTAAACAAATTACGAATATATTATGTATTATATAACATTTATAACTAATTAAATTAAAACTCTAACAAGAATTATTAGCAAAATTTCCAATAATAATTCTAATTGATGTATATGAGTTCACTATTAGTTTCAATCGATAACAATTAATTACGATTATTTTTGTTAATAAATTAATACCCATTTACAACAGTGCAACAAAGTGTGGTTTTTAATAATTTAATATTTACAATATCGTTATAGTTAGTTTCGACAGTTAGCACTAGAGCGTAGCACTAAGAAGCAATCGCATCTAGCACTTGTGGTACTAATTTTGACCACTTGTAGTCGCACGTCGAGTCATACGCACCAACCCAAATGAGCACTAAATCAATCTTAAATTATGAGAGCAGCGATCAGTGAAACGGTTGTTACTAGTTCGCCCTTTTAGTTGACCCATTCCGCCTTTCGATGCCCTATTTCTTAATTCGTACGTCGATGAAGAGTTTCTTTAGTAAAAAAACTAACGGTAATCGATTCTTTAAAATATATAACAGCGCGATATTCAAGTAAAATTCAATTAAGAAAATAAGATTTAATCGAACTGCTGAAAGCGCTTAAGCGTGGCGTATTAAATTCTTAAACCTTTTAAGGGAACATTTCTCAAACTGTGGGGTGCTAGCTCTCGCAGGCTCAATGGCATTAATCGCACAGTAAATTAATACGAGCGTTTCTACATTTTTGATATACCCAATACTTAGAAATTAAACGGTCAAAGAGTAGTATTTATTGTTTTTTAATGGAAATGATGGCTCGTTGATTTTTGTTTTTTTAAGAGCCCAATATAGTTATTTACGTTATTAGTCCGGGAGGTGACATATTAAAGCATGAGTTAGAGCTGAGTCCGGAATTTCGAAACCCAGAGGTTCTTGAATTTGAACCTCACTGCCGGCAAGCTTTTTTCAAGCAAAAGTTTAAAAAATAAAATTCTTAACAAAAATTTTGCCAAAAAGTCCGGGAAGTGTTAGTTAGCAACACTTCCCGGCCTAGTGATGTGCCATTTCCCGGACTCAAATTAATGACTGAAAGTAGCAATACCCGTACAGTATAAAATAAAACATTAGTTACGTATATTATACGTATACAATTTTCTGATGTCTAACGTTACAGATTATTATATTTAATTTTGTTTAAAAAACAGAGCTGATGTCACGCTTTATAACCTAGTTTTAAACCGTTATTTTTTGGTTTTTATCTGGTCAAAAAATACCAGAAATAAACGAAGATATTTGGTTAAAAATTGGTGGCAGTTTTTTACATAAATGCGTAGTTAAGAAATATGTAGCTTAACATACGTTTATTTTGAGTTTCTAAAATTACGATTAGTAGTTTTAGAGGTATTTTAAACGTATATTATACGTATTTAAAATCGATTTATTTCAAGCATAAATTTAGACGTTAAATATACCTATATTTTTTAAATTTAATATACGTAAGAAATGTAAGTTTAGGCTACTTTTGGTAATATAACTTACCTTACATTCCCGTATATTACTGGTTATTTGATTACGTTTATTATACGACACGTAAAAATTGTTACGTTTACAAAGATACCATTTGTAAACGTCTAAAAATATACAAGATACTGAAGATATTACACCACATAGACGTCATTTTTACGTATAATAAACGTAGCTATGTTTATTCGGTGTTGGTACTGACTAAAGGGGGTGTCCTTTATAAAACAGCTTCGCTACCGTTTGTTTCCGTATTTATGTTAATTGAATTGCAATTTTGACCTTTCAATTAAAGTTAACGAATGTTAACAAATTCCAACCTGAAAGAATGCCACGTGGGTAGTTATTCGCGCCATTGCTTTTATTTGGCGTAGAGTTGCCCTTATTAGAAAGCCCCAAAATTAATTACGCTCGCGCACATAAATTATTAAGTTAAACAATAGGTATTTAAATATTATGATTAATTAGGTAATAATAGTCATTGACTTAACGTTAAGTATAGCTATTAATTTACTAGCAAATAATTGTGCGTAACTTATTACCATTATACATAACTTACACGCTACAACTAAATTTAATTTGCGTAAAATAGCCTTAACCAACAGATTAAATGCCCGTGAATTTTGTTTGCAGTAAAATGTTTGTACGTGTGTGTTTGTGTTATTTGAGTGAAAGTAAATTTATTAAGGATTCTCCCATGTAACAAGCTGACCGACGCCGGTTTATAACAGAAAGCCGTCAACTCGCTCGCATCTCGCATTGTAGAACAACCATCCACCGAACATTAATTTCGCATTTAAGCTACCTAACTGTAAAGGGTTCCAATTTGAAAATAGGTTTCAATGGTGGTTTTTAATGGCTGTGTTTAATTTTAAACTGTATTTACGGCTGTAAACAGAACAGAATTGCTGAGCAGCTGTACTCAGCCTCTCTGATAGCGTCTTTTATGAGTTTGGCTTAAGGGCGGTCCTACAAGGTAATTTTTGGAGTTGAGCCCAAGCTTAAATTAAAGGTTGTCCTAGACAGACACACAATATTGGTTTGTGCACTAGAAAACCTCATGAGATACATCGACCATCTGCTCTGGAAGTCGAACTACCTAATACCGTAAAACCAGACCATGAATTTGGTGAATATTGACTCACAAATACCGGTAGAAGAATGTCTCAATTAGTCGAAAGTAGACTTTGTAGAAATGTTGTGGGTTTATAGTCACATCGGTATTGAGGGTAAGAAAGAAAATGTATTATGCACCTAAGGGCGAAGACCACATTTGGTGACGTAAGGAAGCACGATATGCAAGGCTAAACAAGCTCGTGAAAGAGGTAGAGGCCTAAACGTAGGTTACCAAGTGACGTCTAAATAGTCCGGAAAGCAGTGTACACTAATTTATGTAATAATACCGACCGCCTGCCACTCCTAAGCAGCAGCAGTGTCTCAATAATGGTGGACTTTTGCTCTTCTCGTTTATAACTCGAAAAGTACGAGATTTATGAGAAAAGTACTATATTATATTTGTTAGGTTTTTTCCTCAAATAAACTGCTTACGCGTTGGAACGCGTTAGAATTTGACAATTATTCTAAAATCTGCTAAAAAAACTTGTTTTGGGTTTTTCGCTTATAACTCAAAAACTAAGCACTTTAGAAGAAAATTTATTTTATATTAAAATGAACTGTATTAGATTTCCCACACAAACAGTGTAAGCGCTGGTGCTCGTTAAAATTCGACATGTATTACAAAATCTGCCAAAAAAACTTGTTTTTTGTTTATAACTCGAAAACTAAGTACTTTAGAAGAAAAGCCCTACTAAATCAAAATAAACTATATTAGATTCTCTATAAATTACATTTGTTTGGTTTTTTTCTTAAACAAACTGTTTAGGCGCTGGAGCCCGTTAGAAGTTGACAAATATTTAAAAATGAGCCAAAAAAAATTGTTTTTTGTTATCCGCTTATAACTCAAAAACTAAGCACTTTAAGAAACAATTTATTGTGTAATAAATTAAACTTTATTAGATTTCCTACAAATTATATTTGTAAGGTTTCTTCCCCAGACAAACGGTGTAAGCGCCAGAGCGCGTTAAAATTTGATATGTATTACAGAATGTGCCAAAAAACTTGTTTTTTGTTTTCCGCTTATAACTCGAAAACTAAGCATTTTAGAAAAAAAGCCTTACTTTATCAAAATAAACCATATTAGATTTTCTATAGATTACATTTGATTGTTTTTTTCCTAAAACAAACGGTTTAGGCGCTGGAGCGCGTTAGAATTTGATAAATATTCAGAAATGAGCCAAAAAAACTTGTTTTTTATTTTTCGCTTATAACTCAAAAACTAAGCACTTTAGGAGAAAATTTGTTTTATATTAAAATGAACTGTTATAGATTTCCTACAAATTAAATTTGTCAGGCTATTTCCTCAAACAAACGGTGTAGGCGCTGGAGCGCGCTAAAATTATACATGGATTACAAAATCTGCCAAAAAAACTTGTTTTTTGTATCTTGCTTATAACTCGAAAACTAAGCACTTTGGGAGAAAAGTATTACTATATCAAAATAAACTATATTAGATTCTCTACAAATTACATTTATTAAATTTTTTTCTAAAATAAACGGTTTAGGCGCTGGAGCGCGTTAGAATTTGGCAATTATTTAAAAATCTGCCAAAAAAAATGTTTTTTTGTTTTTCACTTATAACTCAAAAACTAAACACTTTGGAAAAAAATTTATTCTATATTAAAATGAACTGTATTAGATTTCCTACAAATTGTATTTGTAAAGATTTTTTCCCAGACAAAGGTTTTAGGCGCTGGAGCGCGTTAAAAAATAACAAATATTCCAAAATATGCCAAGAAACTTGTTTTTTTGCTTATAACTCAAAAACTGCGCCTTTTTAGAAAAAAATTATTCTACACAAAAATAAATTATATTTAATTTCCAATAAGTTATGTCTCTTAGATTTTTTAAAATAAATAGTTTAGGTGCTAGAGCCTTAAGAAAAGTGGGCTTTTAGGGGTCAAATTAACCATAAGCTATTTAAACATTTCTACCAAACTTTTACGAACGCTATCGTCTAATCCGCTTGTGCGAAGAGAAAAGTCTAAGAGCCATAATTTGTTGGAAATTTAATGTAGTTTATTTTTATATAAAACCATTTTTCTCATAAAGTTTGTAGTTTTTGAGGTATGAGCAAAAAACTGAAAAAGTGCAAAGACCCACCCTTCTCGAGCCACCTCCACGTTAATTCTGCCTCTGAGTAATTTTTTAATAAACTAAAACTAATAATTGGAAACTGCTTTTGCTAATTAAGCAATCCTGGAGCTCTCCAATGGGCCTCCGTGGCCTGATGTAAAAAAAAGTCGCAGTCTCTAGCCTCATATTCAATATCATCTAATTACCTAAGTAGTCGCAGGTAAGCGTTTTATTTGTCCGGCGTCTTGCTCGTCAGTCTGTCTGCCTACTCGCATACTGCTGCTTGCCTCTCAATGCGTTTGTGTGTTTTTGAGTAATTCTAATCTGTCTACACGACTGCGCTTGTCTTTACAACACCACATGTTTGATTGTTTACTTGACGTTTTTCTAGCACAGTGAGACCTCAACGGAGCTCACCTTGGGGAGTTACTACAAAAGTGTCTACCATGGACGAATAATGCCAGACAAGCTTAAAAATTGCCACAAAACCGAAAGGCGACTTGAATAAGAAGAAGATATAAAACAGCGAACAGAAAATGTCTAAAAAAAGAAGCCAAAAGGGATAATTTGTGAAGTTGAAGCGAAATAAATTTGTAAAAATTTCAAATTATCTTATAAATTACAACCAAAAAAGCCTTCCTCATACACCTAGCTGTGTAAGTTTCTTAACTAAAATTTAGCGACTTACATTTTTTAATCAATTCCGCCCTTGATAAATTACTCGAATGCAAAAATAAATTTACGCCGAAGTAATTATTTTAAAAACGTTCCTAAGCTTACTCGAATTATGCGACCATTTTTACAAAAATGTAACAATTTATTGTTAACAAACTTAATGCCCTTTATTTTTATACTTACTACTCTTCGAATTAAGTACTTGTAAAATGAAATAGAAGCGATGAAAATCTATAAATTGAATTGTAAGGATGAAGTTTCAGTGGAAATTGTGTGTGAGAAGCATTAAATATTCTTCTATGCGATCGGTTGATAAGTTGGTGTTCTACATTCGCTCTGATAGATTTTATTAGTGTCGCTTCCTATTGAAATAAGTTTACACGGTTAACTTCCAATGAATTAGTTTTTATATTTAAACGTAAAATCGACCCAACGGTTCTGGCCTCTTAAGAAAACTGATCACGTTTCAATAGTCGGAATAATTAGCCACTCGGTGTATTTCCAATAGTCGTAACTCATTATTTTTTAAAGAAAACTGTATTACCGTCTTAATTTAGTAGTGCAGTAGTGTAATATTCGTTTATATGTTTAGAAGAGAAGCAATTTTTAAATGGTAAGTTAATATTCTTGAACGTATTACATTTGCATTTACATCTCTTTGTAGCACGTCCACTCGGGAGCATTGAGGCCAACTTAAATTCAATGCAACAGTCGCAAATTTGCAAGCGTTGCACCCTTCAATAGTGAAAATATAGCAATCGAATGTATTTAGCGCGCCGGCTTATTTAAAGGAAGTTTGTTTGAAATATTGTGCCAATGTAAAAGGAAATACATTCAAATAAGTAGCTACTTGCAGCTTGCAGTTACAAATTCAATCGAATCTGGAATTTATTAGAGCAAGCGACGTTTGTGAAAGCTCTATATTGTCAATATGTATTTTCAATATTTGAAAAAGAATTTTGTAGACCTCTCGAATTATTAAAAAATGTTTTTTTTTAGTCTTTTTACATTTAAATTTAACTGATAATAAATGGCTTCTCAAAAAAGTGGGACGGAGATGGAAAAGAACGAGATTTTCGTTTTTTTAAATAATAAATGAGCGAAAGTAGTAATATAAACGTTCTTGATATTTTTTCTTTCCTGTGTGTAGTAGTAAACATGAACATAAAGTGTCAAGTTTGATTCTTTTTAAGAAAATGTGTATCGTGAAAACGAGAAAACTGTAAAATTTCTTAATCGATTTGCTCGTATTATGCTACTAAGCTGTATCATTTATTTTCTTTTTATGCTCTTTCATCTTTTTGTAGTTCAAGTTGGCAAGGTATTTGATTGATATTTATATCGGAAAAAAAATTACCAGATAAAATTTTTTCCATATTTTTTCGAGAGCTTGGAAAAAAATATTTATTCGCGTATTCTTTGCATATTTTAAACATACTACAACTGAAAACTTTTAAACACATACAGGTTATTCGTGCCGAGTTGGAAATCAATCAGAAAAAGTTATTCAAAAGGCGAATGACCTTGTACGACCTTATGGCTAACCACAAATACCCTTCTGCTACCAACAATGTTAGGTTTCAATTACGTGATACAAGTGAACTGTAAGGATCGAAGTGGCTTAGTGGTAGAAAATCTGGCGCGACTCAGGTTCGATCTCATTTTGCCCTAGAATAGTCAGAGCAGCACGGACGCCTACCATCCACGATAACGTAACGAGTGCCAAAGTGGAGACACCGACGTTATTAGCCAGTAGTGCTTCCACCCAGTACACGCGCATGTTAGCCGCCTTTCGTCGCTCTAGTGGTGGGAGTTCCGATCAACTGTCGTAAGAACGAAAGACGCAGTCCGGACCCATGGTATCTAGGAGTACTGTAGTGACTCAAGACTAACGCGAATGCACGGGTTATCTAGGGGAATTGCAATAGCTTAGTGGTAGAGCACCCGGTGCGACACCGGTAAAACTCGGATCCAATCTCTTATAACGGTCCAAGTTTTCCCCTTGGATAATCAGCGTAGCACGAACATAATATACCGTCCACGCTAACTTGCCAAAATGATCAACCCCATTCAACTACCGCCTACGCATCTAAACGCCGGGGGTTCCGATCAACGGTCGTAAAAAAGAAAGTCCCAGCCCGGATCCATCAACAGAGACGATCAATACGAACAATAGAGACGAACGACGTCTCTGGAAGAATTTACTGTAGCGCCTCAAGACTAACATGAACACGCGTGCAATAACTTAGTGGTAGATCACCCAGCACGACACCTGTTAGATCCGTATTCGATCCCCTCTAACGGTCCAAGTTTTCCCCTTGGATAATCAGCGTAGCACGAACATAATATACCGTCCACGCTAACTTGCCAAAATGATCAACCCCATTCAACTACCGCCCACGCATGTTAGCCTCTTTTTGACGCCTAAACTCCGGGGGTTCCGATCAACGGTCGTAAAAAAGAAAGTCCCAGCCCGGATCCATCAACACTGACTAAGATAGAGACGAACGACGTCTCTAGAAGGATTTACTGTAGCCCCTCAAGACTAACATGAACACGCGTGCAATAGCTTAGTGGTAGATCACCCAGCACGACACCTGTTAGATCTGTATTCGATCCCCTCTAACGGTCCAAGTTTTCCCCTCGGATAATCACCGCAGCACGGACATATACCGTCCACGCTAAAGTAAAGCGTGCCAAAGTGGTGATCTTTTATGTGATGAGTCAGTAGTGTTTTCACTCAACTATTGCACACGCATGTTTGCCTCCTTTCGTCACCTAAGCGGCGAGGCTTTTGATCATCGGTCGTAAGAAAGGAAGACGAAGCCCGGACTCATGCATACTCGTTACAGAGAATAACGGAGTCTCCGGAAGGGTGTACTGTAGAGACTCAAACGTGTGCACGCGTCATATACAAGGAAATTGCAATAGCTTAGTGATAGAGCACCCGGCAAGTCTCGGGTTCGATATTCCATTGTAAACCAAGTTTTTCTTTTGGATAATCAGCACAGCTCATACGACTCCATCCCCTATAACGTAACGCTTGCCAAACTCTTCTAAATCTATAGTTTATAGTCTTTTGTGTTTGTTTCATCTCATCATCTTTTCTTTTCGCATTCAAAACGATTGAGAACCAAAAACCTCCAAAAGAGGTTTTCTGATCGGCTACCGCCCTCTCAATAATACTCTACTCGCCATAGATAGATGGTCATGGTCATAGATAGATGTCCTTATATGAACAGCTCCCAGATATACGAATCCTCCCAGCTCATTTTAAGTCAAAGCCTATTTTTTTAAATTTGGAACTAATTGATATACCGTACAGAAGACCCATCCAAACCATCCTTCTCTGAGGTCTATCCCTCCAGCCTTCTTTGAGGATACTACGGACAATTAGATTTTATTCTTCTGTTACGAACAATTAAATAGATGGCCATGTACGGATAACTCCCAAATAGGCCAATCCTTCCGCATTTTAAGCCAAAGCCTATTTGCTAAAATTTGGAACTAATTGATATTATACCTACAGAAAATCCATCTGAACCAGATTCTTTAAGGATATTACAGACCAACCCTATCTTTTTCTAAAGATATTTTCTTTTGTCTTGTAGATCAGGGTCCCCCGTTTCCCATGGCAACTCTGATAATTTGTTCATATTTATGTAAGTACAAGAAAAATTGTATAAAAGTTAGTTGGAAATAAGAAAGAAGTAAATAGAACGCCATTTTTAAAAAATACAATTTTTCAATGGCAAGATTTAGTAGTTAAAGAAAAGAAGTATAACGAGCTCAATTTATATTAAATTGTTTGTTTGGAATTCCGAGGAGTTTCCCTTTTATATTACAATTTAAAATACAAATAAATAATGAATAATAAGCAAAATAAGTGAAACAACTCGGCAGGATAGCAGCAATTTTATTTTATAGAAAAGAAGTTGTTTTCCTCCCTTTTTTTTTTCTTCTCGAATATCTTCTTCTTTTACTCAATTTTCTCTCTGTGTTTCAATTTACCTAAATTTGTAGCTATTTCGGTTTGTGTTTAGTGGCTTGTGGAAAATTTTGTTTTGGCTCTCTTTGTGTGTCTCGTATTAGGTCACGTAAAATTTAATTCGTTATTGGTTTCGACGTTTCTTATCCGACATTTCTGCGCAAAACGTCGTTCATGCATGCAGTTTAATATTCGTTTTTAGTTGACCTAATAATTTTTTTCTTTATGGGTCCGCTTTTTGAAAATAATTTAATTGGAAAAGTACTAAATTAAATTTTAAAAGAATGGAAAATAATACAAACAAAATAGGGCTTTAGTAGACTCCGAGTATCAATCGATACGATTCAATCAAATTCTTTCGGAACCAACGTTATTTTACTCTTTTTCATTTTACTGAAACGGAATTTTCTCTAGATGGAATTTGTTTTGATATGTACTCTATAACAACGGCGGGAAGATGCAGCTTCTCAATTTTCATTTTTCCATTTACGAAAGGTGGAGAAAAATGTTGTAGATAAGCCAAAGAACTGGCATGAATGCGGATATTATACATATATATGAATTTCCTTTACCATTACACTGTTTTTGGAAGCAAACTCTGCCGTTTTGGGCGTCTGTCGCGCTTTCGTGTATTGTCTATATAAAAATTCTCAAATAGTCAATCATTCTAATTTTTTATGAAGCTCCAAGTAAGTAGTTAAGATTCCAGTCTGGCGTACTTTGTGTAAGTAGAGTTTTCTGCGTTGAAAATCGTCTGCTGTTGTATATGCTCCATATTCACAAAATCGACTCCATTTCATGGCCACTTGTGAAGAATCGGAACGGAACCTTTGCGCAAAAATTGCTCTTATTTCAGTTTTTTGCTTATAACTTAAAAACTACGCATTTTTCTAGAAAAGTACTTGGATACTAACATAAACTATATTAAATTTTCTACAGATTGTGTATATTGGATTGGTATATTTTCCTTAGGCAAACGGTTTAACCTGCCTAGCGCGTCAAAGGTTGAGAAAAATTCGGAAATTGACACAAAAACAGCTTTATTTGTTTTTCGCTTATAACTCGAAAACTACGCACTTTTAAAGAAAAGCGTTTCTATATAAATATCAATTGAACTAAATTTTCAACAAATTATGTATTTAAGATTTTTCCTCTCAGACAAACGGTTTAGGCTTAGGAGCGCGTCAAAGTTTGAGAAAAATTTCGAAATTTCCAAAAAAGTGTTTTTTTAGTTTTTCGCTCATAACTCAAAAAGTACGCATTTTTAGAGAAAAGCGTTTGTATATAAATATCAATTAAACTAAATTTTGTACAAATTATGTATCTTATAATTTTTTTCTCAAACAAACGGTTTAGGCTCTGGAGTGCCTCAAAGTTTGAAAAAAATTCCAAAACTGACCAAAAAACTGCTTTTTTAGTTTCTCGCTTATAACTCGAAATCTACGCACTTTTAGAGCATAACGTCTTTATATAAATATCAATTAAACCAAATTTTCAACAAATTATGTATGTGAGATTTTTCCTCTCAGACAAACGGTTCAGGCTTAGGAGCGCGTCAAAGTTTGAGAAAGATTTTGAAATATCCAAAACGGTGTTTTTTTAGTTTTTCGCTTTTAACTCGAAAAGTGCGCACTATTAGAGAAAAGCGTTAGTATATAAATATCAATTAAACTAAATTTTGTACAAATTATGTATCTTATAATTTTTCTCTGAAACACACGGTTTAGGCTCAGGAGTGCCTCAAAGTTTGAAAAAAATTCCAAAATTGACCAAAAAACTGCTTTTTTAGTTTTTCGCTCAAACTCAAAATCTCCGCACTTTTAGAGCATAGCGGCTTTATATTAATATCAATTAAACTAAATTTTCAACAAATTATGTATTTAAGATTTTTCCTCTCAGACAAACGGTTTAGGCTTAGGAGCGCGTCAAAGTTTGAGAAAAATTTCGAAATTTCCAAAATAGTGTTTTTTTAGTTTTTCGCTCATAACTCAAAAAGTACGCATTTTTAGAGAAAAGCGTTTGTATATAAATATCAATTAAACTAAATTTTGTACAAATTATGTATCTTATAATTTTTTTCTCAAACAAACGGTTTAGGCTCTGGAGCGCCTCAAAGTTTGAAAAAAATTCCAAAATTGACCAAAAAACTGCTTTTTTAGTTTCTCGCTTATAACTCGAAATCTACGCACTTTTAGAGCATAGCGTCTTTATATAAATATCAATTAAACCAAATTTTCAACAAATTATGTATCTGAGATTTTTCCTCTTAGACAAACGGTTCAGGCTTAGGAGCGCGTCAAAGTTTGAGAAAAATTTTGAAATATCCAAAATAGTGTTTTTTTAGTTTTTCGCTTTTAACTCGAAAAGTGCGCACTATTAAAGAAAAGCGTTAGTATATAAATATAAAATAAACTAAATTTTGTACAGATTATGTATCTTATAATTTATCTCTGAAACAAACGGTTTAGGCTCTGGAGCGCTTCAAAGTTTGAAAAAGACTCCAAAATTGACCAAAAAACTGCATTTTTAGTTTCTCGCTTATAACTCGAAATCTCCGCACTTTTAGAGCATAGCGGCTTTATATAAATATCAATTAAACTAAATTTTCAACAAATTATGTATTTAAGATTTTTCCTCTCAGACAAACGGTTTAGGCTTAGGAGCGCGTCAAAGTTTGAGAAAAATTTCGAAATTTCCAAAAAAGTGTTTTTTTAGTTTTTCGCTCATAACTCAAAAAGTACGCATTTTTAGAGAAAAGCGTTTGTATATAAATATCAATTAAACTAAATTTTGTACAAATTATGTATCTTATAATTTTTTTCTCAAACAAACGGTTTAGGCTCTGGAGCGCCTCAAAGTTTGAAAAAAATTCCAAAATTGACCAAAAAACTGCTTTTTTAGTTTTTCGCTCAAACTCAAAATCTACGCACTTTTAGAGCATAGCGTCTTTATATAAATATCAATTAAACCAAATTTTCAACAAATTATGTATTTAAATTTCTTTCTCTCATACAAACGGTTTAGGCTGTGGAGCGCGTCAAAATTTGAAAAAAGGTCCGTAGTTGACCAAAACACTGCTTTTTTAGTTTTTCGTCTTCTAACTCAAAACTTCGCAATTTTAGAGAACAGTGTTCCTAAATAAAAATAAACTGCATAACATCTTCTAAAAATTCTGTCTCAGGTTGTCAAAGGACTACCTTTGAGTAAGTGCCAATTTGAAACCAAATGAGATGGTTACTAAAATCTAATAGAATAGGAATCTCTTCTTTAATTGTTACACGTTTTTAACTATTTAACACAGGAATGCCGCTATGAAAAGCAAAACACTGAAAGATTAAAACTGGAAAACATAAGAGCGTGGTGAGTGGGACGTGAGAAGATACATGCCTTGCAACTCGCTTATGAGCGGCAGCGAATATAAAACTTAGAAAAAGTAACGCAGTGCTCTATTTGAATTATGTAAATGATAGAACCTACCCATTTCTGTAATAACTTTAGCAGAAATTAATTTTTTTTGCATGCGTTCGTTCCAATAGAGAAAATTAAAAAAGACGACACCTTTTCCGCGAGTAAAATAGTTGCCGCGAGAGTCGACTTAAAACTTTAACAAGCAAAAATTTAAAAAGTATTAATTTAAATCCAAACGTCTGGCTCTAAAATTAAAATAGGAAATAACTGAGGATTAAGTTGTTAAATTAGAAATAGAATTGGAACGTGAGTATTGCAGGTTATTGGGTGAACATTGAACATAGTTTCAAATTGGGTGCAAGCGGGCGCGTCTAGAAAATTCCAAAAATAACTATTTTCTAATTTACTATTTGAGAGCTTGCGGTTTCAGCTCCATTTAATTTGACTGTGAAATCTGCCCGCAATAAAATTTCACAAGACGTCCCTTAAAAATGCGTCTCGACACACTTCAAATTTACAATCAGTTACATTCACTTTAAAATTTTTAGGACGAACAAAAAGGTTAATGTCCCGTGTAGAACACTAGAAGCTTTTCAATGTAGCTCGAAATTTGTAAGGATAAAAATTAAACAGTTCAAATTTACTATTCAGGTGAAACGCTTTTGTTTTACAAGTACATTGTGGAAGCTTTTCGATCGTAATTCGGAAAAGCCTTTGGTTTTTAAAATAAAAATTCCTAACGACAAGGCAAGCAAATTTACTTTCGTTAAAGTTAAATTCGAAATATAAAAACAAATAGAGCTCTCAATAATGAAGGCTCGGAGCTTGGGGACGTGGGACGTTTGCGAGCATCCGTTTTGTTCGTAGCTTACAATTAAAGATCTACTTTAGTTCGACTAAAAATCAATAAGGGCCAAATTTTGAACGGTTATTAAGTCCGCAAGTTAAATATAAAGCTATTAATCGTAACATAATAGGATACTGGCGCCAATGCCGTAGATAATGAATAAGTAAAAACTTATCGATTGTGTGAGTCGTCTAAGCAGGATTAAAACGTAAAGATGGCCCTAAAGGCTACAACCCCATAAACACAGCTACGTTTATTATACGTAAAAAGTAGGTTTACGTGGTGTATTATACGTATCTCGTATATTTCTTAGACGTATAATATTGACCAAAAAACTGTTTTTTTAGTTTTTCGCTTGTAACTCGAAAACTACGCACTTTTAGAGAATAGCGTTTCTATATAAATATATTATAATATAATATAATAAATTTATTATATAATATAATAAATAAATTTTCTACAAATTATGTATCTTATAATTTTTCTGTGAGACAAGTAGTTTAGACTCTAGCGCGCGTCAAAGATTGAGAAAAATTTCAAAATTGACCAAAAAACTTAAAGTTAAGTTTTTCGCTTTTAACTCAAAAACCACTCACTTTCAGAGAATAGCGTTTTTAAATAAATATTAATTAAACTAAATTCTCTACAAATTATGTGTCTAAGATTTTTTCTCTCAGACAAACGGTTTAGGCTCCGGAGTGCGATAAAGTTTGTGAAAAATTCTGATATTGATTAAAAAAGTGATATATTTAGTTTGTTGCTGATAACTCAAAAACTACGCACGTTTAGAGAAACGCGTTTCTATATAAATATTAATTAAAATAAATTCTCTACAAATTATGTGTCTTAGCTTTTTCTTCTCAGAGAAACGGTTTAGCCTCTGAAGTGCGTCAAAATTTGAAAAAATTACGAAATTTACCAAAAAGCTGCTTTTTTAGGTTTTGGCTTGTAACTCAAAAATTACGCACTTTAAGAGAATAGGGTTCCTATATAAATATTAATTAAAACCAATTTTCTACAAATTATGTATCTTATAATTTTTCTGTGAGACAAGTAGTTTAAGCTCTAGCGCGCGTCAAAGTTTGAGAAAAACTTCGAAATTGACCAAAAAACTTAATGTTTAGTTTTTCGCTTTTAACTCAAAAAACACTCACTTTCAGTGAATAACGTTTCTATATAAATACTAACTAAACTAAATTCTCTACAAATTATGTATCTAAGATTTTTTCTCTCAGACAAACGGTTTAGGCTCCGGAGTGCGATAAAGTTTGTGAAAAATTCTGATATTGATTAAAAAAGTGATATATTTAGTTTTTTGCTGATAACTCAAACACTACGCACGTTTAGAGAAACGCGTTTCTATATAAATATTAATTAAAATAAATTCTCTACAAATTATGTGTCTTAGATTTTTCTACTCAGAGAAACGGTTTAGATTCTGAAGTGCGTCAAAGTTTGAAAAAATTACGAAACTTACCATAAAACTGCTTTTTTAGGCTTTGGCTTGTAACTCAAAAATTACGCACTTTTAGAGAATAGAGTGCCTACATAAATATTAATTAAAACTAATTTTCTACAAATTATGTATCTTATTATTTTTCTGTGAGACAAGTAGTTTAGGCTCTAGCGCGCCTCAAAGTTTGAGAAAAATTTCAAAATGGACCAAAAAACTTAATGTTTAGTTTTTCGCTTTTAACTCGAAAAACACGCACTTTCAGAGAATAGCGTTTCTATATAAATATTAATTAAACTAAATTCTCTACAAATTATGTGTCTAAGATTTTTCCTCTCAGACAAACGGTTTAGGCTCTGAAGTGCATCAAAGTTTGAGAAAAATTCCGAAATCGACCAAATAAACTGCTTTTTTAGGCTTTGGCTTGTAACTCAAAAATTACGCACTTTTAGAGAATAGAGTTCCTACATAAATATTAATTAAACCTAATTTTCTACAAATTATGTATCTTATTATTTTTCTGTGAGACAAGTAGTTTAGGCTCTAGCGCGCCTCAAAGTTTGAGAAAAATTTCAAAATGGACCAAAAAACTTAATGTTTAGTTTTTCGCTTTTAACTCGAAAAACACGCACTTTCAGAGAATAGCGTTTCTATATAAATATTAATTAAACTAAATTCTCTACAAATTATGTGTCTAAGATTTTTCCTCTCAGACAAACGGTTTAGGCTCTGAAGTGCATCAAAGTTTGAGAAAAATTCCGAAATCGACCAAAAAAACTGCCTTTTTAGTTTTTGGCTTGTAACTCGAAAATTACGCACTTTTAGAGAATAATCAAAGGTAGTTACTTCCAGTTCTTGACGTTAAAGTCAAAGAGCATTTCAAAAATATACAAACAAATTTAAGACCGACGTATCCAAATTAGTTTATTAAATTTATTTCCAACGTTTTTCACATTACGCTCCTTTCGGATCTCCTTATTTGAACAAAATGAATAAGATAGGTACCCATTAGAGTGTAAATCTAATTTTTTTACTTCAATATTACGGTTTAGAAGCATAAAGCGTATTAAAACACGCAAGAGGGTGCTCGGTGCTCGCTTATGTTTAAAATTGAATAAACAAAACTTGTGTATAAAGGAATCGATTACAAAATGTAATGAATAACAATTGCTTTCTTGCAAGGGAAAAGTTCTTTTCTTACATTCACATCAGGCTGTTTATTTTGTCGCCTTTCCTTTACAAAGTATTGAGAATGAAGTTTTCAAAAGAATTTGTTATTGCGAGCAGTGCCCATTTTAGGGCATTTTACAACAGTTAATATCCATCTAGTCTGTTGATCGGTGTGTAGGCCACTTGGACGGTTGCTCTGCCCATTTGTGTGCCTGAATTTTTAAATTTGCAAAAGGTCACGAAAAGAGATTTTATCGACGTGTAAATCTCGGCGCAATCCAGCTTCTAGACAATGCAAAAGTAGTATACAAAGGCTTAATAGAGTGAAACCTTTTGAGCTAGTAGTATACGCAGTAATGAGCGCTGTTGGGCAAATCTTTACAAAAAGCATTAACTTTAGTAATGTAAGCAAGTAGTAGATTAGTTACATTGAAATATCTAATTAGTCTAGACTTGATTTTAATGTTAAATTTGAACAAAAACTCCTTAAATAGTAAAATTCTATTTTATTACAAGCCCATAACTTTAAAGCGCGGGTTAAACGTCTATAAACGAAAAAAAAATGGAAGAAATAGAAACTCGACGTTTACATGGAGTCTAAATTTCGACTGATTTATTTTGTCGAAATTGAAACAACACAACAACGAATCTTCTGATGCGTTATTTTAGCTACTTAATTTTAACGTTGTCGCTATAAATTTTACAAAGAGCAGGTTCAAACTAAACATCTGCAACTGTGACTCTACTAATTTCTCATCTCCAATTTACACACGGGTGGTCCAAGCAGATTTTCTAGATAAATAAATTCATTTCTGTGCCTAATATAACAAGCTCGAGGCGTTATTACGAGAATTTGCACGAAAAGTTAAATAAGTAATTATATACGGGAAGTAACTTGAACCGAATCGTGCTGGTGTCTTTCAACAGATAATTATTATTAAACACAAAACTGCATTATCTGAACTATGTCATCTTGTCATCCTGTAGTGACTTTAATATGCAAATGCTTTGATTCTTGGTTAGTGGTTAGAAACCCGGCTACAAAGCTGCAAGTCCCGTCTGAACTGACGTACAGACCTTATAGTCCGAATAAAGAAAATTTAATTTTATACAAATTACGTTTCTTGCATTTTTCTCGTCAAACAAACTGTTGAAGTTCTCGAGCGCGTCAAAGTTTGAGGAAAATTCCAAAATTGACCAAAAAGCTGTTTTTTAGTTTTTCGCTTACAACTAAAAAACTACGAACTTTTTGGAGAAAATTGAAAGAATACATATCTAAACTACATAAAATTCTCAATAAATTAAGTATCTTAGGTTTTTCTTTCCAAACAGGCGGTATAGGCGTTAGAGTGCTTTAAAGTTGAAACACAATTCAAAAATGAGCAAAAAAGTTTTTTTGGTTTATCGTTTATAACTCGAAAAGTACGCACTTTGAAAAAAAAGTTATCTACACAAAAATTAAGTAAATTTATTTTTATATAAATTATGTGTCTTAGATTTTTTTCATCAAACTAACGGTTTAAGCTTTCGGGCGCGTCCAAGTTTGAGGAAAATTCCAAAATTGATCAAAAAGCTGTTTTTTAGTTTTCCGCTTAAAACTCAAAAACTACGGACTTTTCGGGAAAAATAAAAATATATAAAAATAAACTACATAAAATTTTCTATAAATTAAGTATCTTAGGTTTTTCTTTCCAAACAGGCGGTATAGGCGTTAGAGTCCTTTAAAGTTGAAACACAATTCAAAAATGAGCAAAAAAGTTTTTTTGGTTTATCGTTTATAACTCGAAAAGTACGCACTTTCAAAAAAAAGTTATCTACACAAAAATTAAGTAAATTTATTTTTCTATAAATTATGTGTCTTATAGTTTTTCCATCAAACTAACGGTTTAAGCTTTCGAGCGCGTCAAAGTTTGAGGAAAATTCCAAAATTGATCAAAAAGCTGTTTTTTTAGTTTTCCGCTTAAAACTCAAAAACTACGGACTTTTCGGGAAAAATAAAAATATACAAAAATAAACTACATAAAATTTTCTATAAATTAAGTATCTTAGGTTTTTCTTTCCAAACAGGCGGTATAGGCGTTAGAGTGCTTTAAAGTTGAAACAATTCAAAAATGAGCAAAAAAGTTTTTTAGGTTTATCGTTTATAACTCAAAAAGTACGCACTTTGAAAAAAAAGTTATCTACACAAAAATTAAGTAAATTTATTTTTCTATAAATTATGTGTCTTATAGTTTTTTCATCAAACTAACGGTTTAAGCTTTCGAGCGCGTCAAAGTTTGAGGAAAATTCCAAAATTGACCAAAAAGCTGTTTTTTAGTTTTTCGCTTACAACTAAAAAACTACGGACTTTTCGGGAAAAATAAAAATATACAAAAATAAACTACATAAAATTTTCTATAAATTACGTATCTTAGGTTTTTCTTTCCAAACAGGCGGTATAGGCGTTAGAGTGCTTTAAAGTTGAAACACAATTCAAAAATGAACAAAAAAGTTTTTTAGGTTTATCGTTTATAACTCAAAAAGTACGCACTTTGAAAAAAAGTTATCTACACAAAAATTAAGTAAATTAATTTTTCTATAAATTATGTGTCTTATAGTTTTTTCATCAAACTAACGGTTTAAGCTTTCGAGCGCGTCAAAGAAAAATTTCAAAATTGACCAGAAAGCTCTGTATTTTTAGTTTTTCGCTTAAAACTCAAAAACTACGGACTTTTCGGGGGAAATAGAAAATATACAAAACTGAACTTCATAAAAGCTTCTACAAATTAAGTCTCTTAGGGTTTTCTTTCTAGACAAACGGTATAGGCGATAGGCGGTAGAGTGCAACAATTCCAAAATCAGCAAAGCAGTTTTTTAGGTTTATCGCTTATAACTCGAAAGTTACTCACTTTTAGAAAAAGCTATCTACACAAAAATAAAGTACATTTACTTTTCTTTAAATTATGTGTCTCAGATTTTTTTCATCAGACTAACGGTTTAGGATTTCGAGCGCGTCAAAGTTTGAGGAAAATTCCGAAATTGGCCAACAAACTGCATTTTCAATTTTTCGCTCATAACTCGAAAAATAAGCGCTTTATCAGAAAAGTGTGTCTGTATGAACATAAATAACATAAAATTTATTACAAATAGATATCTTGGATTTTTTTCTTAGACAAACGGTTTAGGCGCTAGAGCGCTTTAACCTTTGTTGCAATTCCAAAATTAGGAAAAAAGTTTTTTTTGGTTTATTGCTTATAACTCAAAAACTACGCATTTATAAACAAAAGTGTATCTACACAAAAGGAAAGCAAATTTAATTTTCTATAAAGTATGTGTCTTGGATTTTTCGCGTCAGGCAAACGGTTTAGGCTGTCGAGCGCGTCGAAGTTTGAAGAAAAGTCCAAAATTTACCTAAAATACATTTGTTCAGTTTTTCGCTCATAACTCATAAAATATGCATTTTATTAGTAAAGTTTGTCTATACCGACATAAACAACAATAAATTTCTTACAAATTTATTTCTTGGATTTTTCTTCTGAAATAAACGGTTTAGGCGCTAGAGCGCATTAAAGTTTGACAATTCTAAAATTGGCAAAAAAGTTTTTGTTCCGTTTATCGCTTATAACTCAAAAAATACGCACTTTTGAAAAAAGTGTGTATATATAAAACTAAAATACATTAAATTTTCTACAAATTATGTTTGAAACTTATTTTTGTAAAACAAACAGTTAAGTTGCTAGAGCGCGTTAAAGTTTGACAAAAATTCCTAAATCTGCCAAAAAACTGTTTTTCTTTGTTTTATCGCTTATAACATGGAAATTGGAAAATCTTATATCGAAGTAGTGGGGAGCATACCTACTAATCTAGTTATGTAAAAAAACGGTTGTACAAGTGGGTAATAGTCAAGGCAAAAATACGGTACGCGCTCAACATGGAAGAACATTTTCTTTAGATCAGCCCGAAGACAAGGCGTAACTGTTCATTGCAATGTAACGACCTTATTAGTAACTCTATAAAAATTTTATTAGCCTGGAAGTTTAACAACAAAGCATCGCGATCAAAATAGTCGGATTTGCATAGTTTGAACAGTAATCGCTCTCACCTGTACGACACAAATTACGTAATTATGTACATAATCGACCAGATTTTAGGTGCAGATTATAACTTTTGTAGTTTCTCTCACGAAACTCACGAAAACACAGCTTATTATCGTAAAACCCAGTGTTTATTTGGCAAACAAAGTTGTAGGCCTCAAATCTAAGAATCTAAGAATCCAAAAGATGGAGTTTCAAATATCGCGCAAGTCTTGACAAATGCGTCGTAATTAGGGAAAAAAAGAAAAAGGGAAATCCTATGCGCGAATATAGGATGCTTTCAATGCCGCTAGCGATCTTTTTCCTGCTCTTGAAGTCTCAGGTAGCGATTGGGCTCGACTGGTTGATTATTAGTAAACTTGCTTCTAAATATTGATAATCTATAGTCAATCAACAAATCTACCCCAACTTTTCAATTTCCTCTCCGTAGGTACCAGACTTTGATTTCGCTAAAAGTTTTCCTTATTAAACATTCAAACTCTTGTAAGGGGCCCAGCTCATCTGTAAAGCTCATCCTCGCTACAAATTGTCAACATAATGAGCAGTGCTTTATTAGAAGATTTATTCGTACACTGCATCACCGTGTTGTGATTGACTAGGTCTGTTTGGGCCTATTGAGGGTTTTTGAAAAAAATGTTTTTCCTCGAGTAGCATTTTTAATTATTTCTTCGAGAAAAACAATACGCTGAACCGCATTAAGAAAAATCTTAACGCGCATTGTACGTTTGCTACCACTTGACGTTAAGAAGAGCTTAAATTCTTGAATTGTTGCGTTAATCTACCACTTTGGGGTACTACAACAGCGTAGGTTGTACGTATAGAATTTTTCTCTCTTAGTTTTCCCTAAACTTTCCTGTTGCTTTCGAAAAATAAATATTTTAAAGAGTTATTAGATAAAAGCTTTCGTTTCGTGCACGGCGAACTTTACAAAATGCATCGTTAAATATTTATTTCGACATTTGTTACAATAAAATCGCAGATTCTTTTTTTTACAAAAAGAAAAATGGCAAACTTTAGAATTGTAACGGGGAAGCCCTTGAGATTTAAAAAAATGTCTTACTAAGGCTGCGTATGGTATCAAATACGGTCGAAACAATGGCTTAGCTATTATTGTAGATATAAGTGTGTATGAGTTGTTAATTACAACAGGGATTGTAGCAAAAATGTGCGCCATTTCCATTAATTATTCGAGCTACAAACATCGCTAGTTGTACAAAAAAGTGATGAAAAGCCCTTTACATTCTTGCAGCTTTTTCAAATTAAAAAATAATTTTTTAATGGAGTACGACGCGACGGTTCATTTAATTTTGTATAAAAGATAATACATTCTCTAATTTTTGTGAAAATAATTTAAAACAAAAAACAAGTGCTTTTAAAGTTATGATTTAAAGCTCTTCACTTGCTTTGTTTTGGCTTTTTTTTTATACGACCGTGTCCACTTAATTACGTTCTAATACGGAACCTCTTTGAAGAATAATATTTACACTACGTGTATGTAAAAATAAAAATATACAGTGTGTCTCACACCCAACCTCTAACAGTTATTTTTTGGGACCTTACGATAATTCGACTTGAGGTTGATTATCGTAGTTTTCATCTAGATTTTGATCACTATTCCAGCTTGTACTAAAAGACGATTTGAGAAACAAGAGACATCCTCTGTATAAATTTCATTTTTAAGAAGAACTAAGGACTAGGCAACTTGAAGAAGTAGTGTCACTGAGCTGAACAGAATATCATATGCCCGGAGTGCCCGGTGTGGTTTCGTATGACTTTCATTTTGTAACCAAATGGTAGTTTGGCGGGGAAAAAATATAAAAATTTATGTCTGAATGCCGAACCCAAATTTAAACCTTGCCACCTCGTAAAAGAGATGCGTTCTAAGAAAATGGCAAACAACAGAAAATAATGCCCTTCTTTTAGTTTCGCTTATAACGTAAAAACTACGTATTTTTCAATCAAAGTGCTTGAATACAAGCATAAGCTACATCAAATTTTCGAAAAAGCTTTTCACATCAGACGAACGTCTTAGGCTGTAAAGCTCGTCAAAGTTTGACAAAAATTCAGAAATTTGCCAAAAAGCTGCTTTTTTAGTTTTTTGCTTATAACTCTAAAACCACGCAATTTTCGAAAAAAGTGTTTTTATACAAATAAACTGCGGTCAGTTTTCTACAAATTATGTATCTTAAGCTTTTCCCATCAGACTAACGGTTGTGGCTCTACTGCCCGTCGAAGTTTCACAAAAATTTTAAGATTTGCCAAAAAGCTTCTTTTTTAGTTTGTTGCTTATAACTCTAAAACCACGCACTTTTAGAAAAAAGTTTTTTCATACAAAAATAAACTGCGGTCAATTTTCTACAAATTATGTATCTTAAGCTTTTTACATCAAACTAACGGTTTAAGCTCGACTGCCCGTCAAAGTTTGACTAAAATTCTAAAATTTGCCAAAAACCTGCTTTTTTAGTTTTTCGCTCATAACTCTAAAACCACGCAATTTTCGAAAAAAGTGTGTTCATACAAAAATAAACTGCGGTCAGTTTTCTACAAATCATGTATCCTAAGCTTTTTAGATAAGACAAACAGTTTAGGCTCTACTGCCCGTCAAAGTTTGACAAAAATTCTAAAATTTTTCAAAAAGCTTCTTTTTTAGTTTTTTGCTTATAATTCTAAAACCACGCACTTTAAGAAAAAAGGGTTTTCATACAAAAATAAACTGCAGTCAATTTTCTACAAACTATGTATTTTAAGCTTTTCCCATCAGACTAACGGTTGTGGCTCTACTGCCCGTCAAGGTTTGACAAAAATTTTAAAATTTGCCAAAAAGCTTCTTTTTTAGTTTTTTGCTTATAACTCTCAAACCACGCACTTTGAGAAAAAAGTGTTTTAATACAAAAATAAACTGCAGTAAATTTTCTACAAATTATGTATCTTAAGCTTTTCCCATCAGACTAACGGCTGTGGCTCTACTGCCCGTCAAAGTTTGACTAAAATTCTAAAATTTGCCAAAAAGATGCTTTTTTAGTTTTTCGCTTATAATTCTAAAACCACGCAATTTTCGAGCGTGCAAAATGAACTGCAAAATGAACTGCAGTCAATTTTCTACAAATTATGTATTTTACGCTATTCACATCAGACTAACGGTATAGGCTCTATTGCCCGTCAAAGTTTGAAAAAAATTCTAAAATTTGCCAAAAAACTTTTTCTTAGTTTTTCGCTCATAACTCTAAAACAACGCAATTTTGAAAAAAAGGCTTTGTATACAAATAAACTGCAGTCAATTTTCTACGAATTATGTATCTTAAGCTTTTCCCATCAGAGTAACAGTTGTGGCTCTACTGCCCGTCGAAGTTTCACAAAAATTTTAAGATTTGCCAAAAAGCTTCTTTTTTAGTTTCTTGCTTACAACTCTAAGCCACGCAATTTTAGAAAAAAGTGTTTTTTTACAAAAATAAACTGCAGTCAATATTCTACAAATTATGTATCTTAAGCTTTTCAAATAAAACAAACGGTTTAGGCTCCACAGCCCGTCAAAGTTTGACTAAAATTCTGAAATTTGCCAAAACGCTACTTTTTTAGTTTTTTTGCTTATAACTCACAAACTACATAGTTTAGGAAAAAGTTCCTGTACAGAAACAAAGTGCGTAAAATTGTCTAAAATTGACAATTGACAATTGACCATAAAGTTGTTTTTTTAATTTTTCGCTTATAACTTGAAAACTATGCCGTTTTAGAAAAAAATGTTTTTACACAAATATAAATTACATCAAATTTTCTACAAATAATATGTTTTAGGTTTTTCTCGTCAGACAAACGGCTGAGGCTCTCGAGCGCGTCAAAGTTTACCTAAAATTCTGAAATTGATCTGAAAAACGACTCTACATCAAAATAAAGTACATTAAATTTTCTACAAATAACGTGTTTTTTTAGTTTTTAAAGCGTTTATTAACCGAAAGTGGTACAAAATTGTTTTTCTCTGAGGTCGTACGAAATTAAATATAAAAAAAAATTATAAAATCCATTAGTAATATTTTAGAAAAGAAAAATTACACGCTTAATAATTTCCAGTAACGATTTCCTCCAATAATAAATGAAAGCGAGCTTCCAAAACTATTAATCAACCTTATGTGGTTCTCAAGAGAATCGATCGAACCACAAAATACCTCGCTAAAATCCCTTGTTTTTACAAAAATTCTTTTCTGTTACGTACATAATGGGTCGTAGCTCGTAGGTACGACAATTATACATTTCGTGGTTTTTGTTCGGAGCTTTCGAAACGAAAGGCTGCAAGAGAGCTTTACTCCGACACAAAAAAAACATTAGGGATTTTTTCGGAATAACGCCAAAATAGAAAATTAATTTTCAACAACTCCGACAGCTGCTTAATATTTTTATCAAAAGAACTTAAATCCTTTTCTTTTACAAAAATTTATTTTGTTACATCTTTTGTGCCCGTAACTTTCCCTTATTGCTACATTACACCCTAGGCAAAACGTTTTTGTGCGCTTTTTTTTTAAAGACGAGTAACCAAGATTGTTGCTTTTTCGAGTTCTAATGTGTTTATATAAAAGAAAACATAATGAGCAGGAGCGTTTTTTGTATGTTTATGATATCGATCGGGTTGTTTTCATTCTCGGAGCTTTTCTTTTAAAAAAAAGCGCAACCTCGAAACTAACAAAAAAATGGCAATAAGTTCGTCTCTTTTTAACTATTTTTTTCAACAAAACAACTAAACATTTGTATGGGATAACGATAGTTGGAAAAGTAAACTGAATGTTTGTTAAAAGAAAGAGATTATCCTTTTTAGAAAATTGTAATCTTTGGAGGAAATAAAAAGAAGAGAAACTAGTAAGTCAGGGCCTAGAAGTTTGTAAAACTTTTATAGGTATATAAAGATACACAGTATATAAATATAACGTTAAGTTCATAATTTTATCGGCTTTGAAAAAGAGAAAAATGAAAATTCCTCCTCTAACCGCCTTTTAATGATGGGCTTTTCTTTTAAATTTATTCCGAAAAGTTACTTTTATTGATAAAAACCACGAAATAATTTTTAGTTTTTTTTAACAAACGACGAAACTAAATAGAAGAGAAAACATAAAAGTTAATAGACATTCACAAAAGTTAATAAAAGAAAATAAATATACAACGTAAATAAAAAAAAAAAAACTTTTAATGATACAAATGTGACCATAAAACGTGATAGTTTGTTTGCAAAAAAAGTTTTCCCACAACCCCTAAAAAATTTTTTTCCTAATAAAATATTTTTTCACGTTTTATCCTCCGAATTCTCTTTCAGCTTCCAAACAGCTTCTATTTACATCACACTCTTAAATCTTGAGAAAAAAATTTTAAGTCAAGAGCAATCAGATGGAAATTTACAATTTTATACGAGAACGCTCCTTGATGTTGTTTTTGTGTTGAGAAACCCAAAAAGTGGGTGTTATTTATGTTGAACCTCTTTTGCACTTTTTTTCAACCCTCATCATGATATTTATTTCAAAAAAATTATTAAAATTCTACGCCGCACAAAAAGAAATTCAATTTGAATTGTATTTCAGGATTACTTTACAATGTGAACGTAAACGTATCAATCGACTAATATTTTTGTGTCACGCCTATGCGCCGAATATTATAAAATCCTTTTATTCTAAAATTATTTCTCGTTTTTTGCGGCAGTTCAAATTATTCTGTTTACAGAGACACGTACGGAAACTACTACAGTTCGGTGCTTACGCAATATTAGTTTTGATGTTTTCTCATTGCCTTCCGAGAGGCGACACCTATTAAAACATTGCATTGCTACTTGTAATTTACTATTTATATTGTTCACTATCAAATCCCAAAGCTACAGTGTCACAGTGCGACTATAATGGCCCTCTCACTCAAATAATAAACAAAACTCGAATAAGACAGTTCTTCTAGGTAAACTCACAAAGTCGATGATGACTACTAGTGCCCAGGGCCTTTCGGGGAACGTGCGAAGCCCAGCAACCCATATTTTAGGTGCTATTCAATATCTAAAATAGTATTGTTGGCAAACAGGATCTAAGCTATTTTTAGGGGGCCCCAAGCTGAAAGTTTTATACAGACCCATATTATAGATATTCTTAAAAAGTACCGCAGAGAGAAATTTTTTTATTGTTCAAGGTCAAACGGCTTAAGACAAAGTTTGGGATTTTTAGTAGCATTTGACAGTATTTTTAAAAAAAGATAGTTTTCTAAAACAAAGTACTTAAGTATTATTAGAAAATTGTGAAAATCTGCGAAAAAATGCTCTTCGTACAGTTTTTTGCTTATAACTTAACAGTAGGTATTTTTATACAAAAGCACGGGTATACAAACATAAACTACATCAAATTATTGATAAATTATGTATCTTTAATTTTTTTCTTCAGACAAACCGCTTAGACTCTCTTGAGCGTTAAAGTTTGATTAAAGTTCTGAAATTGGCCGAAAAGCTTTCTTTCTAGTTTTTTGCTTATAACTCGCAAACTACGCAATTTTAGAGAAAAGTGCTTTTATATAAAACTAAATTAAATTAAATTTTATACAAATTAAGTGTTTTAAATTTTTCTCTTCAGACAAACGGTTTAGGCTCTCTAGCGCGTTAAAGTTTGACTAAAGTTCTGTAATTGTCCAAAAAGCTTTCTTTCTAGTTTTTCGCTTATAACTCCAAAACTACGCACTTTTTAGACAAAAATGTTTGTACAAAAAAGTAACCTACATCAAATTTGCTACAAATTAGGTATCTTAGGTTTTTCTCTTCAGACAAACAGTTTAGGCACTAGAGCGCGCCAAAGTTTGATAAGAATTCTAAAATTAGACACAAAACTGATTTTACGAGTTTTTTGCTTATAACTCAAAAACTACGCACTTTTAGAGAAAACAGTTCTTATATAAGACTAAATAAAATTAAATTTTCTACAAATTATGTGTTTCAGGTTTTTTCGCTCAGACAAGCGGTTTTGGTCTTTGAGCGCGTCAAAGTTTGAGAAAATGCTTTCTTTCTAGTTTCTCGCTTATAACTCAAAAACTACGCACTTTTTAGACAAAAATGTTTGTACAAAAAAGTAACCTACATAAAATTTGCTACAAATTAGGTATCTTAGGTTTTTCTCTTCAGACAAACAGTTTAGGCACTAGAGCGCGCCAAAGTTTGATAAGAATTCTAAAATTAGACACAAAACTGATTTTACGAGTTTTTTGCTTATAACTCAAAAACTACGCACTTTTAGAGAAAACAGTTCTTATATAAGACTAAATAAAATTAAATTTTCTACAAATTATGTGTTTTAGGTTTTCTTGCTTAGACAAGCGGTTTTGGTCTTTGAGCGCGTCAAAGTTTGAAAAAATGCTTTCTTTCTAGTTTCTCGTTTATAACTCAAAAACTACGCACTTTTAGAGAAAACAGTTCTTATATAAGACTAAATAAAATTAAATTTTCTACAAATTATGTGTTTTAGGTTTTCTTGCTTAGACAAGCGGTTTTGGTTTTTGAGCGCGTCAAAGTTTGAAAAAATGCTTTCTTTCTAGTTTCTCGTTTATAACTCAAAAACTACGCACTTTTTAGACAAAAATGTTTCTACAAAAAAGTAACCTACATCAAATTTGCTACGAATTAGATATCTTAGGTTTTTCTGTTCAGACAAACGGTTTAGGCACTAGAGCGCGCCAAAGTTTGATAAGAATTCTAAAATTAGACACAAAACTGATTTTACGAGTTTTTTGCTTATAACTCAAAAACTACGCACTTTTAGAGAAAACAGTTCTTATATAAGACTAAATAAAATTAAATTTTCTACAAATTATGTGTTTCAGGTTTTTTCGCTCAGACAAGCGGTTTTGGTCTTTGAGCGCGTCAAAGTTAGAGAAACTGCTTTCTTTCTAGTTTCTCGCTTATAACTCAAAAACTACGCACTTTTTAGACAAAAATGTTTGTACAAAAAAGTAACCTACATAAAATTTGCTACAAATTAGGTATCTTAGGTTTTTCTCTTCAGACAAACAGTTTAGGCACTAGAGCGCGCCAAAGTTTGATAAGAATTCTGAAATTAAACACAAAACTGATTTTACAAGTTTTTTGCTTATAACTCAAAAACTACGCATTTTTAGAGAAAACAGTGCTTATATAAGACTAAATAAAATTAAATTTTCTACAAATTATGTGTTTCAGGTTTTTTCGCTCAGACAAGCGGTTTTGGTCTTTGAGCGCGTCAAAGTTTGAGAAAATGCTTTCTTTCTAGTTTCTCGCTTATAACTCAAAAACTACGCACTTTTTAGACAAAAATGTTTGTACAAAAAAGTAACCTACATAAAATTTGCTACAAATTAGGTATCTTAGGTTTTTCTCTTCAGACAAACAGTTTAGGCACTAGAGCGCGCCAAAGTTTGATAAGAATTCTAAAATTAGACACAAAACTGATTTTACGAGTTTTTTGCTTATAACTCAAAAACTACGCACTTTTAGAGAAAACAGTTCTTATATAAGACTAAATAAAATTAAATTTTCTACAAATTATGTGTTTTAGGTTTTCTTGCTTAGACAAGCGGTTTTGGTCTTTGAGCGCGTCAAAGTTTGAAAAAATGCTTTCTTTCTAGTTTCTCGTTTATAACTCAAAAACTACGCACTTTTTAGACAAAAATGTTTGTACAAAAAAGTAACCTACATAAAATTTGCTACGAATTAGATATCTTAGGTTTTTCTGTTCAGACAAACGGTTTAGGCACTAGAGCACGTCAAAGTTTGTTAAGAATTCTGAAATTAGACACAAAGTTAATTTTACAAGTTTTTTGCTTATAACTCAAAAACTACGCACTTTTAGAGAAAACAGTTCTTATATAAGACTAAATAAAATTAAATTTTCTACAAATTATGTGTTTTAGGTTTTCTTGCTTAGACAAGCGGTTTTGGTCTTTGAGCGCGTCAAAGTTTGAAAAAATGCTTTCTTTCTAGTTTCTCGTTTATAACTCAAAAACTACGCACTTTTTAGACAAAAATGTTTGTACAAAAAAGTAACCTACATAAAATTTGCTACGAATTAGATATCTTAGGTTTTTCTGTTCAGACAAACGGTTTAGGCACTAGAGCACGTCAAAGTTTGTTAAGAATTCTGAAATTAGACACAAAGTTAATTTTACAAGTTTTTTGCTTATAACTCAAGAACTACGCGCTTTTAGAGAAAATAGTTCCTATATAAAACTAAACAAAATTAACCGCTCAGACAAACGGTTTTGGTCTTAGAGCGCGTCAAAGTCAAAGAAAAATCCGAAATTAACCAAAAAACTGTTTTTTAGGTTTTCGCTTAGAACTTGAAAACTACGCGCTTTTTGTAAAAAAGTAATCGTATACAAAATAAAAGTACATTAAGTTTTCTAAAAGTTAAGTGTCTTAGGTTTTTCTCTTCAGACAAGCGGTTTAGGCTCTCGAGCGCGTCAAAGTTCGACGAAAATTCCGAAACTTTCCAAAAGACCGTTTTTATTGTTTAAGAACAAACTACAATGAAGCTCAAAAGTTTGAGAAGCATTTGATAGTGTAGTGAAGCTCATAATATTACCCCCCTCCCCTCAACTGATAAGCCGTGATAGTGCCTACGTACCTATTATACTAAATGTATATTTCTATTACGATACAAAAGCTTAAAGTGCAAAGCAGTTCTAGTGACGGCTGATCATTTTTAAGCAAAATCAGAGATAATGTGTCTGCGGCTAAACTTAGTAATAATCCGCCACGCAAGTTATAAACATTGTTTAAAAATATGCAACATAAAATTTCTTGTAAATTACATCGTCGTTCTTTTTTTGTCGTAAAGGTAATGCCAGCTTTGCTAAAAATAAGCAAATTTTTTCAGCTCGCGAGAAGATACAGAAAGGTAAACGTCGAGGCGAGCAAACATTGCTCGCTCTAATACTCTAAACTGATCGTTAGGATATAGAATTACTCTATAAATATTGCTTTAAATATATAAAATTTTGTTTTAAACTTTTTTTTTGCGTACTCTTCATTTGTTTTAATAATAGTTTTTAGTAAAAAGTTTTACGTTAACGGTAATATTTGTAAAAAAGTTTAAAAAATGTACGTTACGAGTTCTCGCTTCTCTTGATATAATGGCGAATAGTTAAATAAATATTTGGCACTTCGTCTGAAGCCTTTTTTTGTGCCTCTGTTTGAAAATTTTAATTTAAATTTTTATGCAAGTTGAAGTTAACTTTTTTGAGCAAAATGGATGATGTCCTCTTCAGTAACTTCGCATTCGGATTTAAATTAAACTGGAGATAGTAAGTGCTTCGTTTATGAATATGAGAAATGTTTGGTTTGAATGTTGAGAGCAATAGAGCTCCTTTTTTTAAGATAAGCACGAGAGGCAGAATAAATTTTTCTGAACCCCGAGTTCCTAGAGTGTCCCAGTAAATATTCGAGGACCCCAGCTGGAGTTGTTAGCAGTAAATACAGTCTCGTCTATTTTATTTCTTCAACTTTGACATAAAATTCAAAGACGTAAAATTGCAGCGCAATTTGTTTAGTACAGAAATAATTAATATGGTGCCAAGTACTGCTCATTGAGAAATGCCCAAGGTTCGAAAGTATATTCGAGCGTCGATTACAAAAGATCGGTTTAATAAAATTAAATTTATGCTCGGTAGACAATTAAAACGGCAGTATTATTTATGTATTGACATTCATAAAAGCCGAGTTTAATAAAATAAAATGCATTTTATTGTTTATTTAACCAAATGTTGTATATTCCACTTCAATACGTTTTAAAACTGTTGAATTTTCTAGTAGTTGTATTCATAATAACTCGAAAACAACTCGAAAGATACACAAAGCACGATTAATCTATTCACAATTTGTATAAAACAAGCTGAATATTACATAGTTGTTTTAAAAAAGTTAAAATGGCGCATAGTAACATAGTTATGTACAAAGTATGTTTATTAAATTCATTTCAATTGTACGAAAAAGTCCTGAAGGACTTTTATCATTGTATACGGAAGGAAAAATTAATTGCACGTCGATTTTGTACACGCGAGAAGTTCAAAGCATCGTTATCAGGTTATCACGTTGCAATTTGATTGTATCTACAGAGATCTACACCAATCCCTCTCCAGCTTTAGCGCTCTCGTTGCCACTTCAGCGAAAATATATAATTTATCGACACCACGCCAACACAAAAACGCCCTTCATTGTAAAAAGTGACAACTAAAACGCCGCACCAACGACCTTCAGAAAAGTATCATCGCTTAAAAACGAAAATCGCCCAAGAGTCGAATAATGACGTTTCCGTCAATACTTCGCCGTTGGTTTCGACGGCTTGAACATTGAAGTGTGTTCTAATCGCGCTTTTGTGCAACGGCCGCAGGTTAAGGTGCGCAATTAAATCTGAAAATAATTAAAAAGTTTCTTCGAGTAGGTACGTAAAACAACCTCGCGGCAGCGTGAGATTTATGTTAAAGTTGGCTTCGTAGGGGGAGTCGTTTGCCTTTTTCTTAGAGGTAAGACTGACGTGTTTACTTTAGATTGACAGCGATGTTCTACAGTAAATGGCTGGAGTAAAAAGACACTTGCATTGCTAAAAATAATAGCGCAACCCAGTATCATTTCAAGGAGGCCAAAGCAAACGGGGGTTGCACTTCGCATCGCCGGTCTTACACAGCGCATATTGCTAAGCATAGAGCAAGGTCCTAATATAGTGGAAAACTGTAAAATGGTAAAGCAGCACAAGCTGTAGCCAGGGTAGTAAAGCTATTCCTATCCCCTCTAAAAAGCTTGCAAAATCTTGTCTAAGGCTGTCCCAAACTAGTCTAAATGAAAGCGTGGGTATTCCCACAAAATACTGCCGACTAAACAAGCACCTCCACACACTGGGAATAGTAAACCATTCCTCATTCCATGAATGCGAACTAGAAAACTAAACAGCTGAACAAGTACTGTGCTTCTGTCTAGCTCTCACTGAGCGAGTTCTAGCTCGACATGGCCAGAATTAGCGGCTCTCCTCCCACCAGAATACTAGAGTCCATTCCTCAATTAGGATGTGTTACGTAGTTTTTCTATCCCTACTCGGTTACTACCCGGAAGGTGGTCGTCAGAGGCTCAGGCTAAACTGGGAGGTGGTCGTGAGTTGAAAACGTTGATAAAGTTGGGCGCCTAGCAACCCGGCCCTTGCGCTCCTCAGCTGGTTGCTGAGCTCCGAGCGGTAACGGCAGTATACAATATAAATAAAACAAGTAAATCGTGCGGCGGTAACAACAAATTTATAAAGATACCCCAACGGGGTTCACTGACAAAATAACACACTCTTACAAAAGCAAAGCTTCGCTTCCAAGGGCGGCCTCTCGTGCTGCGTGTTGGTGGCCTGAGAATGTATACCAGTATAATTATGCTCGAGGCGGAGTGGATCCCGTCTAATTTTGTGGCCTGCGGGGCACGGGCCCTCCGGAGGTAGACAAAAAGAAAAAAGCTAAAAAAACCGCCTGTGGATCGCGAGAAATAGAGAAGAAAAAAATAGCGATGAAAGCCTGCCGTGCAACGACAGACTGACCGTTATCAACCCCACGTTCCCGCGATTGTAGTGGTGACATTTATATTTCGTTATTTTCCCGATCTGATGGGCTCGGAGGAAGCACAATAGGGTCGTATAAGTGACCTAAGTGCACGGAGCTAGGCTCCTCCTCTTTGAACAATCTAGAATCCAGTTGAAATCAAGTGTATGTCAGTCTTAGGGCATCGTGAAGTTCTACGGCACAAACTGGACGGTCCAGACCGCCGATATCCAAAATTCAGAATATCAAAGTAGCTTTGGCAACATTGTAAGTTAGTTGAAGATCGTCACAGCTCCTTGACACGCCCCTAAAAAACCTGTAAGCCTCCAAACACTAGTTGTAAGGCCTTGGTATGAACTGATGTTTTATTGACACAAGAAAGGCCCTTTTTAAATTTAGTGAAATATTTGAGATAAGTCAGCGAACAAAAATTTATTGATTAGAAATGAGATTGCAGTTCTTAGATAAAAGGTCCAAAATTACGTTAAATATATAGAAGGGGAATGTAACAAAAATATTGTAATAAAAGCGAGTCAAATTAGATGAGAGATCACAATAAGCCCTCCGCGTATCTGGAGCAATCAGGGCGAGTTTCACGAATTTTATCAACTCCCTAATTCAAAGCCTATACTCTAATCTCAAAACCACAGCGAAAAGTTGCAATTTTCAACAACAAACTGTACTTAATATAAATCTTCCTAAGGGAGATTTAGGTCGAGAAATTTTATTACACATATCTAGGGGCCCTTAAAATTTAATCTCAAAACCTATTTCATTTTTCAGCGGTAAAATAAATCATAATTTTTAAAACATCGATAAAACCGTATTGTCTGATCCGTGGCCCATTATTACATTGTTTGTGTCACAATAAAATTATGAAAACAAAAATTGTACGTCAACGTCGAAACGACACAAAAAATTACGAAAAAAACCCGATTTTATTATATTTCGTCTATTTCAATTTGAATCGTTTAAATCAGTCGTTTGAAAAAACAATTATTTGCGTCCCCTAATTGTTGACTTTACTAAAACTCATTCGCGCGATATCAAACAAATCGTAATGTCGTAAATTGGCTTAAGTAACGACTTAACAAATAATTTCTTTATTAATGTTGATTACTTAATTTAATTTTTTGTTTCTTCTTCATACCCGTTTTTACTTAAAAGAAACAACTTAATTTAAACTTTAATTACGAGCACAAAGAAATTAGGAAGTGAAAGGGTCTCAAGTTGCGCCGCTTTTTGTAACTGCCACAAAAATAACTTAATAATTTTAATTAGGAGTTTTTAAATTAAATTATTCTTATTCGTAAGGGGTTAAATTATATTATTTACTTATAAACACAAGTCAAAAAAAAACTAAGTTACTTACCCAAAAACCAAAATTTAACCCCAAAAAATATAACGTTTGTCCTTAAGTTTTTATTTAATTTACAACAATTTACTATTAAGTTTAACGCACGTTAAGTATTCAATTGTTTATTGTTTTAAAAACTCGTCTGATAACGACTGATAATCAACTTGTTTTTAAATCAGCGTTCCCGGCTTGCAAAAAAAGGTACGCTGTACTTTACTGGTCCAAGGCAATGCTGAAACTGCGACGCCGACCGACGCCCCCTAGTAAAGATGAAACTTTACGGCGCCGGCTCAAATCTGTAAGCATTTATAATTACGTAGGCCTACCGGCATTTATATAAGCCTTAATTGGCATCTTAAATCGAGTTTATTGGATGAACATTTTTCAGAGTGGAAAAGAGGCAAAAAAAAGAATTTTAACTTCGTTAGGATGAGCTTCAATTGGTAAACGAAACCGTTTCCGCAATCGATTAATTTTTTTGAAAGAAATTAAAAGTTAGTCAGTCGACGGTTGAGAGTTGAGATAAATTCTCTACAAAATGAATTGTGACGGGATTCGAGAGCAAATTTAAAGTCGATATCCTGTACGCTGTGCGCTTACAACTGTAACTGAAGGATCAACTGAATACAATTGCCATCATATTTAATCGTTTAAGTTGAATACGTAGTATATTTTCTTTAGAATTCGAGTCGAGAGTTACGACCTCTTTGAAAGTGGCACAATTTGTCAATAAATATGTTCACTAGTTCAAACTGTGGCTGATCTTCTCAACAACAAGTAGGAAATGAGTACTTTCCTCGGTCGCATAAACAAAAACAAAAAAGCGTCAAGTATTGAATAGGTCAGAACTAAGTTTTCCATTCCGTTTTCACCATCATCAGATCTCCACGCAAAAATCTTCCCTAATAAACACAGCTACGTTTATTTTACGTTAAATATACGTTTTTATTAGGAGTCTCTTTTAGACGTATACAATTTTCTATGTCGTATAATAAACGTATTCAAATAACGTGTAATATACAGAAATGTAAGATATGTTTTATTACCAACGGTAGTTAAAACTTACAGTTCTTATACGTTTTTACGACAACGTATATTAAACGGAAAAAATATACGTATATTTAACGTCTAAATTATACTTGAAATAAACAGATTTAAACTACGTATAATATACGTTTAAAATACCTCTAAGAAACTAATCGTAACTTTCGAAGCAATTACCACTTTACCACTTTTTCAACCGACTATCTTCGTTTATTTGTAGTATTGTTATATCGGATAATAAACGTATAATAATAGTCTACAGGTACGTTATAAAGCGCAACAACGTTACGCAGCTGACAGTTTTATACGTCTAATATACGTAACTCTGTTTATTGGGTCACAATCTCCACCTGTGCCGAGCTAACGTAGGTTGGCTAATTCGTATTTATATGGATAATGGGGCAGTTTGTGCACTATTCGAACTTCTAGTTAGTTTAGATGCTCAGCTTTCAGGCCAATTATTTGAGAAGAGAAGGGAAAGGCAGCGCACTGCTTACCTTACTTGTTAAGCCTCACTTAGAGAGAGTGGTGGGTCTACTTGCTCGCCGTTCTTTGGGCTGGGCGCCTGGAAGGACTTTTATGCAAAAGATGATTACGGTTAAGTGGGCCCTACTTTAAATAATTTTTAGTAGGTAGTTAGTCCAATTTAAAAAGTTGCACTTGAGACTTGTTTTACGAGCAGCTTTAATGCTTAATACGAGAGCCACGCGCAAGTCGCTTTTCATTTACCAATTACTCGGCTAACAGTTAATTACCGATAGCAAAAAAATTTCCATAGAAGAAAATCTTAGAAGAAATTACGTATTTTCAAAGGCTAGTCGAAACTAATTTACGTTCAAAGTTCTAAAAGCAAGAATGTATTGGCTACTGCGCTTACAAAAAATGCTTTGAAGCTTCCAATTAAGTAAATTAAAATAGCTTTAGTTTGCTCACCTATCAGAAATATATATTATCTATATGTTAATCATTGATACTCCATCCATGAGCGTCTATAAATTCATCTTGTGAGAAGCATCATTTTCTATTTAAGAGCTCAGAAACTAATCTCAAGTTGGCCTAGTTGATGTTTCAAGAGCGGTAACTTGTAGTATGTTAATTAAATAGTTTTGCCAATTGCCTCTCTCTTTATGAAGTTCAAGTCTTATAATTAAATAATCAATTTTAGCTAAACTCGTGTTTCGAACACTCGCGTTAGTTTTATTCTCGAGAGTTGCAGTATTATTTTCCTTAAGTCTCGCATCAGACGAGCATTAGTAGACTAACTAATGTTGATAGTGCAAGTATTATTGTATAACTGCAAGACGGTTCACTTTACCCATAGGGAATGGGTACTCGATGGAAAGAGAATAAAATTATGCGTGGGATGGTCGTATGAAAACTAGTATGTCGTATTTAAAAATTTTGAGTTATCAACTGTTAAAGATGGGCAAAAACAAAGTAGCGGTAGTGATCACCTTGGACGGTGATAGTAATTTTAAAAAAACTCAAAAATTACGAGCTTTAGTCCTAAGTGGTCTTAATACTTTTTTACTTACAGTTAGTCAATGAGACCACGGCAGTAATAAAAAAATGGGGGTTACCATTTAAATAAGTAATAAAGTGAGGTTATGTAGCGCCTCTACTCCGTGATTTTTTGTTTGTTTTTCCGCCAAGCTTCAAAATTCTAATGCCCTATTGGTATAAACTCACTCTGTATATAGAGCCGCATATTATAAGAGCACACCTTGGCGTAATGAAAAATTACAAATTGTGATAGCTTAACTGCTTGTTGACAAACAAAACAAACTAATAACTTAAACTTGCATAAGGTGCATAAATTGTTTAAAATTATGTTTAACAAAGCTTGAAGGAACAAGTCGAGATAATTAAATTTAAAGCAATTTATTTGTAACGCCATATTGTAAATTTAAACATAAGACTTTCTTACTTTTTCTCAAACGTACGAAAGTTTGCGAGTAAATTTTTTAAGATTAATTAAGAAAAAGAAAATGAAGAAATCTTATTACTTGTTCGTTATACTTTTAAAAGAAAGGGGTTGTGAATTTTATACAATACGATGTTTTATCCCAAAGTCCGCCGTTATCATTAGCGTCAAATGTTAAGCTCTTTTTATTAACAGAAAAGTTTTCTAAGCCGAAAAATCCAAAAAAGTTCCCGCGGCGCTTTTATTAAATTTTCTATGTTCACTGACATTGCTCGTTAATCGCAACACTTCGTTGGTTATTATTTTAAATTATTACAATTTAAAAGCCCTTTACTTAAAAATTATACATTTTCGGTTCAGTTTACTGCAGTTTAATTACAGTACAAGCTGTTTGGAACTAGTTAAAAAAATACTGAGAGGTAGGCAACCCAAATGACACCTAGGTGTAAATTGCTAATTAAATGGAGATTTCGTGATGTAGGCGCACCTTAGAGGTAGTAGGTTTGTAGTAGTATGTTACATTTTTATTTAACTTTCGAGCACCACCAACAAAAATTTGTTTTAATGTTATCTCCCCTACTTTTCCGCGCTTCATCGTCAACTTTTTCGAATTAATAAAAATAAATTTTGAAGTCGCATTTAATGCAAATACTCCACAACAGCTTGATTCAAATTCTAATTGAGTATAACAAGATTATTTAGGCTAACAGTAGAGGGTTTCTAGTTGTAATATAAGTAGGGTTGAAGAAGTAGGGTCTAAATTTGTTATGGAAATCCAATTTCCCTTACAAAATATTCTTTATTAAATTAGAGGGTTGCATTAGACAATATGTTGGTTTAAAAACATCTTAAACCTCCCTCTCGCCCATTTACGCGCAATATTTACAAGAATTTAAATATCTTTCCAACAATAAAAAGGGTGTTTATTGCCGCATTTTATTTTATTCGCAACCCTTTCGAAAAATTTAAAAAATGTGAAAATTAAACTCGTTCAGTGTTACAATTACATTACGTGTAATCCTTTTTGGAGTTACTAAACCCTAATTATTACTCTTTCATATAGTACGTTTTTTGCCCGTCTAAAACTAAAGTATTAAACGAGCAATTTTGTAGAAAAAAACTTAAATCCCACTTGTTTATAAATTGCCAATTTAAAATAGTGCTAAAACTTTCATTATTTTTAATATCTGGCGCAAAAAAAAAACGGATGTAAAGCACCACTATCAATGCTTCCCTTAATACTGTTTTATAGCCATCGTTTTAGCCTTCTGGCGAAAGCATCCTAACGTTCACGAAGTTCACGAAAAAATATCCTTCTTACGTGAAATTAATTAGTTAATTATCCAATACTAAAAAAAATCGATTAATCAACCCATACCTAAAAGAATTATTTGAAGGGAGGCCCTTGAGAGAGTTGGGGTAATTTCTTAAATATTAGTAACTTGAGATTAGTTAGCCTACGTTTTCATTTGTAGCAACTCACGTCTAACATGCGCATTCGTGAAATACAAGAAAATTGTAAAGACCGAAGTAGCTTAGTGGTAGAGCACCCAGCGCGACACTCACGAGACTCGGTTTAAATCCCTGATCTTAGCCCAAGTTTTACCTTTCGATAATCAGCGCGTCTGCATAGGCGGCTACAGTTAACAACCATCTAATGAGTGCCAAAGTGGCGACCCCGACGTGACCAGTCAGCAGTGCTTCCACCTAACTACCGTACATGCATGTTTGCATTCTTTTGTAGTGCTAGCTATGGGGGTTTCGATCAACGGTCGTGAGAACGGAAGACGCGAACCTGACCTGACCTGACCTCAAGACTAACGTGAGCACGCGTGAAACGCAAGGAAATTTTAAGGGTAGATATAGCTTAGTGGTAGAAGACTCGGGGCGACACTGGCAAGACTTAGATTCGATCCCAGATTGCGGTTTTTTCCTTAGATATCCGCGCGACACAATCGTCTATATAGTCAACAGCCACCTAACACGTGCCAAAGTAGTGACCTCGACGCACACAGACATGGTATCAAGACGGCCGCAGTCTTTAGAAGGGGAGTACTCTAGCGGTTCAAGACTAAGATGTAAAATTGCAAAGACCGATGTAGCTTAGTGGTAGAACACCCGGCGCGACACCGACGAGACTTGGGTCCAAACCGTCCGCGTTTTTCCTTCAGATAATCAGTTCGGTACAGACGTCTACCGTCCACAGCTATCTAACGCGTGCCACACATTCTTCTGTTACAACTTAAAACTTAGTTATTGTTAACAATAATTCTCTCCCGTGAAGTTTCATGCGTGGAGCGACGCATTAGAGTGCGAAAATCTCCCCCGACTAATATTTTTTCGTACGTGATTAACATAAAAAATATGAACTAGGTAAATTGTGTCCTCCCACCTCGATTACACGAGCAGGCTTGAGATCAATTATGAAAAACAATAACGCACGAGAGAGTAACGAGGGCAAAATGTAATAATGGAAAGTAGAAAAAAGTCGAGATTAATCAATAACAACTTCAGAACGTAATGAAATTTATTAAGAGGGAAGGTTCGAGTTTATAGAAGAAGAAAAAATGTTTATAGCAAATACTTTGACAAAAAATGGATATTAATAATATGCAGTGAGGCTGTAGAAAGAGACTTGAAGCGTCGTAAACGTGTACTGTGCACCTCTAGGGGCTTGAGAGGCCCTACAGTAAAGAAGGGTTATAAGGTCACACACGTACGTAGTGGTGAATTAATTTATAATAAACTTAGTAGCCCCCACTGTATTTTCGAGCTTTGTCTGTGCTTTTAAAGGGCCTATTAACGGCACTTTCTTTAATTTGTGCTCTTACGGGGTCAATTTTTTGACGTAGTAGCAACGATGTGGGCTTATCTGCGAGCTATTACGTGGCTCTCGTCATTAACAGTCAACGTAACGTCAGGACAATACGAAAGGAATTTTTTTACGTAGGTACTGTTCTTGTTTTATAACATTATAACTTATAACTTTGTGCTCTTATGGGATCAAGTTAGTTCAGAGTCCTATAGATAAATACTGTTCACTATTTTTTTGCATTGTAACGTTGTAACGAGCTGAAATAGCAAAGCACGCAGGACAACAAAGAGTTAAATGTTAGAAAATGTGAAACAAGGTAAAACTATTAAGGTGGGGTTGGTATGCCCCTCAAATCAAAATATATCAACTAATAAGCTGGAATTTATTTTTTTTTAAGGATATTTTATATTAATTTATAAAAAAACCTCTTAAAACTTAAACTTTGTGAAACGCCGATTAAAACTTTTATTTAATTCTGCTTAATAGCGCTCTTAATCTAATTATAAAAAAATTTCTTCGCTTTTACAAACGTTTAATCACAAAAATTTTTGCTGAAAATGTATTAAAAATTATTTGTCAATTACCTTTGAAACATTATACGTACATACTCGTATAGGTATTACGCCAACTCACCGTACTTGGATACGTTAACGGTTAAACGTGTACTACGCTTTGAAAATTAGTGATTAGTGATTTAATTGAAATATGTAGCGCAAACCAAAGGGGTAGGTAGCCTATGTAGCTAACCTATTTTCTAAAGCACACTCAATTATCTCTACGAGTAAGATCATGTGTACACGCTGACGATTGCTTTGATGCAATTTGTGCTCTTTAAAAAAGATTTTTTAATTTCGCGACCGTTTGAGAGGCTTTGAGTTAAAATTTTTTATAGACGGTTACGTTTATAGTTTATTAGTTTTTGGCGCAAACGAAATGCTAAAGAAGTGTCAAACAAATTGAAAAAACAGTGGCGTAGTTATGGTAAATACGACTTAAACAAACGCGATTTTTCATCTTCGAGTGACAGGATAGGGGACCTACCTATATAATAGGTTGAGAAAGGATTCAGCGATAAATAAGTTTTGCTCTCACTGGTGTGCCATTTTCTTCCAAAAGATGTCGAATATTTCAATTAAATTTAATTCATTTACTCAATTTATACGTATTATTGTTTAAAATGCCCCTATTTTAACTCCCCTGGTTTCACATAGCCTATTTATTTAAACCGAGAGTACCAGGGGGTTATGCTGATCCGAAAATTACATCCATGCTCCTGGGAAATCGAGGACGGTTATATGAGTACCTATTTTTTTTTTGGTAAGTAATAAGTAGTTCATTAAATTGGGATATTTTGGGTGTTGATTTTAATTAGAATCATTAAAGTGCCTTAACGTTGAAAGAGTGTTGTAGGCGACTTCTTTTCATTACGAGAATCTACAGACAATGCAATGAGCAATGAGTACCAGAGGCACGATAGTACAAACCTGGATAGTTCAGAAGGCAAGGTGCACTACTTCAACTAAACGCTAAAGTACAACACTTTTTATGACATAGACTATCTGCAACTCCTAAGTGGTAGCACTAACTTGTGGATGACTCGAGAAGAGTGGATTTGGCTTTGTTTTCGGTTTCTCGCTTATAACTCGAAAACTACGCACTTTACAAAAAAAGTGTTTCTATATGAATGCAAACTATATCCAATTTCCTAGAAATTATGTCTGTAGCGATTTTTCCTCACCCAATCGGTTTAGAAGCTACAGTGCGTTAAAGCTTGACAAACATTCTACAATTATTGGTCAAAAAACTGTTTCTTGTTTATCGCTAATAACTCGAAAACTACGCATTTCATAAAAAAAGTGTATATATAGGAATATAAGCTACATCTAATTTCCTACACATTATACCTGTTACAGTTTTTCCTCAGATAAACGGTTTAGGAGCCACAGTGCGTGAATGTTTAACAAACATTCCACAATTGGCCAAAAAACTGTTTTTTTGTTTATCGCTTATTACTCTAAAAATACGCACTTTGTGAGAAAAATGCTTTGATATAAATATTAACTACACTAAATTTTCTACAAATAAGGTCTTCTACGGTTTTTCTTCAAATAAACTGCTTAGGAACTACAGTGCGTGAAAGTTTGACAAACATTCCACAATTGGCCAAAAAACTGTTTTTTTTGTTTATCGCTTATAACTTGAAAACTACGCATTTTTTGAGAAAAGTGTTCCTATATAAAAACAAACTACATCTATTTTTCTACAAATAAGGTCTGTTACGGTTTTTCCTCCTCAAATAAACGGCTTTGGAACTACAGTGCGTGAAAGTTTGACAAGCATTCCACAATTAACCAAAAAAACTTTTTTTTTGTTTATCGCTTATAACTCTAAAACTACACAATTTATGAGAAAAATGCTTTGATGTAAATATGAACTACATAAAATTTTCTACAAATAAGGTATCTTATGGTTTTTCCTCAAAAAAACGGCTTAGGAGCTAGAGTGCGTGAAAGTTTGACAAATATTCCACAATTGGCCAAAAAACTGTTTTTTTTGTTTATCGCTTATAACTTGAAAACTACGCACTTTTTGAGAAAAGTTTTCCTATATAAAAACAAACTAGATCTATTTTTCTACAAATAAGGTCTGTTACGGTTTTTCCTAAAAAAACGGGTTAGGAGCTAGAGTGCGTGAAAGTTTGACAAATATTCCACAATTGGCCAAGAAACTGTTTTTTTTGTTTATCGCTTATAACTTGACAACTACGCACTTTTTGAGAAAAGTGTTCCTATATAAAAACAAACTACATCTATTTTTCTACAAATAAGGTCTGTTACGGTTTTTCCTCCTCAAATAAACGGCTTTGGAACTACAGTGCGTGAAAGTTTGACAAGCATTCCACAATTAACCAAAAAAACTTTTTTTTTGTTTATCGCTTATAACTCTAAAACTACACAATTTATGAGAAAAATGCTTTGATGTAAATATGAACTACATAAAATTTTCTACAAATAAGGTATCTTATGGTTTTTCCTCAAAAAAACGGCTTAGGAGCTAGAGTGCGTGAAAGTTTGACAAATATTCCACAATTGGCCAAAAAACTGTTTTTTTTGTTTATCGCTTATAACTTGAAAACTACGCACTTTTTGAGAAAAGTTTTCCTATATAAAAACAAACTAGATCTATTTTTCTACAAATAAGGTCTGTTACGGTTTTTCCTAAAAAAACGGGTTAGGAGCTAGAGTGCGTGAAAGTTTGACAAATATTCCACAATTGGCCAAGAAACTGTTTTTTTTGTTTATCGCTTATAACTTGACAACTACGCACTTTTTGAGAAAAGTGTTCCTATATAAAAACAAACTACATCTATTTTTCTACAAATAAGGTCTGTTACGGTTTTTCCTTAAATAAACGGTTTAGGAGCTAGAGTGCGTGAAAGTTTGACAAATATTCCACAATTGGCCAAAAAACAGTTTTTTTCGATTATCGCTTATAACTTGAAAACTACGCATTTTTTGAGAAAAGTGTTCCTATATAAAAACAAACTACATCTATTTTTCTACAAATAAGGTCTGTTACGGTTTTTCCTCCTCAAATAAACGGCTTTGGAACTACAGTGCGTGAAAGTTTGACAAGCATTCCACAATTAACCAAAAAAACTTTTTTTTTGTTTATCGCTTATAACTCTAAAACTACACAATTTATGAGAAAAATGCTTTGATGTAAATATGAACTACATAAAATTTTCTACAAATAAGGTATCTTATGGTTTTTCCTCAAAAAAACGGCTTAGGAGCTAGAGTGCGTGAAAGTTTGACAAATATTCCACAATTGGCCAAAAAACTGTTTTTTTTGTTTATCGCTTATAACTTGAAAACTACGCACTTTTTGAGAAAAGTTTTCCTATATAAAAACAAACTAGATCTATTTTTCTACAAATAAGGTCTGTTACGGTTTTTCCTAAAAAAACGGGTTAGGAGCTAGAGTGCGTGAAAGTTTGACAAATATTCCACAATTGGCCAAGAAACTGTTTTTTTTGTTTATCGCTTATAACTTGACAACTACGCACTTTTTGAGAAAAGTGTTCCTATATAAAAACAAACTACATCTATTTTTCTACAAATAAGGTCTGTTACGGTTTTTCCTTAAATAAACGGTTTAGGAGCTAGAGTGCGTGAAAGTTTGACAAATATTCCACAATTGGCCAAAAAACAGTTTTTTTCGATTATCGCTTATAACTTGAAAACTACGCACTTTATGAGAAAAGTGTTCCTATATAAAAACAAACTACATCTATTTTTCTACAAATAAGGTCTGTTACGGTTTTTCCTCCTCAAATAAACGGCTTAGGAACTACAGTGCGTGAAAGTTTGACAAGCATTCCACAATTAACCAAAAAAACTTTTTTTTTGTTTATCGCTTATAACTCTAAAACTACACAATTTATGAGAAAAATGCTTTGATGTAAATATGAACTACATAAAATTTTCTACAAATAAGGTATCTTATGGTTTTTCCTCAAAAAAACGGCTTAGGAGCTAGAGTGCGTGAAAGTTTGACAAATATTCCACAATTGGCCAAAAAACTGTTTTTTTTGTTTATCGCTTATAACTTGAAAACTACGCACTTTTTGAGAAAAGTTTTCCTATATAAAAACAAACTAGATCTATTTTTCTACAAATAAGGTCTGTTACGGTTTTTCCTAAAAAAACGGGTTAGGAGCTAGAGTGCGTGAAAGTTTGACAAATATTCCACAATTGGCCAAGAAACTGTTTTTTTTGTTTATCGCTTATAACTTGACAACTACGCACTTTTTGAGAAAAGTGTTCCTATATAAAAACAAACTACATCTATTTTTCTACAAATAAGGTCTGTTACGGTTTTTCCTTAAATAAACGGTTTAGGAGCTAGAGTGCGTGAAAGTTTGACAAATATTCCACAATTGGCCAAAAAACAGTTTTTTTCGATTATCGCTTATAACTTGAAAACTACGCACTTTATGAGAAAAGTGTTCCTATATAAAAACAAACTACATCTATTTTTCTACAAATAAGGTCTGTTACGGTTTTTCCTCCTCAAATAAACGGCTTAGGAACTACAGTGCGTGAAAGTTTGACAAGCATTCCACAATTGGCCCAAAAAACTTTTTTTTTGTTTATCGCTTATAACTCTAAAACTGCACAAATTTATGAGAAAAATGCTTTGATGTAAATATGAACTACATAAAATTTTCTACAAATAAGGTCTCTTATGGTTTTTCCTCAAAAAAACGGCTTAGGAGCTAGAGTGCGTGAAAGTTTGACAAATATTCCACAATTGGCCAAAAAACTGTTTTTTTTTTGTTTATCGCTTATAACTTGAAAACTACGCACTTTTTCAGAAAAGTTTTCCTATATAAAAACAAACTAGATCTATTTTTCTACAAATAAGGTCTGTTACGGTTTTTCCTTAAATGAACGGGTTAGGAGCTAGAGTGCGTGAAAGTTTGACAAATATTCCACAATTGGCCAAAAAAACTTTTTTTTTGTTTATCGCTTATAACTCTGAAACTACACACTTTATGAGAAAAATGATTTGATGTAAATATGAACTACATAAAATTTTCTAGAAATAAGGTCTATTACGGTTTTTCCTCAAAACAACGGCTTAGAAGCTAGAGTGTGTGAAAGTTTGACAAATATTCCACAATTGACCAAAAAACTGTTTTTTTTTGTTTATCGCTTATAACTTGAAAACTACGCACTTTTTGAGAAAAGTGGTCCTATATAAAAACAAACTAGATCTATTTTTCTACAAATAAGGTCTGTTACTGTTTTTCCTCAAAAAACGGGTTAGGAGCTAGAGTGCGTGAAAGTTTGACAAATATTCCACAATTGGCCAAGAAACTGTTTTTTTTGTTTATCGCTTATAACTTGAAAACTACGCACTTTTTGAGAAAAGTGTTCCTATATAAAAACAAACTACATCTATTTTTCTACAAATAAGGTCTGTTACGGTTTTTCCTTAAATAAACGGTTTAGGAGCTAGAGTGCGTGAAAGTTTGACAAATATTCCACAATTGGCCAAAAAACAGTTTTTTTGTTTATCGCTTATAACTTGAAAACTACGCACTTTTTGAGAAAAGTATTCCTATATAAAAACAAACTACATCTATTTTTCTACAAATAAGGTCTGTTACGGTTTTTCCTTAAATGAACGGTTTAGGAGCTAGAGTGCGTGAAAGTTTGACAAATATTCCACAATTGGCCAAAAAACTGTTTTTTTTGTTTATCGCTTATAACTTGAAAACTACGCACTTTATGAGAACACTGTTTCCATATAAATATAAACTACACCAAATTACCTACTAATAATGGCTCTTACAGTTTTTCCTCTGATTTATGGTTTAGGAGCTAGAGTGCGTGAAAGTTTTAGAAACATTTCAGTCTGGCAAAAAACTGTTTTTTTAGTTTATCGTTTATAACTCGAAAACTACGCACTTTTTGAGAAAAGTGTTCCTATATAAAAATAACGTAAATTCAAGTTTCTATAAATTATAATTCTTAGATCTTTTTGCCTAACGAACAGTTTAGGTGCTGGAGCGCGTTGAAGTGCAGCGCCTCGAGAGAAGTGAGTTTTTGTGGGTCAAACTGCGTATTCCACTTTGACATACAAGTAGTTTTATTACTCATATGCCATGTACTTTCAGCCTGAAATCGTCTTGCTTTTCAGTTATTCACCTTTCATCCGCAATTCTACAATTGATGACTCCTAAGAAAATATTTAATAGGTCCAAGGGAATTTTTGACAAGTTGCATCTTAAGTGAACTATTTGGTGCACAACAGCAATTTATTCCTTCAAAAGCAGATATGCAAAGCTTAAATTACATTTTCATTTAATATTGGCGTGCCGTAATTAATATCAAAAATATTCTTCAGTAGTAGACTTAAATACCTATTTAGGTTATGAAATTGCTTTTCTATGCAAAGTTTCCATTAAGTTCGTACGTCAAATTTTAATGACGCACGAGAATCAGGAAAGTTCCTGCCAGTAAGTGGCTGTAATTTTTCGGCAATTGTTTTGACGATTCAAAGAGCTTTCGTGCTTCAAAATATAATATGAACAATGAACATGACTGTGCTCTGCGACTGCCCATCCCTTACACCTACACAGAATACTTCTGGAACTACATAACCAGAGCCCACCTCTCCCATCAGAGTTACTGAGTTCGTCCTACAAGTGGGGCGACTTGAGACCTGATAGGCCTGGAGAGGCTATTTGGAAGAGATACAAAATAGGCACGAGTAAGTGGCTTGCTTGAAGCTATAGCAGCTGCTCCTCTACAAACAGAACTCAGAGTCCAAATCTGGCATTGACCCAAAAAGCGACCATTTGGGCTCTTTTTAAACTTTTGTTACTCAGTTTTTGAGAGTCGCCCTTTCGGAGAGAACTCATCTACAACTTCAGACAGACACTATTCATTCAAAAACACAGTGTAAATTTTACACTGACAATTTTTTTCTTAGTGGTCTCATGCTTAATCCAAATTTCTAAGAGTAACATTTTAAGCCACTGTAATCCAATTTCGAGATCTACAATGATACAACTGGATACAGGTACAATATTAATTCAACCAAGAGGATTGCTGTTTTCGACACTCAATTTAAAATAGCGTATCTTTCAAGTAGGTAGCCCAGAGTTATTAGAAAAAAAAGGAAAATTACAATTTGGACACAATATCAATTTACTTCAAATGATTTGGTTATTACGTTATTACATAAGAGAAAGGTCCTTGTAACAATAAAAATTTTGCTCCAATAAAGCTTTGAACGTTATATATTTTTTGATAAATTCATTATAAAAAAAATAATGAAATTTAAAAAAAATCACGTTTCTTGAAACATTTATCGTTTAATATTAAAAATTGTAGTTGGTGCCTTTAGGGAAGAAAGCATCCAGGATTTATCCTCATTTTTACTGTCGGGTTTATCGCTGCAAACGTAGCAAAGTAGAGATTTCATATTCGGTGGAACATTTGTAATGGCAAAACCTTTTATCGAAATACACACAGTGGCCGTAGTTATCCAACACGTTTTTAAAATGAACAATCATAAAACTCACTTGCGAAAAATGCAATTTTTATTATTTTATTTTAAACAAATTACCATCGTATCGGATAAATTGCCGAAAAATAAATAAATTTTTTTTAAAACGAAATTTTTAAGTTGGACGTGAAAGCGAGGAAATCTTCCCAGGGAGGATTTGTTGGAGTTGATAACGTATCAATGATCGGGTCACGCTTTTCTACAAAGTAGGCCAATGGATATTCTCAATCCTCAGCTCAGTTATCCCTATATAGATATACGTAGTAGTTGCTAAGTAATATCCTTTCTATTTCGTTTTAGGGCGAGTTTCGACAATTCAATACGTCACGAAATTATCATCCCTTGCAGTAGTCGTCTTGTAAATGCGGCGTGAGTCACGTTAATTGGGTAGTGGACTGTATATAATTCAGCGGAATTTTCCTCATTACAACTAATGTAAACTTTTTCTAAGTTTGGACCAGTGTACTTGGATCCCATTAGTTAACTTTACAGAATGTCGTTTAATTTAATTTAATACAAATGGAGCGCATTTCGCATCCCTTGCGAAATTATGCATCGATTGGCTAACCAAAAACTACTTCGGTATTGCTCAGGTGCGTTTATTTTTTTTTATTAAAAGAGTGGCTGGGTCGAAATAACCAACAAACGTCATAATTAATTACTCGGTCTAAAAAAATAAAATTCCATCATACATGCGATGAATTCTTGCTTCCCTTTTATTAATGCCATTACATTGTGCACACCGCAATAAGCTGTAAACTAACAAACGTAATTTAGTTTGTTCCGTTTGTGAGCAAAAAGTCATATTGAAGTTGTTTTGTGAAAAACTCAATTTGTACACTTTAATGAAAATAATTAATTCTATTTCGATGCCATTTTACGCTTCAAAAAAGAAATTACAAAAATGCCCGAAAAGAGGGTTGGAAAAAAATTCGACAGCTCGGCAATGTTTATTAAATTGCGCATGTCGATGTTGTGTTGTATCATTATTATTATCAATATTAATACCATCCGCGTTGAATTAATTTGTTCTAATTTACAATTAAACATGTTACGTCAGACAGAACATAAATAATTTGAAATTAACGTATAATTAGGTATTAATCTTGAATGAAAACGACATTTTCGCTTCGTGCGCGCTTTAGTATTATACATCTACCTACTCTTCCATTTTATCTTGCTCACAAATTCATCTCTATATTCTTATTAAATAAATTGCTAGATACAAAGCCTGCTTGATGGTTTATTTAATTTACGACATGGTGTATGACACAAGTGACAACCTACTATGAGCAACGGTATAAAACGAGGCGTAAACTTCTAACCGACGACCTCGGCGAACTTTGACTTTCACACTCGCACATTCGTCTAAACATTTTCATCCGCAAATACTAAAATAAAAATGAAACGCATAAAATTTATATAAATTAGATGGTGAGCCCATTTGGTAAATGGAAAATTGGTGATGTGTCGCCACACGAGTTTACGATTTTTAAATCCGGCATCGATTTTTGTTAAAAGTGGCGACTTTAGACAATTTTTGGAAAACGGCAGGACGACGAATCCAAAGAGGTCGGTTGGTGCCCACTTTGAACCGCCTGGAATTTAAAACGCCCTTTTGGGGCTTGCAAATATCCCTGAAGGCGCACTCGAAGAAATTTAACAAGTAAGAGTGTCCGCAGGGCCCCCGACTCCCCTGGAAGCCCCCAAAGGCTTTTTCACATAGTCAAGGTAGCAAATTCGCTTATAACGTAATGAAATCTTTAGTAGGTATACAGGGTGTCCCGGAAAATTACCGACAAATTACTACAGTGAGTTTCCAGAATTAAGCTAGGACAATATTGCTCTTCTTAAAATCGTATCCGAAAATGCACCCCTAAGTAGGGTAACGCGTCACTTGATTGCTTTCCCACTCCTCATTTTTTAAGCCCCGCCCCTTTGAAGAAGTCACCCTCAAACCCCGCCTCGTACTTAAGGTCGCTCTTACCACCGCTCCCCAACCCTTTCTCAAGGCAACCCTACCGTAACCTTCATATATCACTAAGCCTTCATGCGTCACTTGACGATCTAATTAATCGACTTGTAGGCTAATGGTAGAAGTTTTGGACCATTGAGCTCTCTTGGGATTTATCAACCGCTTTTCATAACAGCTTCAGTTAACCTTTTTTTATAATTATAGGCCATTATAGGACCTTAACTACGGGGCGGGGCTAGCGGTGGAGAGGCCTCGATGAAGGAGCAATCTTAACTACGACGCGGGGCCCAAGCTAAAGCACTTTCCCTTCTTAAAATCATATCCAAAAACGCACTTCTTAGTAGGGTAAAGCGCCACTCCAATTTTTTAAGCCCCACCTCTTTGATGACGTTACCCTCAAATCCAGCCACGTCCCGCTACTTTTTCTCAACTCTCACCTCAACTTCTTCTTAACCTGCCTCAAGCTTCGCCTCGTAGTTAAAGTCGCCGCTCTTACGGTCCCCGCCTCTTTCTCAAGGTCACCTCACCATAACCTTGGAGAGCTGGACATCTTGGAGCATTGAGCTTCTCTTGTCATTTTTAAAGCCCACTAACTACAATTTGGGACTTGGGAAAGGTTAAGAAGAGTGGTGGGAAGGCCGTGATAAAGAAGCAAGATCTGGGAGGAGCGATCTTAACTATGGGGCGGGGCTTGGTGGTGACGTAAAAAAATAGGCGGAGCTTAAAAAATTAGCAGCGACGCTTTACTGAAATTGTTCTTTTAAAACCAACGGTTCTTGGATTTCATAAATAATTTGTATTCTGCAACTAACTGATCGTTGGTTGATTTTTAATTTGACACTTTGGCTAACCGTTAGGTCGGTCACACAAATTTCAGCAGCTTTGGAGAAAAAGGTGTTTTTTCTTGACATTTTAACTTCAACTCTGAGAGCCTATAACTTCTTAGGAGTGCAGTTTGAGTTATAATAAATTATAACACTTGGTCCTGGGAACTCACTATAATAATTTGTCAGCGCTTTTCCGGGACACCCTGTATATTTACAAGTGGAGAGACGGTATCGAGTCGTGTAAACTTGTAATTAGAACGGATTCAACTTTCAACAAATAACGAATTTTGCAAAAAAAACCGGGCGAATTTCAAAAGCGAAAAGCCGAGAGTTGAAAAGGTTAAAGGTGTAGTATTTAAATATTAACATCTCGCGTGAGTGACATACTTGAATTAAAACACGCATAGTTCAAATTGTGCAGGTAATTTCAAATTTAATCGCAACGCCTCCTGTGTGGTGATGGTGTTAAGTATCGTTTAACTACAACGCGTTCAAATATTCAGCCTTTAATAATTCACATGCTTGTAGAAAACTATGCTAGTTTGGCGTGAATTTTTTTTTCAAAATAGTAGCAGGTACGTACTTAGTACCAGGGGCCTTCAAGATTGAGAACTTTATACTTATATTGACAACTTTTAAAATCGCTGCTGCGCCAGTTGTAAAGAATCAAGGAATTACACCAAATCACGAATAAGAACAACTTGAGAGTGCCCCCCGAATGCGCAATGGTATACTACCTGCCGTTTCTATTCTAGACAAGGTGTAAAACTTAACCATCCGAGGCTTTGTTCGTTTCGAATAACCAACAGCAGAAACGAAACTTGTATAATTAAAAAAGTTTGAGAGCCGCTGCTTCTTAATCAAACCATTATCTAAACTCCCCGAATACATCAATTATTTAACCTAAAACGTGTATACTAAAGATTTTAATGATTTAAATTAAACTTTTTGAGAGATAAAATTTAATTGTGAGATATTTGTAATTGTAACGAAGGGTATAAAAGTTTAAACTCGAACGAATTTGGTGTTAGTTCGAAGTCAATTTAAATAACCTTCAATTACTTATAAATATTCATCAAAATTTTCTTAAACGGTAATTGATTTGGAAAATCGAGGAAATTGAAATTTGATTGAATTAAAAATTTTTTTAATTAAAACGATGACAAAAGAGTATCAAAAAGAAGGTGTTTTTCAGAGGTAGGTATACCGGGTGGCACCGAGAGCACACTACAATAAAGTGTGGGCAAGTGCCTTAAAATTCTTGATCTCAATTTCAGTCAGGCTATGTGGGGTGAAAATTTTATCGATTAAAAGAGAGTTTAATTGGGTTTTCTGATAAAATTTGAAACTACGAGACACAAAGACTTATTTTGGATTACTGGAATAATAAATTTTAAGGGAGCATTGTCAATTAATTGTCACTGACCCGCTAGTACCCAATCTTAAACAAATTCACTGATGGAGAATTCACAACGTCGTTTGATACAGACTTTCCCCTGGCGAAGACCCGATTTGAGAAAAAGTGGCGCTGTGTCGCACTGTAAAAACGCCCTCTTTATACAATTTAAATGTGTGGCCTCCCAATCTTACATCCTCACTCAAAACAAACAGTTCCCGGAGAACAATTTAATAGTTATAGTGGAGTATTTTGTAGATTGTAATTAAATCTCTTCTAGTCCTGTGCTCCTGTGGTCTACTAGGCTAGTTAAGTAAAGTCTCTGGAATCACTCGTCGTATGGAAGGTCAAAGAAACCTGTGACATACTTAGTGGCACGCCGCTGAAGCCTTTTTATGCCATCTGTGGACAGCACTCGGCCACAGTACAACAATAACACTGCTGTACCTTTAATGTAGTCGTACTATGACTATGATAAAGTTCTGTGCATATATGGAGGGCTCTCCTCTAATGACTCGAGCACTATGTACGATTTGTAGAATTTAAAGAAAACCTCTGGTCGTAATGTAGAGATGTAGAGATAGAAGTTGGCACTCCTCGTTATGTTTACGATATCTTAGGTCATGATAAGAAGTAGTTGGATGATTCACAAATAATTTTGGTGTTGGTGTGACCAGTCCACTGTACCAAATTTGGACAATGCACATCCTCGGTCCAGGGGAGATTAAACCCGGCCAAGGAAAAGTTAAACTTCGTCAGCGTCCCTGCTGAATCCAACACTCACCGTATTAATAGGGAGCCTCACCTTTTTTTTTTGTTTTATGGATGTGGAAATCTTCAGAAAGATACCTCCACTTTCTGTGAAGGTAGTCTGAGGTTGAACAGGATGGTGTTGCCCGACTCACTAAAACCAAACCCGAACCCCTACTATCGATGGGGGTTCCGTCCTGCGAGGTGATTGGAGATTCGCGTAAACATTGCTTCCAATTCACCCCACCAGAGCTCAGCTCTCCTCGTCTGCGCCGCTTTCCAGTCTTGTTCGGATGCACGTTTTTCTCCCGTTCCTTCTCTTAGTTTATCTGCTGTTCACGTTCTAGATTTTTTTTCTCCCGCATGATGCTCGAGGCTAGCTCCAGTATCGTGGCCCATTCTTCTCCTCCTCTGAGCATTATTTGGACGATGTTGTTAACGCTCAGAGTTTCTCTCACTTTGAAGGCCGCTGCGACTCTTTTTTGATCCCATCGAACACAGCTGAACAGCGAATGTTTAGCCGTGTCGATTTCGTTGCAGTGGTCGCATTTGGGAGTGGCGAGTTTTCCAATCCGATGTTTGTATTGGTTAAAGCACCTTTGACCCGTGAGGAGCTGCGTTAGGTGGTAGGTCAGCTCCCCGTGCTTCCTCTCTACCCACGGCTGGAGTTTGCGTATAAGGGCCCTCGTCTATTGTCCCGTTTCGGAGTCCGTCCAGCGTTGCTGCTACTGCTCCATGGTATCGGCGCGGGTTGCTGGTCTTTCACCGCGCCTGGTTGCTCGTTCCATGGCGAGCAGATCGATGGGTGGCAGCGAGGCTACTACCAGCACCGCGTTTAGCGATATGGTCCTGTAGGCGCATGTGATACGGAGAGCCATTTTCCGCTGGACGCTGAGCATCCTGGCCCTGTTGTGTCGTAGACCAGTGCTGTACTCCAGACCGGAGCCGCGTAAAGCACGATCGATTGCGCGACCGTGCTCAGCAGGGATCAGCTCAAGGAGCCTAACCTAACCTAGCTTAACCCAACCCAACCTAACCTAGCCTAACCAAACCTAACCCAACCTAACCTTTTTTTTAAGAGGTTGGAAAAATCTTTTATAGACGCCCCCCATGATATCAAGTGAGGGAGAGTGTAGGACTCGCTAGGGAAGATGGTCAGTCTACTAGCATACCCACTAAAACCCCTTTCCTCTCTTGCCAACACCTAGAAACCTCCTGGAATCGCCAATTACGGCATGTCGTCAGGACTCGTGCGAATCGTTCTTGCGTTGTTACCGCATTTCTGCTTAATGTTCTTATTCACATGCCATTACTTAGTACGTCGTTTCATCCTTGTTCTAGTCATATCAGTTCTCTCATCTGCCGTCTACAATTGTTTCGGGTCTGCTCTTGAAGTGTTTATTAGTTGATTTATTATTAGACGTGTTTAAACGTAGATTTCTCGCCTCTCCTCAATGATAATGTCTATGGCGAGAATTCCTCCCATAGCAAAAATTGATTCTGTCGAGACAGTTCTGTAAGCAGTGCAAACTTTAATAGCCAGTGTTTTCTGGCACGACAGTATTTTGTCTCTGGCTCTTTTTATTCGGAGATCCGTTCACCACATAGGGGCGGCGTACAACAGGGTCGATTGTATGTCCGACCGCTTGACCTTCCTCTTCTTTGTTCTGGGCTCCTAAACATTAGGTGGGATTGCCTGGAGAGCCTTCATGCTTTTTGTGCATTTCTCAGTAGTCTTATCTACGTGTCGCGCCTACGTCAGACCGTAGTCTATAGTGATCCCTAAGTAGTCAACTGTTTTTGATGGCTCTATCTGAGAGCCTCCGAATTTAATACTGAAATCCTTCCCTTTCCTTTTTAGGTTCATTATTAGAGCATTGGTTTTATTCACTGCCACCTTTAGTTTGTTCTCTATCATCAACCTAACCTAACCGTTTTTTTGTCTATAGAGAGAGAGAGTTCCTTCAAGGAACTGTACCGGGTATGGATCTAGTTCCCCCACATCTGTACAGGGTTGTCTGTTACGACCTGTTAAAAACCTTACCCTCTTTATTTCTCTTGTGCGCGTCAAATTCCTGGAAATACTGTTAGTCCTGCCAGCAGAATAGGAGAAAGAAAATTAGTTGGTTTCGTACTTGCTGTTTTAGATGCCTCAGTGTTTATTGTCTAGTTCCTTTTGAAGGAGTATCTGCGTCATCATTAGTTCAATATCGTACCATTATTATCTACGAGGTTGTCCTTGGCAATTTTTGGGCATAGCTTTAGTGCCAGGACTAGCCTTTTTATGGTACATCTATCACAACGAAACAGGGCATGACCAGCGCTGTATCCTCTTGTCCTCAATAAGTACATTATGGGGCAACTAGTTTAGTTATTCTGTGTAGATATTCATTGAAGGTCTTGTGGACTATTAGGAAGAGTTATCCCATCTAGATTGCCATTTGTTTAGCGCATCGTCTATATTACTACTGCTATCTTTGGTAACTAGAAGGTCAAGGGGCAACATGCTCGCCAGTACCGTAGCCGCTTCGGCCGAAACGGTATCCTTGGAAAACTCTTAGTGTCAGGGCTTTCTGGGGTCTTTTGTTATTCAGCACATGATATTAGTCTAAACAGAGCACGTCATGAATGTCCTCTTCGCAGCCCTGAGACCACAACCTAACCTAACCTGATATTATTAATTTGTCTCTTGTTATTTAGGTGTCGTCCGCATACATCGAGCAGTGAGAGTTAATTGAAACTACCAGGTCGACAGTATTGGCAGGAAAAGTATTGGCTCGAGCACAGTATCTCGTAACAGTCTAGAGGTAACTCTCATAGATCGAGAAAACTCGGCACCAACTAGGGCACGGTAAGTTATACAGTTGAGGAAAGCTTACGTAAGCTTGTGGGAGACTTTGCCGAAGGCTTTGGAACAGTCTGAATACATCACTCAACTGGCTGCTACCGACGTAGAGAGTGGATCCATGTATATACATACACACTGCAGCAATTTATTCGAATTGATCTAAACTAAAACTAGACAAGCCAAAATAGAAAGTGGAGAGTGTTGAGTGGAGAGTTATTTACAGTGCATAAAGCTGCTAAATCAGATATCCCAAAACAATGTTTTTGTACACTCTTGGATCAAAGCACATCAAGGAAATTCTAGACTTCTAGAGTTTATCCTACAAGTGGGGTGGCTCGAGAACTGATGGGCACAGGGAGACTGCTTGGAGGTTGTACAATGGATCCGATGAAGTGGCCTAAGTGCCGAGAGCTAGCTGCCTCCCTAAATGATCTACATTCAAGTACAGGAGCAATGAATTAATTCATTTGACCGACGATTCTAAGCAGTTTCGAAAATTGCCAACATCCTTTGACACGTCTAATAGTTTGTGCTCGTACAACCTACACAGCTGCATGAGAAGGAACGGACAGATACATACAGAGTCAAACAGAGACGGGCAAAGGCAGGCAACCAGAGACATGAACAAATAGGTTAGTTTAGTTTCAGAAGGCCGTTGGATATTTAAAAGAAATTTCCGTTCCATCCCATTAGGTATTTTTGTTGGAAATTCTGAAATTAAAGAGTAAAAAGTTATTATTGTTTGTTTAGTGATCGAAATAATTTTAATTAAAATTCTTTATAAATGTATTTTAACGAATTTCTAGAGCTAATTAACAAACTTTAACCTCGGTATTAAAATTTATATAAAAGTTTTTATGTTGAACATAACGGTAAGTTTAAAATCGTCCGCGAAACGTCATTTCTTAAATGAAATTTCCTATTTTCATTATTTACATAGTAAAATGAAGATTTATCAAATAAAGTTGCATCCTCCCTTGTTTCTATTTATTTTACAATGTTTATTTTAAGGGATATTACAATACATTATTTTCTCGAAAAAACTTTTCTTAACAAAGAGAAACTAATTTTAAACCCTCTGTTTCAATAAGATTTTCCATTTCGAAAAAGAAATCTTATTGACGACGACCAAGAAAACAAAAAGAAAAATAGAGATGGTAACGTACGAATCGAAATTCGCTTGTAAACGAGCCAAAAGGAATATGCCGTTTTATTGAAAGCTAAGCGGAAAAATTTTTTTCTTTTTATCAATAGGAAAATAATTTTCCATTGGTTATTAACAACTCGTTTATTTGGATTTTGCATATTTTCAAAATAAATCTACCGACTTGGATGCGTCCGCCTTTTTTTTGTTAAAACGAGGATAACTTAATATCCTTCAGATTGTAGGTAATCAACCATCGAATAATAGCTTCTTTCTCTTTTCCCTTTGATCAGGAAATGTCCATTATCGAAACGTAACAAATGATAACGAAAAATAGAAAGGACGTATTTACTATTAAAGGAGATGTTTCTTGTAAAACAAACGTTTATTTTTACAAATTGCTTGGCTTAAAGCTTTTACGTTGTATATAAATTCCATTTAGTACATAAAAAGTAAAAAGAGTATATATTTTCATCCAGAAATCACCAAAAATAAGGAACCTAAATTAAAATATTGTTATCAGCGCAAAAACGCCGTATAATAAAGCGCACGGATATAAAACTAGCGGTTGTTGATGTTCCATTAAAAGCGCAGTTATGAATAACTTAGATGCGGATAAACTGCACCACAATATCGAAATTGAAGTTAAAACGACGCCCAGATATCCCCTAAAAGAGAAAAAAAAATGCGTTTGAAATTAAAAAAATATTGCAACGCAAAGAAGCGTTTACACCAAATGCACGGTAAGGACGGTACGTCCAGATTTGGTTCTCAACTATCTGAATAGAACCAACAGAGCATCTAGTTCTAGTGTGGTGGCCTGTTTGGCGGCAGATTCTTATCCACTGTTGCACTGTTAGTTTCGATAGTACCCCTTTAGACGTGATAGGCATTTCCGAGTCTTTCGCGACAGTTGGTGTAAACGAAGCTTCTTAAAATAACTTACTGTAAGCTGAATACGACGTTAACGCCGGACAAAGCGACCATTGGTAAAAGACAGTAACCCAAGACTGTCACGACGGTGCCTAATGCGACGCCCTGCGTCCTCATCATACTCAAAAGTGTCCAAATTAACAAACATCCCAAAACACCAAATCCATAAATGTAGCTGAAGTGGACTTTTCCGGACTGAAAAAAAGTATTTTTATTACCAAAAGCGCGTATTGTACCGTGTACAGCCAGGGAAATAATTATTGGCGACTGTTAGGTTTCTTGGTGAATACTTATTATGTTTGCGAGTCAGCAGTTTCTGTGTGATTTTTATACGAATTACAAATGGAATGTTTTTAGTAGTTACAGCATTCTCGATTTCTACGCCATTCTCCGCGAGAGAGAAAAAAGTTACCACTTACTACTAGTGGCAAATAAATTATTTTGTGGCTGTACAAGCTGAAAATGAAAATTTTTAATTAAAGAAGGGGTCCTATGAGCCCTGTGTAACGATGTGGAGTTTTTATACGGCTCAAAGTGATAGTAATAATGAAATAATAATTAATGTATTGAGTGATAACCCATTCACCAATTATTCCCCCTTCGTTTAGTCCCGTCCGGCGCTGTGATTGGTTGTTTCCCAAGAAAGGTAAAAATTAAAAAATAGCCGCGAGACCGAAAAATCTGGGAGCCTTGTGCAGAGTCTTCGAGAGTCTTGACTTGTCGTTGGTCAGGAAGTGCGAGTGTCCGTCACGTATTCAATATTCCCTAATTGTGTGGGTAAATACCAGTGACACCAAATTTACGAGTACATAGCTTCTGTGTTGTTATAGTTTCGTGATGGCTCGCAAAGACCGTCGTGGAACCTACTTAGCCGCCGCCGTATTCCCTCCCGTGTGGTTATAGTTTCGTGGTGGCTCGCAAGGGCCTTTGTAGAACCTATTTAGCCTCCGTTGTTTCTGTCGTAAGGTTATAGTTTTATGGTGGCTCGCAAAGACCGTCGTGGAACCTATTTAGCTGCCGCATTCTCTCCCGTGTGGTTATAGTTTTGCGGTGACTCGCAAGAGCCGTCGTGGAACCTATTTAGCCGCCGTATTCCCTCCCGTGTAGTTATAGTTTTGAGGTGGCTCGCAAGAGCCATCGTGGAACCTGTTTAACCGCCGTTGTCCCTCCCGTGAGGCTTGTGTCTCGTAATGGTTCGCAAGATCTGCCGTGGGACCTATCTGACCTATCTATAATAAGCGTAGCTGTGTTTATTAGAAACGTTAGTCAATTTATATGGCAGTTTGCCCAGTTTGCTGGAAATTTTAAGTTGTGTATGGGTGCAGGCCCCTTAAATTTTAAAACGACAGCTTAGGGCGCACGCCCATATTATAACACTTTCTGCCTAAAATGTGACGCACAACACCCCATCAAATTTACTTAGGAACCACCCTGTATAATTTTAATCTTTTTTTTAGGGTAATTTTATCAAAATCCGAATAAAGTGATTAACTATAATTTTTAATCAGACTCATCGATATCCAATTTTTATTAAATTATTTTTCATTTAGCCCTAATTAAAAGAGATAAAAATCTACAAAAAAACGCAGATAATAATGAGATATTAATGATGGCTTTTTTGGATATTAAAATTTAAAAACAAAAACACTGTTCTTAAAGTTGAATTGAAGCCAAATAATTTTTAATGCTCTAGGACCGTAATTTACTTCTAAATAATTGTAATGCATTGTTAGTTTTTTGGCTTTATATATTTCTCTTTTAATACAAGTCTGTACATTTAACTATCGATCCGTCCCGGCTTTAAAAGAAATTTATTAGATAAAGAGAACAAAAATTATGCAATTGTTCGAAAGGCAAAAAGGTCGATCAATTTTAAAACGAAATTTATTACAATGACTGCTCAACTGCTCATGTAGTGCATTTTTACTATGATTGATTACTCATTGTCCAAGTAACCTGAAAAAGTCGTAAAGAAATGTCAACCATGAGGGCGCTTTATGTAAATAATGCGCAGGTTGAAACTCTGGACGTCAAAACCGCATTTTTTGAGGACACCACTGCCCAAAAGCGCCGGGAGCCGGGGTATATGTATCAATTTAGGTGCGTGTGCCATTGCCTTGCGAGAAATATTGACCGCTCGCCTCGCCTAGGGCTAATAGGTGGTCTTAAGGGCCAAATAATTTAGTAGAGAAACTAATAACGTCTCTCAGGAAAGCGGCATTAAGGAAAATTGAATGTCCAATTAAAGGCAGGGCCATAACAGGACAGAACATCAGGGCTCGAGAAAACCATCACACGTAATTAAGGGTTAGTTGAGCAACGAAACGAGAAACGAAAGACGAGCACTATAAAGTAAAGAAACAAAAACTCGTCCATAATTAGAAAGTAGAACAAGAAACGCGTGTAAAAAGAGAAAAAGTGGTTGGCAGTGGGAGAAAGAGAGAGGGGGAAGTAGAGACTTTAGATCGGTATTAATAACGACAATGAAATGTTTGTAAGGAACCTGCGTTTGTTAGGCATTTGTTTGATTTGGTTAAAGTTGAAATAAAACCAGAAACAAAAGAAAAGTGTCTTGATGTGAGCGAAATGCGCAAAGGAATGGACAAGCGGTCGTTCCGAAGGCGAACTAACCTGATACGTACTACTAGATGTACGAACGGGAATTAAAAATAGGAGGAGGGATGTTAGCAGAAACAAAATCTATATAAAATATGGTAATAACATGAATAAAGATGGATAAAAGTTAAAAGGTTTAGTAACAATTTGAAAACTGACTGAAGAGAGAACCGATTAATCAATCTCTAAGTAATTACCTCATCCGCTCAATCTAAAGCCACTTTTAAATATTTAGAGGTTCTCCTCAAAAGGAGAGTGGTTGAGCGTTAAGCTGCTTCTAAACACTTTTAAATAAAATCATTTTGAGGCCTCGTCTCGAAATAATTTATTATGGGTTATTATACGAGAAGATAAATTTTCGGCAGATTTAACATTAAATTTCGGCCATTTAAATTTCAGATTTATCAATACGTCAGAAGGAAAAAAAAGCAAAAATATAAATAATTCTGCGCCATACCCAAATTTAGCATAAATACATAATAATAAAATTTCCACATACCAATAACAGAAACCCTCCAAATGCTAAACAAAAAACCAAGGGTCCTGCAAAATCAGTATCTTGAACTGCTGCTGTATCGGGCGTACGGAATGGATTCAAAACAGTGAGAGTCTGTAACAAAAATAAAATTTTAGTCAAATTACAGTTGATTGCAATTACGCGAAGTTAACTAAACAGAGCCGGCGCGCAAACCTTCTGTGAGCAGAAAATTTCCATTTGTTAACGCGCACGCGCGTCAAACAGATCGAAAATTTGCAAGTTCCGCTTTCCACCAAAAGGTGACTATACGTGTTACTCGATTCGCGCACCTGAGATCAATTCCTCCTAAATTTTTAATTCCAAACTTCTTTCGAAGTTAATACGCGCACGAGAAGGATAGAAACATAAATTTAACTCCAACTTAATCAATGCCGGGCTTATAAAGGCCACGCAAGTTTATACGTTATCAATTTTCTGATATATATTACGAGGACATTAATAGTGTCAAATTGATAAATGGGACAAGTCGGTGCTACAAGTAAACGACAAGGGTCTAATACGATTAGCTTTAATAAAATCTCTCGTGAAAGAGAATAAAACTATAATCGTAGCAGGAGACTTTAACATAGAAATGAAGGAGAACAACCGAAGCAAAATGGAACTATTTAACCTAATGGAGTCTTTTAATCTCAAGCCAACAATAAGTGAAAATACAAGAATAACATCTACAAGTCAGAGTTGCATAGATAATATTTTTATAAGCCTAGAAAGTTATCAGGCCGAAATTGTGAATATGCACGTATCAGACCACACTGGCCAAAAGGTAACTTTTGGTGCCGAGGTTGCGAGAACTGTGGGACAATCATTCTATAGATCTTTCAAACAAGCGGCAAGGATCGAATTTGTTCAGAGACTGCGACGAGAAGATTGGCAGGTGGTGATGGAAGCAAGTGAGGATGACGTGGATGAGCAGTGGAACGGATTTATTTCAACATATATACGTATATTCGACGAATCTTTTCCAAAAAAGATAGTTAACCATCAGACTTCAAACAAACCTGAAAAGAAAAGTGATCCGAAAATTAAAGTTTGTAAAGAAAAGCTAGATACTTTGCTTATGCTGAGCAGACAAAACACGGTCTTTATCGAGGAGTACAAAAGGATAAAAAAGGAGTACGACGAACTTTTAATATCGATTAAAGCAAAGGGTTTTGAGAAGAGAATTAGTGAATCTGACAACAAAAACAAGACAATGTGGTCAATATGTAATGCACTTACAGGTAAAACAAAAATAAAAAATGAGTGTCCAATAAAAGGAGATCCGTTAAAAATTGCCAACTGCTTTAACACATTCATAAAAAATATGGTGCCCGATGCGCTGAGCTCGCGAACTCCTACCGAATTTCATGTGAACGATATTCCAAGAAATAGAAAGATGCTGTTTCTCGAGCCAACAACGACCGAGGAAATCATAAGGATGTCGAAATCTATAAAAAATAAACTCAGTAGTGGACACGATGAAATACCGACAAGCATTATTAAATTTAGTGTTGTAGAAATCAGTGGTGTTCTCTCGTATATTGTCAACAACTCCTTTCGGTGTGGGACAGTCCCACAGCATTTAAAGCATGCAGTGATAAGGCCGATCTTCAAAAGCGGAGATCCTCAAACTCTGGCAAATTATAGACCAATAAGTATATTAAACGGTTTTTCTAAATTTTTCGAGCTGGCCATGTGTTCTAGGCTTATACACTTTTTTAATACATGTAAGCTTTTCAGCGACTGTCAGCATGCTTATTTGGAGGGACGTTCGACTCAGACTGCAGTTTTCCAGTTTACCCAAAATATTTTGAGGCTATTGGAAGATGGTAAATTGGCCTTGGGCGTGTTTCTTGATTTGTCGAAGGCGTTCGACGCTGTAGATCGAGAGTATCTTTTAATGAAATTGGAGCAACAGGGTATCAGGTCTAAAGCCTATGATTGGTTCAAGTCGTACCTCACAAACAGAACTCAATGTGTCGAAATTAAGAAGAACGGCCACTGTGTGAGATCGGAGGTAGTTCAAAGCGAGTTGGGAGTTCCTCAGGGGAGCATTGCGGGACCCATCCTATTTATAATTTTTGTAAACGATTATGCCGCTTCTGTTATGGGTAGTGTGACCAGTTTCGCCGATGATACCAATCTTATAGTGGGAGCGAAAGAGCACCAAGAACTGGCGAAAGCAGGAAGGGAAGTGTTTACCAACTCTCGTACATGGTTTGAAAGAAATAAGATGATAATAAACGAGGACAAGACTAGATTGGTTATCTTTAGTACAGACCGAAGTAGACAAATAAAACCAAGAACTGTTAGGCTGGAGGATCGGGATGTAAAGGTAGAGGAGCAAACAAAGTTTCTTGGTATTCATATAGACAATTTTCTCAAGTGGCATCGTCATGTTGAAGTTTTATCTGGGAAACTAAGTGGAGTGTGTTTCGCGCTGCGGGTTGTGGGAAGGTATGTTAACGAACGAGCATTAAGAATACTATACCACGCAAACTTCGAGTCGAACATTAGGTACGGGATAATGTTTTGGGGATCTAGCAGTAATCTAGACAAGATATTTAGTATACAGAAAAGAGTGATACGAACTATGTTTAAAATGCCACCGAGGGAATCGTGTAGAGGTGTCTTTAGGGAGAGACGAATACTTACAGTGACTTCACTGTACGTTTTTGAGTGTTTGATGTTTCTTTTTAAAAATAAAGATAAATTTGAGATACACAACAGAAATACACAATATAAGACAAGAACTAGAGACATTACTTTTCCTAATCATAGATTAAGTATGAGTGAAAAAAATCCATCGTATATGTGTGTCAAACTTTTCAATAATTTGCCAAACGAATTGAAATGTGTAACAAACTTCAAAGTTTTTAAAAAGGAAGTAATGGGTATACTTATGAATTTAGAGTTGTACAGTTTAGGGGATTTTTTGGGTTTTTGAGCTCTGAATGTGAATATGACAGTTTTTCTTTTCGTGACTTGTCGTTGTTATGTAAACAATTATAGGACATTATCAGAAATAAATATTATTATTATTATTATTATTAAAATAAGGTTCGCGTAAACGTCCTCTATGAATTTAAAGTTTCGCTTTTTGTCCGAGTCGCACAAAGAGGGGGGGGTTGGATTTTTCTTAATACAGGGTCCGGCAGAACGTATCAATCATTTTCGTTCTTTGACGACAGAAGAAGGCCAATCGAGTGTTAGCTTTGGCATTTTTTAAATTGAAAAGTGGGCTTTGGAAATCTTGTTACGTTGCGTATTTTGACAGCTTGCTAAATCGAAGTTTCGGTCAATGGAACATAATACTATTGTGGTTTGTGCCGATCTGTTCTTAAATTTATCAAATTAAATTCATTTAAAAACGAGAAGGGGTTGTTGGCGCCAGCTTAAAGTTTGCCACAGTCCGTTGTTTCGCAAAACTGTGGAAAAAAGTGCAATATCTACTAAGAAATGGCATTTGCTAACCCGTGAGGTTAAGGACAAGTCTGGTACTTGCAGGGGCTTGCTCTTAATACAGGTGCAGGTACCAGATGAGCACCGACATATCTTACTGGAATGATGGATGATGGGTTTGATGGCCAATGTAACTATTCCCGCTCTTACCATGCGTTTGGGTCTTCGGCGACGCCCTACGCTACCTTCTGGTAACTTGGCTGATATAGTCCCATGACCGGAGAAACTGTAGGCTAGTCTATCGGAGGGGATTAAGTACATAGGACCGGAGTATGCGTTTAGACTTTCCGCAATCAGACCTGGTTTGTTTCAGGACGGAGTGGAGAATTCCGGCAGCGATTTTGAGGGTGGCTGGTAGTTGGGAAGGCGCTCTTTCTTTGGCCCTAGCGTACACGATTTCGATGAAGGTTACGCCATCCCGATCATTGCCGATGTCTTATTATTATTTAATGTGGTATTTTACGTCCGCTTCAACTACTGTGGTTATTAGCAGACGGGACCTACAGCTTTAGGTGGGTTCCGCACCACCAGGACCAGGGCATTTGACACATAGAAACACTCCAGTGGTGTCAGTCGGCTTTGAACCAGCTACCTTTACATCCGTATGCTCGATGTTAGCCGCTACACCACCCCGGTCCTCCATTGCCGATGTCGGTAGAATGAGCAAGTGAATATGGTTCTGTCCGCCATGCGCCCCGGATTATGGTCAATTTAAATATACCCGCTCTTTTGAAGCGGAAGCCAAACTCTACCTTTGGGTCACGTGACTGCTACGCAGTCTAGAGGACCAGATGAGCTGTAGACTAATCTTATCGATAAACACAGAACCACCAGGCTGTCCGCAATCAAAAGCAGGGACGTTGCTAGAAGTGTGCACTCGCTCTTACAATACTCAATGATGGTAAACCTGGTTTGTCTCAGGACATAACGAAGTATTCCAACAGCGATTTTAATGCCGACTGGTGGTAAGGGGGCTTTCCGGGCCTAGTGTACAAAGTTCTGATAAAGGTTTCCCGGTCGCGACTATTACCGATCTCGGTAGAATGAGCAAGTGAATATGGTTCTGTACTCCATGCGTCCAAAGATGGTCAATTTAACTATACCCGCTTTTCCGATGCATTAGGACTCCCGGCGGAGCCATACGGTACCTTTTGGTCATTTGGCTGCTACATTCTCTTGACTGGAGGAGGTGTAGACTAGTTCATTTATTTATTATTATTGCCCTGAGGCTGACCTCCAGTAGTTCCTGGCACCACGACCTGTTGGGTCTATTGTGCGCCTCGGATATAATCTTCCTTTATGTGAGTTCTGTGTTTTTGATAATAGACTAGTCTATCAGTAGTGATTAAGCACATGGAAGCACCAGTATGTGTTTAGGACTTCGGAAATCAGACCTATTCCTGTAGCAGGAGCAGACCCCGCTTTTGGTGTGTGCGTCTGATAGTTAAGTTAGTGCACCCGCTCTTGCGACACCCCATGATGGTAAGCCTACTTTGTTTCAGAACGTAACGGAGGATTCAGGCAGCGATTTAAATAGCGACTGGTGGTAGAAGAAGGCGCCAGCTCTTCGGACCTAGCGTACAAGGCTCCGATGAAGGTTACCCGTCGCCGACCGTTACCGATCTTGGTAGAATGAGCAAGTGAATGTGGTTCTGTCCACCAAGCGTCCGGGTGATGGTCAATTAACCATACCCGTTCCTCCGGCGTGCCCACTTGTGATGACGGTGTTAAACATGCTCAATGGTCATTCTGACATCGGTACAGTAGAGATTGAATTCATAGTGGCTCACGGCTTATATAGAAAGTAGTATACTGCATCACCCTGCTCTTCCATATCATGATATAGGCAAAGCTCGATACGAAGTGGAGAGCAGGTGGAACCTAGTGGTTCTACGGTTATGCGGCTATGTGGCACTTCTAGAATGTTGAAGGCTATCTTCCCTGTCTGCCTGTACGTCTGGGCTATGTGTCTATTCGGTTATACGACCATCTGTTATTAATTGTTAGAAAAGTAAATTGTGAGGCGTTTAATTTTTATCCCAACGCCGAATAAGCCAAAAGAATTTTAAATCGCACTCAACTTAATTACCGAAGTTTTTCCCATTCCAAATCTATACTTTTAAAGAATTTATTAGAACGTTGTTAATCTTGGGATTTGACTTAGATACTAAAGAACGCTTTTAGTAAAGTAAAAGAAAAACATTTATTATTAAAGTTCTATCGTGTTATGCAACTTAAAAATTATTTATTACTATTCAGAACTTTTTATTAAGCTCTCGACCAATAAAATTATTTTTTTACGTAATTGCACCTTTGTAATTAAATAATTAATTAATAATAAAAAAAGTGTGGTGGTGGTTGTTTTATTAATAACCACTAATTATTTAAAAAGAAAACACTTTGCTTTTTAAAACCCTAAAATTAAACAACTAACCAACCTAAATTATTGATTAGTAAATTATTACCTACTTATTCTAATCAAGACGTTCATTATTTATAACTAAATACGTTTTTGACATTTTAAAAACATATAATTACCCCAAAAAAGCAGGTTAGGGAAACTTACAGCGAGTTTAACCTTTGAATTTTTGCGTGAGCGTAACTTGGGGCTAGTCTTTCCACGAGAGACCGTTTCAAGGTCACCTCAAGGTTAAGTTCGCGCTATTGGTGAATTTTTCATAAAGCTACGCTTTATCGTTATTATTACAAGCTAGAAGAAGTTTCCGTCTCATAAGAGCACTCTTTCGCGAGCACTCATCATTTTATTTAAAAAAATGTATTACCTAAAGAGAGAGAGAGAGAGAGAGAGAGAAAACAAGCACCCAACATTTTGTTGGTGAAATTGTGTTGTAATTTAGGTAAGGTGTACACGTGTACACGGATAAGTTTGTACTTTTTTTTTCAATACATAAAACTGAATTACATGGAAATGCTCTTTTCGGATTGTAAACTGCTCTCTTTCGGATATCACATACCGACTGCGCCACGAGCTGTCTACAAAGTGCCGTTGGTCTTTTATGCATACAAATGAAAATGCATCCAAAACAAATTTCTACCTAATCTTGCAGCAAATGTAAAATTTTTAAATCCCGCTTTAAAAATAAACCGATGCTCTACAAATCGCCCCATCAAATATCCTAATGAAAACGTACATAGGAAGAGTGAGTGCATTGTATTTATTTTTTTGTCCATTTGTTGAATTTATATCGAGGCAGTATTGAAACGGGCAATTTATTTACTTATCAGATAAGGGTAGTTTATTTCATTTAAAACCATTACTGCCAAAGTGACTCGTATAAATCATAATTGCGTCCAACGTGCTTATAACTCGTAGCTTTTCGAGAGTTATCGCTTTTTCCTTTCTAAGGCTCCTTGTCAACTCGATAATAAATAAAATTTTACATTTTCAAATTTAGATTTAAACGCTCCCCTATTTTTTTCCCGACTGAAACTATACACTATACACTATACACGGTCGGACTATATCACCGGATATTTCATTTTGTAGACCGAGGCTCGATCGTTCGCTTCAGTCAGAAGTCTTCTATTTATTCTAACAATATTTTCGTGTTCGCTATTATACGCTCGTTTATGTTCGTTACTTTTATCATTTTCTTCTAAAATTTTTACCAAAATATTTTTGAAGAATAGTTTAGGAATATTTGGCTAAAATTTTTTCGAATATTTTTAAAATTTTTTTCAAAAATTAAAAACGCAATTTTTGGGGGGAAATTTTTTAAATGCTAAAAACATTACAACAGTGCCTCATCAAGATTTTTAAAAACATCGCTTCCATCTTAACTTTTACGTCACAATTTTACCTTTTCTTTGACATTCAGGCCTATTCTGTATATTAACCTCTATCACAGTGGCCAAATTTAACGTTTAAAGTAAAAGTTCTATCTCGTTCTATCTCGGCTAAATAAAAAGGATATAATGTTACTTTAAAAGTTGGCCACTATTTTAGAGGTTATGATGCTGAATAGGTCTGCTTGTCTACCTTCAAAAAGTATTAAATGAAAAAAAAATTTATTTTTAATTTCTCGACGTTTCAGGTCTATGTCTGTCAAACAATCATAGAACAAGAGAGTGTGGTTATGTATAAGACCTTGGAAATTTGGTGTTGACATGGGGGGGGGGGGTAAAACTGCCTATGCCTGTCAATCAATCAGAACACAAGAGGGTGTGGCCATACTGCTGCCAAGGTTAGTGGGCGTGGTTTACAAAAAAGTAGTGGGGGATGTAAAACTGTCTCCTTTATTCTCTACTCCCCTTGAATCCAAAACACTAAAAACTATCTCTTAGAAGTCTGCTTGTGTCAGTCAGTGTGTGTGTATTGAATTAAAGCGTTTTTTTTGAAATTTAGTTTTGGCCATTTAAAAAAATTTCATCGACAGTATAAGCTTTTAAACAAAATCAATACAGGGTGGCCCAAAATAAGGGGGTTATTTTGGTCACATTTTGGAACATCTGGCGCGTAGGATTTATACTCGGTTAAAAGTTAGTACACATTGGTCCTACTTTAAAAAATATTTTTTCTAATTTTTAAATTCAAAATGGCGGCCAGTATAACGATTCGCCCATTTTCTAGTTCTTTTATTGTAACTTTGGAGATAATTAATATTTTAAAAATCTAAAAACAGGAATAAATAGGCAAAATATAGGGCTCTAGTTTTGTTAGAATCAATTTTTAAAATAAATTCAAAATTTACTACTTTTGAAGGAGCAAGTTGACTAAAGGTTTGAAATGGATTTTCTCAAAATTGACTTAGCCGATTTTGCCTATATTTGGATATGTTGTAGATACAGAAGTTTTTAATGTATCAACTGAGTTTCAATTTTCGCTATCTGCTAGTTTCCGAGCTATGGTTTTTTAAAAAATAAAATTTTGAAAAATTCTAATTTCGTTTGTAATAAAAATACGCAACTGCAAGTTGACATAATCCATAAATTGCTATTGTTTTTTACAATTTTTGTTAAAAAACACTTCCGGTTAAACCGGAAATTAACCAGCAAACAAAGTTTTTAAAAACACTCTGTAAATTTTACGATTTTTAAAAATATTGTAAGATTAGCTGTCCAATGATACCAAACACGTTAAAATTGGACATCTAGTTCAAACGGAAATGGGGCTAGTTTTTCTATTTAAAAAATAATACCCTGTATATCTTATATAGTTTAAAAGATTGTAAGCTTAGCTATCCAGTGATACCAAAAATTTAGTATTTTACTTCCGGTTCAACCACAAACGATATTAACTTCCTATTTCAAATAGAAACGCCCAGTACAATTTTATATTTTTGAAATCGGGGAAAGCTTCTGAGCATATTATTGTTAGGGACTATTTCTAATATTTTCAACGCGTACAAATTAGTCGTGTTATGGCCACATCGGCCATTTTTAAATTCGTCCGTTAATGCGCATAATAATAATTATTGTAATTCCATTCGATACTAATCGTTTTAAAAACGTGCAGGACACTGTTTGTCTTTTCACCTGACAATTATTTCAATTTAAAATTTAATAAAACAAACAGCTTTAAATATTGACAATCCAATTTTAAGCTATACAAGTTTTACGTAATAGAAACATTTAAAGTTAACAAACTGCACTTATTAATTTATTTACCTACAGCTTTTATAGTTTGTGCTCGTACTTTGTTGATGTTTTTATCGTAAATTTTTACACAAACACGTTTATTATTGATTAAAAACAGTTTTGATAAATAAGTGAGGCTTGTTTCACACTGGAGGAACATCGGTTTATTTATTTATTTATAAACTAACCAGGAGGACCGTTGCCCGAGTTGGCCGAAAAGGTCAAAAAGTCGCGTTTCGTACAGTTCTGTTGATGGGAGAAGCATTGCAATCAAGCGGTTTCAAATTGAAAAAATAGTACAATGATTTGCCACACCTTTGCAACGTCCTGTAGGTGGTTTGAGAGTTTCATTGCTTTGCAATTTTTATAAAACACATTTTTCAGTATGCATTGATAGTTCTTGCACACGAATAACAAGCAAAATGGCGAGTTAACGGTGGTTTGATCGTTGTGGGATGAATAAATAATGAGAAAAGTTAATAATATTTTTGCAAAGTAAGAAGTTAATTTATAATATAAATGTAAAAGAAAATGCAATTTACAATAAAACAAAAAAGTTTACGAGAATACAACTTTCTTATATTGAGATAGCTGAAACATTTCAGTTCAAATCACGTAGAAACTCTTCGCAAACTTCATGTGATTCAAAAAGTTTCAGAGCGCAAATATGTCCAAACACGTCTTTGTGCCGGACAATTCCTTGTCTTACTCTTTTACAATTCGAACACCAATTCGGTAAAATCCTTTCAAGTTAGAAAACCTGCGGAAGAAGTGCTGAATGGTGCATAGAGCTGTTGAGAGTCTACACCGTGACCCGAATGTAAACACCAAACAATTCAAGCGAGCACCATAGTACAAACACAGGACAGCAATAACACGGCGGTCAACCGAAATGAGCTACTTGCTTAGAATCGCTCGTCCCGAATAATATCTTTGTCGGGAAATACCCTCAAAAGATATAAAATATGTAACTGGTTGAGAATACTAATGCCGCCGCTACCAAATATCTTAAGAAAACAACTATTCCACAGGGAATCTTATCCTTTACATTGTCGACCATACGCACACAAAAATAGCCCAACAAAATTTAAAATTTATTATTTGATTTACGACCACCTAACCACCTTAATTTTTATACACTTCATAAAACTTTCCCTCTTTCTTTAGCGCAAAACTTTTCTTTTTTTTTCTCTCCATCCGCTCCTACGGAAAAACAAAGAATTGATAAAAGAAAACGATAAGGAAGTTCTAAATCAGGTTAGCAATTAGAGGCGGATAATTGAACCGATAAACTCGATCAAGTTAACTTGATAGTAGCGCATCACTTCATGTGCAATTCACCGAAAACTTGGCTGTTATTTCACTCGGTATTTCTTTTGATTTCTCCACTACCCACCATTTAAAAAAAAAATGAGCGCGCGGACCAAATCGATAAATTTTTAAACAACCTTTTAACAAAGGAAAGATTTTGCTCAGATATCATTATCTATATTTATTAAATAAAGGCACAAAGGAGATTCTCGTCGAATCCTGTGCAGATTACAAATGCCAAGTTGTTAAATTATTGGAAAAATGGATTTTCTAGGGTAAATAAAATTATGGCGAAATAGAGAGAAGCTTCTTTGAGGACGTTTTTGAAAAGTCGGTAAACTATTTGCTCTCATTTATAATGTAGAGGATAAATTCTAAAAAAGTAAAGTCAAAACTAGAGCTCATTTAAAGGAAAAATAACGAGAGGCGGGTCCCTCCCTATGAACGCTTTGTGGGTGGTTTGCATCAAAGACGATACGAGCCACAATGCTCTAGTAGACTTAATGCTTGAGCTATAAGCAGTTTTAAACTTAAAACCCCAGCATCAACCAATATATTCCACCCTAAACGAGGTCGTAATGTCCCAATAAACACAGCTACGTTTATTATACGTAAAAAATTGTACGTTAAGTGCACGTAAGTTCCAAGTCGTATAATAAACGTAACCAAATAACGACTAATATACGGAAATGTAAGATATGTTTTAATACCAAAGCTAGTTCAAAATTTACAGCTCTTATACGTTTTTATGACAACTTAAATTTAAAAAATATACGTATATTTAACGTCTAAATTTGTACTTGAAATAAATTGATTTTAAGTACGTATAATATACGTTTTTTGCTGCTACCACTTTTTAAAGAGACGTGGCGTTGTTGATGTGTTGGCATCTACTTAATCTGAGGGTTATACGAGCATTACTTTGCTACCGGTGAACAATCGGATAGCCTGGGAATGGCTTCTCTCCTTCGTTTACCAAAAGGCAGCCATCTTGTTACGAATACCAACATAAGACCTGTTCTCTTACGCCAATTTTTTAATAATTTCCATATTACGAGGATATTAAATTTTCATGATCTTTTATTGGGGGAGGTGGCACGTAATAAGCTTAGGTACGTTTATTATACGTAAAAAATACGTCTAAGTGGTATAATATACGTATCTCGTGTTTAGACGTGTACAATTGGTATTTGTTTTAAACATCACCATTTTTACGTCAACTGTACGTAAATTCACGTACACGTAAAATTAAAATATACGGGAATGTAAGGTATGTTTTATTACTAAAAGTGGTTAAAACTTACAGTTCTTATTAGTCCGGTCAATTTAGACATTCGAAGACATTTAGACATTTAAATGAGTAAATCCGCGGCTTCAAAAACGTCGCTTAAACAAATTGCACTGAAACGATTATAATTTTAAAAACACGGTTACAAATATAAAGGGCCACTTCTCCTTCTACTAAAATTTGAACTAATTCGTATGAGCCGTTTAAAAGTTATTCGCCGTCAAACACGAAGAACGTATTTCGAGTTAAATGAGTAAATCTGCGGCTTCAAAAACGTCGCTTAAAGAAATTGCAACGAAACGATTATAATTTAAAAAACACGGTTACAAAGATAAGGGGCCACTTCTCCTTGTACTAAAATTTAAACTAATTCGTATGAGCTCTTTAAAAGTTATTACATAATATGCACACGTTTCTACGCTACCTATGAGGTAATGTACTTAGCGCAACTTTTACAACTTTTTGAATCGTTATATCTCAGAAACGGTGGCTCGTAGGAAAAAAAGGTATTAGTACATTTTTATAGAACATTTTATTTTCTACAATTTTTGTCCGGAGTACTTTAATGATAAAATTTACCGTTTTGCTGAAAATCGCAAAAAACTCATTTTTTGACCCATAACCTCAAATAAAATTTTTTCCATATGGGGAATGATGGGAAACTTTTAACTTTTATTTATAATTTTGTTTTGAACAATTTTACTGATTTTCAGCTTGTTGGGACTTTATGCACCTTCATTCTCATTTTTTGGTCTAGATTGACCGGACTATTATACATTTTTACGGCGACGTATATTAAATGTACAAAATATACGTATATTAAACGTCTAAATTATACTTGAAATAAACAGATTCTAAATACGTATAATATACGTTTAAAATAATACCTCTAAAACAACCAATCACAAGTTTGCTAATTATTCTTCTGAATTAAGTATGTACTTATTTTAAAAACGGCTACCAATTTTTTTAACGGTTATCTTCGTTTATTTGCCGTATTTTTATACCGGATAAAAACTAAAACTACGTTAAACCGCGACATCAGCGCCGTTTTTAACCGAAATAAAATATACTAATTAGTAACGTCAGGTAACTGAAAACTTTATACGTTTAATATACATAAACTATGTTTGTTGGGATGTTTTTTGTATGCCTGAGAATGAATTCCCCATACGTGTACATAATCTTGAAATTAATCCTGACTGATTTTTTTAATTCGAAAAGAAACATTTTCAATTTTATTACGTTACGTTCGCGTGGTTCCAATTTCGTTGTACGAATTGTTTCCGTAAAGAAGCAAGTGAAGGTTCCACAAAAAGAGAAAAATAAGAAAAATTACATTTTTCTCAAGTTACACCTGAGATAGTTAGTGTCTCTCAAAGCTGTCTTCTTGTTAAAAGAAAGAAAAATAAGAGAGTCGTCGGTTCTTGGTAGAATTCTCATTACTCTCTCAACTACGATCTACACACAATAAACTTGTATAAGAAAATACGAGCTATAGTTGTACAATTAAGCTAACGCTCGAGGCCAGGTTACAATTCCACCAGGAATTTACTCCTAGACTTGAGGAATTCCCTCACTTTGTTTAATAAAATAAGTCAACTTTTCGACGGTGGTCTTAAGTGATACGATTTCGACTCTTAATACTTTAATAAAAACGTCCATTTCATAAAGGTGTGCCTCGAAAAGGCGTCTAAATAGAAAAATGAGGTAAAACGGGGTAGAAAAAAGAAAACTATTACGACATAATAATAATAATATAAGGAAGAAATAGTATAACTCATATAACTTATATTATATTAAGTTAACTACATTAATAATAAGTTTTGTGTTCGTTATGTGCAGTTTGAAACTTAAATTTTAGACGTCTAAGTAAAACAAATGAAGTTGCGGTAGCGCTTTTTAGCTTCCCATCGTGTTATTGTTGTTACTTAGAAACTCGTGATTTCATTACATTAACCGCTGAATAATTTGATAACGAGCTTCCAACAGTTGGCTAGCCTTGTGTTTATCTTCACTAACGTCTTAAGCAAACTCCCAATTATCCCGCCTCAAATTTTTAAAGCGACTTTGGCTCTCGGTTAAATTTTATAAATTAAATTGTCTCGGGACGATTTTTAGCCCTTTTTCGTGTGTTCGCCTAAAGGTTTAATCGTTTTTGTTGTTTTAATTGGAGCATTCGTTTATTGGAAATAGTACAAAAATCACTAGTTACAATCAGTTGCTGTAAAATTGGACATTATTTGTTCTAAAGACGCTCACAGGCATCGTAATTGCTCAATGCTCATCGATCATCGGTAATTATTGTGACAAGCCGTCGTGATTGGTTTTTAAACCTGATGAGCCTTCAGACGTCGTGGTTTTTTATGGGTCATCGGTCACCGTCGTAATGAAATCTCATTTTTGTCACGATGACCGATGAAAATCACAAGGTCTGTGGGCTCATCGAGCGTAACAACCAATTACAATGGCTTATCACAATAACCAATAACTGATTCACAATCACGAAGCCTGTAGGTGGCTCAAAACCTGCTGCCATCTCAATATACCATGATATAAGACGAGTGGGGTATAGGGAAAAAACTTCTCACCAGTTAAAGACTATTACAGGCCTCTTCCAATCCCACCTCATCAATACTTGTTCCATACGATCTTTCAGGGGTGACAAGCAAAGCCGTATCTAGGGACGAGATTAGCAGGGTTTAACCCCCCCCCTAAATAGTTCCAAAGGTTCAAAAAAATGGGAAATAATTTACAGTTTAAATACTTTTCTGTAGCTCGGTAAGGTAAGCTCAAAAAAAAAATTATTAAAATCAATCTGGGCAAGGCCGCAGCCGTCAGGGGCAGAAACATCAGCCCCCCCCCCAAAATAATTTCAAGATGTTCAAAAAAGTTATTCTTCTGCATCTTGCCTCCAACTCCGGTAAATAAATCTCTTTTTTGGAGACACTATCAATCGGTACTAAAATTCTTCAACTTCATTTTAAGCCGTTTAGCCTTAAACAAACAAAAGCTATTGCCTACGGCTTTATTTCATCTTATTTGGAACTCATGCTATTTGACCACTACTTTAAAGTATCTACGGCATTGAAAAACACATTTCAAAGAGCCGAAAATTAAGTTTGGCCCAGGCGCAGTCTGCTCTTTGTCTATCTCTGCTTGCAAAACCCTTCCCGAATTTTTTTCTAATTAAGGCCTTAAAACTGGGTGTCAAATAATTACGTATTAGAGTTGGGTCCCATCAGGCCTAGATTTACCATTAATGGAAAAAAATTTAGTTCTTAATTTTCTTCCTTTGTTTTTGTGAACCATCTTTTTTAGAGACACTATCAATCGCTATTAAAATTAACCAACTTCATTTGAAGCCGTTTGACCTTGAACAATCAAAAATTTTACCCTGTGGCTCTATTTCATGTTATTTCTAACTCATGACTCATGACCATAGTTTGTCAACAATAACGTGCGTAGCACCGCGGATCCCATGTCTCACCACCTGCGCCCTCAGACGCGTAACGGTTCGAGTTTGTGTTACTATTGGGAGGACTTGGAAGAACGAGTCCCTAGGTGCATCATTATCCAGGCTCTCTTCATAATCTCTTCCAGGTCGTCCATTATCCAGTAATCCACGAAATGCCGAGCTAGGGTGGATGCAGATGAGCCTAAACACATGCTGATGTTCCCTTGAGCTCAGCCATTTAGAGTGGGGCTACTATACAAGGGTGTAACACCCCTGTCAAACATCGCGTCTTCTTATAAACCATTGCCCGTTCACTAAAAACTAAGAAAACTGCAGATGGACTGTTAGATCATATCTCATCTAGCCAATTTACTGCCCTCGTGCCTCTCAAATTTTTTAAGTAATTGCAACGTCACTTTTCAAAAATCAAAAGTTTTCCTGCCACATTATAGTTATGAATTGTATTGTTTACTTTTTTGAAGCTTTTACGTCACGTTTATACGCGATTCAATTTAATCCATTGAGAATTTTGTAACCTACAAATAAAACTTATTTATACTGAGATCTCCCTTAGGTGTTGTTTTTAAAAGTTCTTTTACCACTTGTTTCTTTCTTTTTAACAATTCTGAATAAAACATGTTAGGGTTAAAAATCTGTTGTTTTTATAAAAAATTTAAGGGAAAAAAACCTCACACTCGAAAGAAAACAATATTTTAGGTTGTCGATACGTGAAAATTTTACACAAATATACCCACACGCGCATTTTCAATTTATGCAAAAGTGTTGGTTTAAGAAAAAGGAGTAAGGAAAAAAAGGGGGCTGTTTACTAACTTGTTACACAATCGATACTTTTTAATTACATTATTTACTTAATTAAATTAGCATATTAAGTACTTTGTAATAATTTACATAATTTAAAACATCGATTTAGGTTTTTTTACCCCACGCAAAAATTTAACCAAAAAATTAAATACGAAAGTAAACAAGTGTTTATTGCCCGATGCCATTTTACGCCCCTAAAGTTTCAATTATTCATTGGAAATAATTTAGTAGCGCAGCAGGTCGTTCTGAAAATCCGGTGCAAGGGAAAAAGGTAATAAAAGTACCGTAGGGGATATCAGTACCCTTTTCATTGTTTATTTCAAAACGAAATCAATCCGACTTGGGCTTGAAAAAAACGACAACCTCTTAAAATTTTACAGAAATCGTTGAGAAAGACACATTTGGCGGTTTAGCCTTCGAGGGCTTACTAAAAGACGCTCGAGCATCTTTAGTCGGTTACTCAATTTGAAATAAATGACAGAATTACTATCCAATAAAAGCTGTATAAGGTGTAGAATAATTCGTGGACTTCGATTAATAACATAATTTCTTGTGAGGAGAGCGGAAGAAGACTCGTCAAAAATAAGATGATGTATAAATAAAGATGAAAAAAGGAGTCTTATAAAGAATTTGAGAAATATAGAAATTACAAAAGGGATAGGAAATGGGAGAAGTGGTAAAAATGGAAAGAGAGAGTTCAAGAGGCGTTAGACCTTCGAGGCCTGCTAACGCTAACCCAATGGCTAGATTACCAAACAGGAACAAACTAAATGCGCCCAGTCGTTTAATTGTGGTCTCTGCCACTTCATCGAGCCCATTAAACCTCTATCAAGTAGATACTCATCAGGTCTTTCAATCTTCCCACTCGTAAGATGAACACGCCATCAAAAATTAAAACATTAAAGAATTTCAAGACTATTTTCTTAATAAACACAGTTACGTATAAAATACGTATTCATATACGTAAATTATACGTATAAAATTTTCGAATACAAACGTTACTAATTGGTATATTTAATTTCGGTTAAAAATTGGAGGGGATGTTCGCGCTTTATAACGTAGTTTTAGACAGTTTTTTTTGTTTTTTTTTCGGTATAGAAATACTACAAATAAACAAAAGTTTTCTAATGATTAAAATATCTAATAAATATGTAGCTTAGCATACCTTTATTTTACATTTCCAAAACTACGATTGGCTGTTTTAGAGGTATTTTAAACGTATATTATACGTACTTACGATCAACTTATTTCAAGTGTAAATTTAAACGTTAAATATACGTATATTTTTTAAATTTAATATACGTTGTCGTAAAAACGTATAAGAACTGTAACTACCTTTGGTAATAAAACATACCTTACGTATTATACGACATAGAACTTACGTACAGTTAACGTAAAAATGGCTACGTTTACAAAAATACCAATTGTATACGTCTAAGAAATATACAAGATACGTATATTACACTACATAGACGTATTTTTTACGTATAATAAACGTAGTTGAGTTTATTAGGTTTGATCGTCGCAATTGGGTCTTAACATTGAAGGGGGTGCTTGAAAATTTACTGAGGAAATGAGTCCACTGCCCTATTCGCGGCGTAGTCGGATATTCAAATAGTAGAACGCCCTCCCAATGTATAACGTCCACATCGCATCCAAAGCACCCGTTCGCTCTCACCATTTATTTAATTTCAACAAAACGTAAGTTGGACTTTCGTACAATTGAATGGGGCATTAAGAAAGATTTTTATTTGTTTTTAAAAAAGCTCCTATTATAAGCTCAAGTTTAAAGATCGATAACTGCTATCAGTTTTGAATGCTACGTTTAACCCAGGTGGCTCACGTGTAGTAATCCTAAGCTCAAATTTCTGTTAACCCACCTTGTGTATTTACGTGATTTATTTTACCTTTTCCTCTCTTGATGAAATTTAAAAAAAATAAAACCAAAATTTTTAACCAAGCAAGAAACGGTTTTTAGGTTAAAAAATTTATATTTAAATTAACTTTTTTTTAAAATTATATAAAAGCCGGAAAATGTCGTTAAAAATGTAAAAGAAATGAGTCATATGTTTATGTCAGCGATTCATCATACCTACTAAAGCTTCTAATTCTCTTTGATTTATAGGAAAAGAACTCGCCCAATTTCCTGCTCCTTTTTAAATTTCCTTCGTCGTCTTATATGCTTTAGAATTTTGTTATTCCAATTTTTGAAACAAATAACTTAAATCGTAACCGTTTTATAGATTTCGACCTTCTTTTCTTCGAGCTCTAGCCAAGTATAAGTTTTAAATGTTTAACAATTTGTCGAAACAATTAAAACAACCGCAAAAGGAACTTAGTTCAAATCCAATAAGCGAGGGAAGCAAGTGTTAAGCTCAAGATTGCCGATATAAACTCGGAATACAACTGACCTCACGAGATAAGTAGGAATGTTTTGGAAATTATTTTTGTTGTGGTTTAGCAAAAAGAAAACTTCCCTAAACGTATTTTGCCATATAGCGCACACAAACATTTAAAAACATCAAAAGTCATTCTGTTGGGTTACCAACTACGAACTTTTAGTTTACCTAATTAAAGTTTGATAGTCGTAAGTAACAAGTAAACCCAACAAGTTTTACACTTAAAAAATAAAAATTAGCGGCTACACAAACTGCGCAAAATTTGACACAAAAGGAGAAATGGGCCATAATTATTGGAGAGGGTGAAATTGAATTTTATTGGAATATTAAAAGGTCGATTTGGAAGGAGCAGTCCAATAATTAAATTAGGTAAAAAACGAAATGTTTTCACTTTGGATTAAAGTTTGCCAATTTGCAATCCAAATGCAATTAAATGTTTCGAGTTAAATCATTGGGGGGTTGAGGTGTGCAGAGACATTTGAAAGTGAAAATAGAGGACTAGGTGCGAGATGAAAGACCAAGCTTGTCCTTTAAGATGAACTTTTTTACCCAAAACTGACGACTACAACAATAGTAGTCTTGCTTAACCCTCATAATACCATAGGGTCAACAGAGACCCCAGACGCATTTAAAGTAAACTGCAACGCCCATCACGTTTGGTGAAAGACGATGCCCCACCACACAAAAACCTTTGGGAAAAATCGCTTGAGTTTTAGGTAAATTCAAATTCAATTCAAGCAGACCCCAGACCATCTCACCAAGGATTGTTCCTGGACTTCTGACACCGCAACTATGCTCTGTATTTAACAGAGATGTATACCGTCCACGTTTGGACCAACCGCACCAGGCCCAGGCGTCCCCCAGTTGAGAGACCTTTTTTGGTGCGTTCAGCGGGGATCGCCCTCTAAGAGGACGTCTCTTCTTAACTGCAAGCTGCATGTGTGGATATGGGGTAGCACCGACCTCTGGGTACACATCTAACCCGTGGTGCCAGTTATGGACATGAACAGTTAACGTGCGCGAGCTGCGACTCAACGAATGACACTCATGTAACGGCCTAACCATTAACTACCGACTGGTTACGACTAGAGGTATGTTTACACCTCTACCACTAGCTCTACTACGCACTCCGCTTCTTTTAAAGAAGCTAAGCATGTTTGCGACCTGATCGTCTGTAAGGAACAAACGGCGCGAGATAACCCTACCAGCTTAGTTTGGCGTCAGAAAAACAGATCACTTTACAACCGGAAACCTGTGATATACAATCCCTCACTGATTAAGTACATACCTCCCCTAATGTGGAGGAGGAAGAATGCTCGCAGTGGCAGATGTTACCCTAGAACACCCCTTGCGATCAGGTCGAGATACTATTCGTAAAGCTGTTCACACTACTCGCGGTTCGCGGTACTTTGCTTGTCCCTCAGCTATCGAGAAGGGGTAGAACTCTAGCAAGTGCAAGTTTGGCAGATTTTGTGGTTTGGTGGTGGTAGGGTGAGGGCTATTCCAATCTCGCACCGTTACAACTCACGGTAGAGTAAGCTAGCACACATGGCTCCGTCCTTAATGCGTCCACTTGATGGTAGCACCGCTCTGCTTAGCAGGGCGGAAGGGGGAAGGCTTAAGCGTGATTATGCTCACTCTGACATTGATATTGCAGGCAGAAAGATACCTTCTAGTGATGTTAGATTCGTAGTGGTTTAAAGCTTTTCTATGGAGTGGTTAACCCTATCAACCTGCTCTCTATACCCTGGTATACTTAATAGTAGGTACAGGGTGGGGGAGCAGGTGGATGGTTAAATCGTTCCATCGAATGAGAAAACAGCTTAATACCCAGGTGATAACCAATTAAAACCCACAAGAAAGAAAATACTGAACGCAAATTCGAAGAAAATAGTAGAAAAGAAACATTGAACTACGAACAAATGAGTGTCACACTCGATTGAGAGAAATTGCAAAAATACCAAGTTTGAGGCGCCGTGGGGTGGTGGGATTAGGCGCAATTGCCCCACCTTACATTATCTGACTCAAAATGAAGTTAAAAGGTCCCTGTGCGTTAGAAAAGAAATAAAAGATCAAAGTGAACTCGACAGCTCGTTGACTTGACTTAGTAAATTATTCGAAATTCACAATAAAAATATTTCATAAAACGTCTTGAAAGGTAAAATTACGAAACTAACAAACGATTTTTTTGTCATTGTAAGAAAGAGAGAAGAATACTACAAAGGGCTTCTTGTATTTTTATTATTACATTTAGTATGTATATTGCAAATTGTAATAAAAACGCAGAAATTTAAATTTAACTTGACTCGTTATTATTTGTTTTGATAAAGAAACAGTAAACAGAAGAGACAATCGTTTCCTTAGAGATATCTCATTTTCCTTGATCCATGTTTATTCGTGTCCTTAAAGTGGTTTGTAACAATCGTATAAAAGATCAAGAACTGCATATTTAACTACGTCTGCAACAATCCTACATACAAACATGCCAGTACCAGTTTAGTAATGGCCTGGCATACTTCTGCATACAATTTCAAAAATGAACTTTTTCGTTAGTAGGGACACGGACGGACAATAAAATAAAGACAAAATATCTAAACATTTGAAAATTGAAGTTGATTAGCCCCTCCTCCCTCTTCCTTCCTGCCCGTTTATAAATCACCAAGCACGAAGCACGTGCTCCAAAGTGGACAAGTTAAGTACCTTATTGGGTTGGCGTCTTGGCTTTTAAGGCTGCGCCTTCCCCCACTCCTTCCTCTAGTTTGGAATACGTTATAATTGAGTCATAGTCACTGTTGATCTAGAATCATATCCTAGAAAAAAAAAATTTAAGCCAATAAAATGAGAGAAATTTTTTTAAAACGTACAGCCTTGCCAAGTCTCGCAGGATTGGGTTAACCAGTTTGTAACTTTCTTAATAATCGAGTTATCGAAAAAAAAATTGTGTTAGACCCTAGGTGTATTAATAAACTTCAGATATTATCTAACAATTAGGTTCCATCTCGAATCGTTTTTGGTAAACTTAACGAGAACTCAAACGCTACGTCGATCGATCAATTTTCGACATAAAGGGCTTTCTCGCCGCCGCGTTTTGCCTTGGTACAAAATTTACCAAACACAAATTTGGTTAAGATTACGCCGTAGCATAATACTATATTTTCTATATCTTCAGTTACAAGCGCTCTCGAAATATTAGGCTCGTAAAAGTGGAAGAGTGGAGAGGTGGTAGTAGTAGGGAAATATAATTTTAAATACCTAAAATAAATTGGATTAAAATAATGAGTTACTGAAGTGTTTCGTGTGCAATTTCTATGTCTTTTGACATAATAATTCAGTAACTAATTTGGTTAATTACGGTCCAGAGCACATACGATATGCTGTCAAGTTAATGCAATTACTCCCAACGATCCGTTTTATTTGTGATCTAAATCTATCTCCACACGTGAGTGAATAAATTGATGTTTCGAATTGTGCCACTCTTTTACGTCGCGCACATTTCCCTCTTGTTTTACAAATTTTCCATACACGTAAACCACTTTATTTCGAAATTATATTAAAATTTAATTTAAGACGAGTGAATATCAAGTGGAAGCAATTACGTTTTACGTAATGTTCTGACAGCTCATCATACTTTACTATTACGACCCCTCTTCTCTCTACATGTTGTCATGTTTGTTTGTGCGTACATGTGTGTGTGTGCAAAACACTCAAAATGACACGTGATTTGTCCTAAGCCCACGGACATGGCTTGTATGTGCTCGTGACGGACGTCTTTTGTTTTGTTACTCCGTCGAAACGCTTTTTTCCAAAAAACCAAATCAAGTTAGTTTTTGTTTAAAACCCCATTAAAAAGTTTCATGAATTAAATATAAATAAAATTTATTATGTATGAAGAAAAACTTCTTTTGTTGCTACTATGCGCGCATTCAACAAAATACAATAAAAAGCTTACTCAAGGAGCGTCTTGTATAGAATTCTCTTGATATACATACAGATATGTGTTTTTTAATAAATAGTTTACTTGCAAGGGTTGAATCCTTTTTAGTACCTACTTGGCTCGAAAAATGTTATTCTAAGCCAAAAACAAATTTTATTTAAATTTATCATTTGCTCCAACATATTCGCGCGGGTGACTAGAAAAAGTTTAGAGAAATTAATAAATGGATGGAAATTTTAAGTGGAATTACTTTAACAAACTTTCATATTACCTCTAGAACCTTGAGGCTTTCCACAAAATTTTTTGACAAATTTCCCAAGCGTGGCCATTTTTATTTAAGCCAAAGCTACAAAACGACCCACTGGATCTCTTAAGAGAGCACAGTTGGAGAAAAGCCATGCAAACAGAAACGAGTTCAGTTAAAGTCCTAAAATGACCAAAAGCAGGCAGGGTTTGATGCAGGGGGGGGGGGATCATTATAATAGAAAATGGCATACAAATTAGGCGACCCAAATGATCCGCATTACGACTTTGGCTTGAAAAGGTGATGGGTGCATGTAAAGGTGGCAATATTGGAGCCATCCCGCCATACGTAGTAGTTTACCAAAAAACTCAACTTTTTCAAAATCTACGAAGGCCCTTGCTTGCGTGCTAAATGACAAGAAAATGGAATCACTCCGGGAGCATCGGAGACGACAACTTGAAGCAAGGGGTAAGCTTAAGCCTCGGGATGCACGCAACCGTCTTCCAAGCTGCGAGGTGGGGTCCGGACTAGTAACGGCCTGCATCTGCAGACTGAACAAGCTATGGGTAAAATTTTGTCAACCTGGTGTGGATGGGTGCCAGCTCATGCCGACATACCAGAGAACGAGAAACGTCTGGCTAAAGACAACATACCCAGACAGACGGACAGACCCATTGGACCGACCAGAACCAGCCTTTGGCATTCCCTACGAAATGGAAAAGAGAGAAATAAAGTCAATTCTAGTGAAGTGCCATATTTAACACTGGAGGGAGTCTCCTGGACAAGGTGCTATTGAGGAGACTCTATGATCAAAGAATCCGCTCTCTACTCAGAATTAGTAAGGGTAAATTTCAACTGGCAACGGCAATAATAACGAGTCATTGCCAGCTTAAAAAGCGCCTGTATACGATGGGACTAGAAAAGACACACTGTGCAGAGGATGTGCATTGTGCATTGTGCAGAGAAAGAGAAAACTCCAATTCATCCTCTTCCCAAATTATCAATAGATAAAGTTCTGGACTTTATCAAAAGCACAGAACTCACATCCGAGTCGTACAATAGATCTGAGAGCCTGAGAGGTCGCGATTCAAAGAACCACTGGGGGCCAGTCTCATAACCGCTAAAATTATAATAAGCGTTGTTCCGGCCCTTCAGAACTACCAGAAAGTATCTACTGCAAGTTTTTGAATTCTGGAAAAACTACAAGATTTTTTGTTAGACAACTCCGCGACCCTGCACTGGAAACAAGTTAATCGAAAACTGAAAAGAACGCGATTACGATTCTTAAAAATCTACCAGTTCGACCTATGTAAACCGCACCGCAGTTATAATATTGTAAACGCTCCTTTATTAAGTTATTTTATATCTCCTCTTCAGAAATCAAATGATTTCATCTGGCCCTGCTGATGAACAATTTCTATTTGAGGCGGTTGAAACGTTGCAAATTTTGGCTTAAAAAGCCTTTCAAGTGATAGAGTCACCGTGAGTTACTTTAACATACTTTAGCTCTCTTTTAGCGGCCTCGTAGACCAGCCTAGAAAAAGTTTCCTACTTGGATTTTTCTAAACTATTTTTTATCCCTTCACGCCTACAATGGCAGCCGCACAAAAATCCCTTCTTTTCTCGCTAATCTACAAGGTTAAAGCCACTTTAAAACGCTGACCGTAATTTGAACTACGTTATTGCAAATTTATTTCAACGAGTGCACTTGGAACTGTACAAACAGGCGTAAAACGCCCCCTTTAATAGTTCCAAGTGGACTCGACATAACCTTATCAAGTGACCACTCGTGTTCTAAATTGTGGCTTCAAAAATATCACAACCATCTTCTTACAATATTGAGTTTTAATCGTGAGCACACGTGTGTAAATTTTATCGTTTTATAACTTAAACCTCCATCATGTGCAGACTCGAAGCGCTAAAGCGACCTTTTGTTATAGTAGTTCCACATAAATCGCCGACGATTTTGTGTTTCAATTTTAGTGTTTTTACACTTTCCACTGCCAACTAATCTGGACGTACAGAACAAAGACGCACCTTTGCGAATTAATTTGAAGTTTGGCAAAAGTTCGTTGCTCCTTTCAGTTAATTTGGCAGTGCGGTCGAGAACGTGTTAAAATAAATCCAAGATAGTTAATACATAACCCAACTTTTTAATTTCAACTCGCTCCTTATTAAATAAGTTAAAGTAAAACGCAGTGTGATTTAAAAGTGTTGAAAAATTGCGTTAAATATTATTTATGTGTACATATCGTTGTCAAATCTTTTAAATTGTAAACGTCGTGAATAAATTTCAAGTTATGGACGGATCAGGATATCGGAATTCGAAGGATTCGATAGTTTCCGGAGATTAGAGACATCGTATTCTAAGCTCCGAACTCCACCAGTATAGGTCTCAAGATATCATGTTATTTATATGCGACAGAAAAAAATCCTGAATATATATTTTAATGTAATAGCTTTATAGGCAAAAGCCAAAAAAAAATCTCGCTTCTCAGTAATTGATTTTTAAATGTAGTACACGAGCATCACATTTGGCGTTTCCATTATTATTTAATCAGAAAAAAATTTATTATATATTGCACTTACTATAAACATCCGAGTTCATCTAAGGAAATTTCAATTTGAATTGTTGAATTAAATTTAAAATTGGCTCCGAGAATATACAATATATGTATACACGTAGTTACGTACCTAAGATACAGAGCTTTGAAATTTTGGTTTTAAATGCACGATGTGCAGCTACGTCTTCGAATAATTGCATTGTTCTCGGGCGCTACCCTAACTTAGTTAAAAAATGGGAGATTAATAACTTTTTTGATTATTTGTAACATGTAATCACGTAGTGTATCAAAAGATAAACAAAATGTTGAAGATAACAAATCGTTTGAAGATCTTGAAGATTCTTAACACTTAAGATTATGACCAGAATGAAAATTATGAAGAGGATGAAGGGTATGAAGATTAAGAAGAATGTGAAGATTCTCAAGATTACCAAGATTTAAAAAAATGTGATGAATGATCAAGACTAAGATCAACATTAGGAAGAATAAACGTTTCAAAACTGAACACCGATCACTGTTGAAGCTCCTTAAAGATTCTTAAGACTGAAGATTATGAAGAGGATAAATAGTATAAAGAAAGTGAAGATAAACAAGAGGATGAATATTATGAAGACAGTGAAGATTAAGAAGAGGGTGAATATAATGATGATAATAAATATTTTAAAGTGTCTGAATATTTCTAAGATTATAATGACTATAAAGATTGTGATAAGTATTGATATTTAAAATATTATGAATATGCAGAATAAGTAAATGTTTTTAAATGTTTTTTCTTCTACTAAACACCCGTAAAGCCCGTTAAAGGTTCTTAAAACTAAAGATCACGAAGATAATCTATATTATAAAGAAAGTGAAAATGAAGAAGAGGATAAACATTATGAAGAGACTGAAGATTATGAAGACTCTGAAGATTACGAAGAGTCTGAAGATTTTTGTGATTCCAAAACTATAAAAGCTTTGAAGACTATTGAGACTAAGAATTTTATAAATATGAAGAATAAATAAGAGCTTCTAAATGTTTATTCTTCTACCCAACACCCGTATAGCCTCTTAAAGGATTTTTAGACTGAAGACTATGAAAGAGATCGATATTATGAAGAGAGTGAAGATGAAGAAAAGTATAAACATTATGAAAAGAGTAAAGAATATGAAGACTCTGAAGATTACGAAGAGTCTGAAGATTTTTGAGATTCCAAAACTATCAAAGCTTTGAAGACTATTGAGACTAAGAATTTTATGAATATGAAGAATAAATACGAGCTTCTAAATGTTTATTCTTCTACCCAACACCCGTATAACCTCTTAAAGGATTTTTAGACTGAAGACTATGAAAGAGATCGATATTATGAAGAGAGTGAAGATGAAGAAAAGTATAAACATTATGAAAAGAGTGAAGAATATGAAGACTCTGAAGATTACGAAGAGTCTGAAGATTTTTGAGATTCCAAAACTATCAAAGCTTTGAAGACTATTGAGACTAAGAATTTTATGAATATGAAGAATAAATACGAGCTTCTAAATGTTTATTCTTCTACCCAACACCCGTATAACCTCTTAAAGGATTTTTAGACTGAAGACTATGAAAGAGATCGATATTATGAAGAGAGTGAAGATGAAGAAAAGTATAAACATTATGAAAAGAGTGAAGAATATGAAGACTCTGAAGATTACGAAGAGTCTGAAGATTTTTGAGATTCCAAAACTATAAAAGCTTTGAAAACTATTGAGATTAAGAATTTTATGAATATTAAGAATAAATAAGAGCTTCTAAATGTTTATTCTTCTACCCAACACCCGTATAGCCTCTTAAAGGATTTTTAGACTGAAGACTATGAAAGAGATCGATATTATGAAGAGAGTGAAGATGAAGAAAAGTATAAACATTATGAAAAGAGTAAAGAATATGAAGACTCTGAAGATTACGAAGAGTCTGAAGATTTTTGAGATTCCAAAACTATCAAAGCTTTGAAGACTATTGAGACTAAGAATTTTATGAATATGAAGAATAAATACGAGCTTCTAAATGTTTATTCTTCTACCCAACACCCGTATAACCTCTTAAAGGATTTTTAGACTGAAGACTATGAAAGAGATCGATATTATGAAGAGAGTGAAGATGAAGAAAAGTATAAACATTATGAAAAGAGTGAAGAATATGAAGACTCTGAAGATTACGAAGAGTCTGAAGATTTTTGAGATTCCAAAACTATCAAAGCTTTGAAGACTATTGAGACTAAGAATTTTATGAATATGAAGAATAAATACGAGCTTCTAAATGTTTATTCTTCTACCCAACACCCGTATAGCCTCTTAAAGGATTTTTAGACTGAAGACTATGAAAGAGATCGATATTATGAAGAGAGTGAAGATGAAGAAAAGTATAAACATTATGAAAAGAGTGAAGAATATGAAGACTCTGAAGATTACGAAGAGTCTGATAATTTTAGAGATTCCAAAACTATAAAAGCTTTGAAGACTATTGAGATTAAGAATTTTATGAATATGAAGAATAAATAAGAGCTTCTAAATGTTTATTCTTCTACCCAACACCCGTATAGCCTCTTAAAGGTTTTTTAGACTAAAGATTATGAAGGGGATCGATATTATGAAGAGAGTGAAGATGAAGAAAAGTATAAACATTATGAAAAGAGTAAAGAATATGAAGACTCTGAAGATTACGAAGAGTCTGAAGATTTTTGAGATTCCAAAACTATAAAAGCTTTGAAGACTATTGAGATTAAGAATTTTATGAATAAGAAGGATAAATAAATGTTTTAAAATGTTTATTCTTCTACCCAACACCCGTATAGCCTCTTAAAGGTTCTTGAGACTGAAGATTATAAAGGGCATCGATATTTTGAAGAAAGTGAAGATAAAGAAGAGTATAAACATTATGAAAAGAGTGTAGAATATGAAGACTCTGAAGATTTTTAAGACTATAAAAAGTATAAATATGGTGATGAGTATTGGGACTAAGAATATTATGATTACGAAGAATAAATGAATGTTTCAAAATGTTTTTTCTTGTACACAACACCCGTAAAGCCCCCTAAAGGTTCTTGACATTGAAGATTATTAAGGGCATCACTATTTTAAAGAGAGTGAAGATGAAGAAGAGGATAAGCATTATGAAGAAAACGAAGATTACGAAATGTCTAAAAATTACGAAGAGTCTGAAGATTTTTAAAATTATAAAGATTGTGGTGAATAATAAGATTAAGAATATTATCAAAAAGAAATAAATGTTTTAAAATGTTCTTTCTTCTACCGAACACCCGTAAGACTGAAGATTATGAAGAAGATGAATATTATGAAGAGAGTGAAAATTAATAATAATTATTAATTTTCACTCTCTTCATAATATTCATCTTCACAATTATTGTGACTAGTATATTAAGACTGAGAACATTTCGAAGAGTACTCGTAAGTGTTTTAAAAAAATCATTAAAATGTTTTTTACTTCTAGCAAAACCCTTAATAAATCTCCAATTATTTATGTACCTTTATAAGCTTTAACAATAAAAACTTGGACTATCTTAGAGAGCTTTTAAACTTCGTGTTCTGAATGACTAGTCCGGCTCCTTTTTATTTCGGTAATTTTCTCGCACCTTTGCTTACGACGTATTTAGATCACCTCTCGCTAAGGCATTTATACAATTTATTACTGTAGAATCGACTATTACTGCTCTCGATATTTCATATTACACAATACACATGTCATTCTTGTATTAATTGTCGACTTTAACTCAAAAAGCCACCGTACCCCAGTTAGGCCCAGTTGAATAAACGAGCTAATCTGGGAGTCAGAGTTACCTAACTCCGCGATTAACCTAAATCAACAACTGAGTTAAATTGAAATATATTTGACTCTAGAAAAAATGGGTTAACCCAGGACCAAGTGCCTACGAGCTAACCTAATCGAATCCACGCTAAGATTTAACCTTATATTCAGATCGTGGAGTTAACTCTGACTCCGAGATTAGCTCGTTTATACAACAGGGCCTTAGTAGATTAAACACTACCTATTTCCATTATTGAGTAGTCTTAGAAATGTCTTTAAAGCGCTCTTATGCTCAAAGTGACGGGCGAGCATTGTCAACAAAGTCTCTTTTTAATCGCTCGACGCGGACTCTTTTGTTTCTTGAACTTATTTAGCACGTAATTTTAGCAAATGTTTATTTTTAATCCGCAGATTATACTGTTAAAATATAAATTGTGTAATTTTCGCCCAAAAAAAGCTTTTGACGTGTATTTTTATCACGCCACTCTATTAGCTTTTAAACGTATGAGACTTTTAGTATGTTTGAATATAAAATGAGCTCTTGAATGATGGAAAATTTCATGGTATTTAATTTCACTCCCTATATATTTCGTTGATAAAGGCTACTGGTTTTTAAGTTCTAACCAAAAAGCATTTATAATGTGTAATGCATTAGTTTTTTTAATACTATAAATTATTAAATAGAAATCTCGAAAGCTTTAACTATACTGAATGTAATATGAGCCAGTTCTCTTTACCATACACCAATTTTATACCTTTTTGAGTTCGTACCTATACACGCCAAAATGGATTCTTTTTGTTTAAACATTTATATTGAAGTTGCGATCAAACGAATTTAATAAATTATTAGTCATATATTTGATTGCTATAAAGCCATGAAATTGATTGTTTTGCGTTTTTTTTGTTCAATTTAATAATTTGTTTTTTAAGCGCAACAGTGTAACACAATGGAACTGATTCGCTCTCCTTCTTCCATCTGCTGATTAAATAATAGCTCTATGTGCGATTCACGCACTCCTGAACCCTTTAAATCTTCAGATATTGGCCACAGCACCTAACGAAGCGTTAGGAGAGTCTCACCAAGACTTCTCGACCAAGTTCCATTAACCCAAAACCGTGATGCCGGACGAAGAAGCCTCAATACCTAACAGAATTATAAACTTTGTTCCCATTTGTAGTTGTTGCCATTTTCGTCCGCGATAGCCAAGCAGTCGGTCATTTTACTATTTTGTCTGAAGAGACAGGACTACGGAGACGTAACGTACGACCGAGATGTACAAAAGACGGCCTGACCTAAGTGAAAGCTCACCACACCACGACTATTAGTTGAGAGTGATATAGCATGGCGTTTTTGTGCCAATGAGACTTTGCCGGGGCCTCGAAAATAAATCTGCATGCCGTTACAATTGAAATCGCGACTACGTACGATCTGTAAAGCTCTCCTCGTTCGAATGAATGTTTTAATTATAATGAAATTAGTTTAATCCTAACTGTCGTCGAGCAATTTGTCTAAATCTATTACAAAGTCGTCGATAATCCTATAACGTTCAAGAAACCCACATCAAATGGGTCAATGCTCAAATGTGTTCAAAACCAATATCATATTAAAAAAAACCTTTCAGACCCCAAATTATAAGCTTTAATTGATATATTTTTTCGTCAATAAAAACATCGACGACAATCACAAAATAAACGGGGTACGTTTGTTTGCATTATCCTTGCACCAAAATATCAGTTCATCGAGGAAAAAAAACAAAAAACAACCGACGCAGAAATTATCCGTGTAAGTAAATTAAGTTAGCTACCCGAAAGCTTCCACACAAATCTATAACTGATTGATGATTGAAGCCTTGTGAAAACAAAACCGTTTGTAATTGATTGATTAATTACTGTCCAGTACCCTAAGAGAAAATCGTTTGGTACAATGATTGATGCGATTGTGATAATATTTCAAACACGTATAGGGTTTTTGCGTTTGACAAATAGTCTATTCGAATAAGTATCTTGCGCCGGACAGCTGAAATCTACCATTTAATTTAATCTTTGATGGTACCTGAACCGAATCAATTAATTTATAAATTCAATCCGTAAAACTACTGTAATTAATAAGTGGAAAATTTTTAATTAAATAATTGGAGTATAAAAATTAGTCGGTATTTGAATGCCCTCAGGCGTCTTTTCAGGCGGAATGAAATTATTGAAGGGAAGGATGAAGAGGTCGTGCTAGCTGTGAGAGGCTCTCAAAGCATATTCAGTGGCCCCAAATATACTTTTTGGATTCCCTAAGGCTTCATCAAAAGAAACGAAACTTTACGAAGTGAGTTCCTCAAACAATTATAATTTTACGAAGCGAGTCCAAAGGCGCACAGAAAGCACCGGGTTATGTAGAGGCTCAGATAGCCGCGGTTTATTATCAAGAAAATACGTCTTGCAAATGCCCAAAGACTAGTGGTTGATTACAACACAGGCGCATGAGGCGCTTGCCTGTTGGGTGAATGGGCAATAGGGGCAAAAAGGGGCTGCCCTACCCCCAACACCCCAACACCTCACTCACCCTAAAAATAACAAAAGTTACTGTTACTGTCGCGTATCAGTGCTGAGTAATTTAAGTTCAAGACTGACTGACCAGGGGCACTAGAGCGTCCCGGGCCCACAGTTATTGTATTGTATTGTACTCAGGGGTCGATTGGCTACGTCAACCTTACAAAACTGCGACCAGCGTTGATCTTTTGTTATTCTCAGGAATTCGATCTTGTCAACGAAGCCTAGAGTGTCCCTGAGAGGTTTTCTTTTCATTTCTTCAGGGGTTTGTGGGCCCACAATTAACTCCGGCCTAGGCTTCTCAACTTGCTGAGTAACGTGCTGAATAATTTAGGTTCAAGACTGACTGGCCAGGGGCACTAGAGCATCCCGGGCCCACAGTTAACTCAAGCCCAGGCTTCTCACGTTGCTAAGTAACGTGCTGAATAATTTAGGATCAAGACTGACTGGCCAGGAGCGCTAGATCATCCCAGGCCCTAGAGTTAAGGCAAGCTCGGACTTCTCAACTTCAAAATAATTACGTATTAGAATTGGAAGCCCTAGATTTACCATTAGGCTAACTTCTAAGACTGTGAATTAAAAGATGCTCCGTAATATTCCAACAATATTTTGGCAAACTCATATATCGCCACTAATATTCCTAAACTTCATTAAAGCCGTTTGACCTTAAACAAACAAAAACTTGAGCCTGCTGCACAATTTTGTAAAAAATGTTGAGCCTACGAGAAAGACAAATAGTCAATGGGAGGTCTCCAGATTCCAGATCAGGTTGCGTCTGGGGCCTCACAAAATCAAGATCCGCCGCTGCCAAATACTGTAGTCTTAGCAGGGCACTTCTTAGTCTTGATAGGCTTACTGATATACTCTAAAATAACGAAATGTGATTGTCACGATCGCGGGAACGTGGGGGTGATAACGGTGAGCCCGTCGTTGCACGGCGGAGAGCTGTGGATTGACGTCGATGTATCGAGGGTTCAAACCAATAGTTAACGTTTTGATAGTTTTCCTCGATTTTTCGAAAATACCCCCCCCCCCGCGTTAAACAGGGCCCGGCTTTCTGTTTTATTCGCTTCGTTACTTGTTTACCGGGGTCCCGGCCGCCCGTTCAGGGGATTGGCGTGATTATTTAATGTTTATTTAGCCGCCTCTGCAGGAGGTAAGTGGCTTTTTATTGTGTTTGCTCACTGTTATCATCACCTTTTCTCGCAATCCACAGGCGGTTTAGTTTTTCCTTGTTTTTTCTTCTTTTCTGCATCTGGAGGGTTCGTGCCCCGCAGACGACGAGATTGGACGGAATCCACGCCGCCCCGAGCATATACTGGTATACATACCCAGGTTACCAACACGTACCAGGCTAGGCCGCTCTTGGAGGCTAGGCTTCGTTTGTTATGTTGTTGTTATCGTTTGGCTTCGTTTTTTGTTTGTTATTTCGTCAGTGAACTGTCACCGCCGCATGATTTAATAATTGTTTTATTTATATTGTATATTTAATCGATAATCAAGCTGCCGTTACCGCCCGGAGCTCAGTAACCAGCTCGGCGTTCCCAAGGGCTAGGTTGCTTGGCGCCCAACATTATCAACTTTCGTTTTGGATGCACGACTACCTCTCCTGAGTTTAGTCTGGGCCCCCCGGCGACCACCTGCCGGGTGGTAACCGAGTAGGAAAAAAAACTACATAACAACCCCACACGTGAAGGCGGCACGAAAGATAACACACTTTATAAATTTGCCCAGCTTGTACAGCACTGAGACAGTCAACTCTGAGTTCTACGTCGGAACCAATGGATATAAGTACAGGGTAACTGGATCATTTTTTTAAGGAGCGGGGGACATTGAGAAGGATTGTCAAAAACTGGGTGGGCCACGCAAATATACTTATATGTCAGTAGATTTAAACTTCGTACCGAATTTTCATAGCAGTTCGGTTTAACTTTGTTACTTCATATCAAGACCGTAGCCGGGACGGGGGGGCTTTGTAAAGTTTTTCGGCCTTGCTTATATTTCAGCCATACTCCAGTAAGCTCTACTAAATGGACCATACGGCCATCTTTTCTGGGAAATTAAAATTATAGAATAAGTGAAAACTTTTTTATTTTCCCGCAATATGGACTACATAACCAGACTCTCGTCTCAAAATACTACGTTATAGGCATAGAGGTTTCCAAGAAGGCCCTGCATGTAGAGACTGAGGGGTAAAAAATAAATGTTCTCATCTTCTCAACTCATTACAAGGATATGCCCAATTTTGTGGCATTGAGAGAGTCTACACTGAGTTCTGCTTCTCTTACTGTCTTGAAATATGCAGAACTAAGTGCAAGGAGGAATGGTGTTGCTTCATATTACGATAGCGAGGAGTTACGAGTAAGTTGTAGAACTTCACTTTCAGTCTGATAAATCATAGCCATCGAATATTGTAAACATCACGGTGTTGTAGTGGTGTGGCCAGTCCTGAGCCAGTAAGATTTTCAAAGGAGCTTGGCCACTGGCCACCCCAGACGTGTCTTCATCGGGACGGGACTACGGACGGACACATAGCATGGCCGGGACACAACACACACCCTCGTAGAAAAAAAAATATTAAATAGCTCATCTGGATGACCCAGCAGATCTGTTTTCTTTCGAAATTGACTGTAAATTGAAAAACAGAAAAAATGATAAGCACAGGTTGAGGTATCGTAACTCATCAAATTTTTATCTTTGATTTTCCCCTAATTTACTTTTAAGGACACTTTTGGGAAACTTTTTGTACAAAAAAAAATTGGTTCCATGATTAACAAAGTATTGTGATTTTTTCTTATTTGATGGACCTTAATGAGAAACTAATGAATGTTAAGAAAAAAATTGTTTGTGATAGTAGAGAATGGATGATAACTAAAGTTGACAAAATTAATGAAGGTAATAACTATAAACGACATAGCAATTTACGGAGGTAAAAAACCACACGTTTATATAGGGTTGGAGCGAGAAAGAGCGAGAGCAGTAAAACACAATCGAGGAATATTTAACATAAAATGAAAAAGTACACTTCAATATATAATTATGTCAAATAAACGCTCCTTGTCGTTAATATAAGTCAAGTTAGTAATCTCGACATCGATCGTTTTCATTCACTAAAAACAGACGTATGAATAGCCATCGGTGTATAGAAAACGTAACCAAGCACTTCATTAGTGAAACGGTTTGAACTTTAATTTGTTGAGGTCTAAAAAAACTTCCAAACTTAATGGCTTTCAACCGAAAAGGAAGTTAATCAATAAAAACCTTTGGATTTCCATTACTCTTGTAAACTTTTACTTGGTCGGCGGCGGTGGTGGCGGTGGTAGTGTTTCAGTCAACGATAATACAGCTCTCATATAATATAACCGAGAAAAGCTTTCGTTTGCGAATTATATTAAATTACAAATCGCAAAGCGTCGTTTCTTGAATTTTACAGAAAGTTTTTAAGTGAAAACACAAAGAAGAATTAGAGAAAGAATAAATTTATTATTTTTGTTCTTTACCTTTTAAACGTCGACGGTAAGGAAAGCAATGAAAATTTGTGACAAATATTGTGAAATTTTAGTGGTTCCCCTTTAATAATTTCTTCCATTTCTACTTTCGACCTCTTATTATTTACACAAATTTAACAAGCCTTTATGTTTGTCTTTTTACAAAGTTTTAATTTCTGATTTTTAACTCAAATAAATACCCAGACCTCGGAAAGGAGGGAGAAAAAATTGGTGACTTGACGCTTTTTTTTTCTTAAATGTTACCGAATTACTTCTCAAAGATTGAACTTTAATCTAAATCAGCGATTTATGCCCCACGTTGATATAATGATGATAGAATATTTACGTGTACGAGTCGATAATATCGTAATCTAATTTTATTTAATAGGCAATTTCTTATTACTTTCACTTCAAAGTATTGAATTGTGATTAATTGAATGCTTAGAACACCATAACTTACAATTTTTGAATTCATCCATCCACATTTGACAAATGACAATCACAATAATTGCCATCATTTGTTCCGTAGATCCAATTTGTTTTTGTACGAACGACGGCTAGTTCAAAAGTAACCCCCTACCACCTACACGACTGTGCTCCTTTGCATGTTCAGTAGTTCAAGCAGAGAAGCCAGGGTTGAGTATCTCAGTGCCGCAGAGGCTGGTTTTTGTACGAACGACGTCTAGTTCAAAAGTAACCCCCAAAGTTATATTTGCCCCGAAGCAATGATTGGGGTGTTCCTGGGCTGTCTTAAACAGAAATGTTCCTCGTATTTGGACCAGACGACCCTTTGGACTTCTTAAACATGCTACTGAGCCATACATCGTCCAATCTCTTTGTAGAGGACTACACGACTGCTCGAATGACTCATTTGCATGTTCAGTAGTTCTGTTAAAGCAGAAGCCAGGGTTGAGTATCTCAATGCCACAGAGGCTGGTTTTTGTACGAACGACGGCTAGTTCAGAAGTAACCCCCACAGTTATATTTGCCCCGAAGCGATCATTGGTGTCTTCCTGGGCTGTCTTAAACAGAAATCTTCCTTGTATTTGGATCAGACGACCCTTTGGACTTCTTAGACATGCTACTAGGGTATCCATCGTCCAATCTCTTTGTAGAGGACTACACAACTGCTCGGATGGCTCCTTTGCATTTTCAGTAGTTCTGTTAAAGCAGAAGCCAGGGTTGAGTATCTCAGTGCCACAGAGGCTGGTTTTTGTACGAACGACGGCTAGTTCAGAAGTAACCCTCACAGTTATATTTGCCCCGAAGCGATCATTGGAGTCTTCCTGCGCTGTCTTAAACAGAAGTGTTCTTTGTATTTGGACCAGACGACCCTTTGGACTTCTTAGCCATGCTACTAGGCCATCCATCGTCCAATCTCTTTGTAGAGGACTACACGACTGCTCGGATGGCTCCTTTACATTTTCAGTAGTTCTGTTAAAGCAGAAGCCAGGGTTGAGTATCTCAATGCCACAGAGGCTGGTTTTTGTACGAACGACGGCTAGTTCGGAAGTAACCCCCACAGTTATATTTGCCCCGAAGCGATCATTGGAGTCTTCCTGCGCTGTCTTAAACAGAAGTGTTCTTTGTATTTGGACCAGACGACCCTTTGGACTTCTTAGCCATGCTACTAGGCCATCCATCGTCCAATCTCTTTGTAGAGGACTACACGACTGCTCGGATGGCTCCTTTGCATTTTCAGTAGTTCTGTTAAAGCAGAAGCCAGGGTTGAGTATTTCAGTGCCACAGAGGCTGGTTTTTGTACGAACGACGGCTAGTTCAAAAGTAACCCCCAAAGTTATATTTGCCCCGAAGCAATGATTGGGGTGTTCCTGGGCTGTCTTAAACAGAAATGTTCCTTGTATTTGGACCAGACGACCCTTTGGACTTCTTAAACATGCTACTGAGCCATACATCGTCCAATCTCTTTGTAGAGGACTACACGACTGCTCGAATGACTCATTTGCATGTTCAGTAGTTCTGTTAAAGCAGAAGCCAGGGTTGAGTATCTCAATGCCACAGAGGCTGGTTTTTGTACGAACGACGGCTAGTTCGGAAGTAACCCCCACAGTTATATTTGCCCCGAAGCGATCATTGGAGTCTTCCTGCGCTGTCTTAAACAGAAGTGTTCTTTGTATTTGGACCAGACGACCCTTTGGACTTCTTAGCCATGCTACTAGGCCATCCATCGTCCAATCTCTTTGTAGAGGACTACACGACTGCTCGGATGGCTCCTTTGCATTTTCAGTAGTTCTGTTAAAGCAGAAGCCAGGGTTGAGTATTTCAGTGCCACAGAGGCTGGTTTTTGTACGAACGACGGCTAGTTCAAAAGTAACCCCCAAAGTTATATTTGCCCCGAAGCAATGATTGGGGTGTTCCTGGGCTGTCTTAAACAGAAATGTTCCTTGTATTTGGACCAGACGACCCTTTGGACTTCTTAAACATGCTACTGAGCCATACATCGTCCAATCTCTTTGTAGAGGACTATACGACTGCTCGGATGGCCCCTTTGCATGTTCAGTAGTTCTGTTAAAGAAGAAGTCAAGGTTGAGTATCTCAGCGCCACAGAGGCTGATTTTTGTACCAACGACGGCTAGTTCAAAAGTAACCCCTAAAGTTATATTTGCCCCGAAGCCTCCGAAGACTCCGAATCATTAGAGTCTTCCTGCGCTGTCTTAAACAGAAATGTTCTTTGTATTTGAACCAGACGACCCTTTGGACTTCTTAGACATGCTACTGGGCTATCCATGGTCCAATCTCTTTGTAGAGGACTACACGACTGCTCGAATGGCTCCTTTGCATGTTCAGTAGTTCTGTTAAAGCAGAAGCCAGGGTTGAGTATCTCAGTGCCACAGAGGCTGGTTGTCGAGACGATTCGTCTGCCTCCTCGTGTTGAGTCGTCTCGGACTTTTATTCGATGGGTAGTAGTCTACAGCTGACTTCAGCGTGTCTCGCTAAATTCTAAAACGGCATTGTTTTTACGCTAACCCATATTACAAGTAGAGGTCCAGTTGCTTTATTTTTAAAAAAGCCTGGCTGCCAGAGAGTAAACATCCTTTTTAATTAATTTTTAATCAAACAACCCACATTCCGAGACTAAAACGACGCCCTGTATATTTAAATTGTAAGTTTTGGTACAACTTGTTATTATAGAAGATAATCAACAACATAATATTATTGATGAAGTTAATTTAGGCTACGTTATTTGGAGAGATTAAGATAAAATGCAATCTCGTATATCAAGTATTTAAACTAAAATGTAATTTGAAGAGTATTTGGATTTCTAATTTCCTAAATTTCTCCATCTCGTATTCCTATTATTATTATGATGCCGAACCGATTATTGCCGATTATTAACTTAAATGTAAGAAGGGTATGTAGGGGAGATAACCCCACCACTGTCTAGACGTCGAAGTCAACGGAATGAAATGGGAGAATTTGGGGGAAAGAACGCAAAAAAAGTTTAAAGGAAGCGTAGCTAAGCTGGGGCGGAATGCGCTAAGAGGACAGGAATGAAAAAACCGAACAATCGAATTTTTTTACCGAGTGGCACAAGTCATATTTTTTCTATAAGAAGCGACGGTCTGGTACCCTGTATAACCTTCAAGTGATCTACTGTTTCACGTTTACAAGAGAACGTAATGGCTGGGATATCGCAACCATTTTTTTTGGTCTTCTGAAATAGTTTGGTTTACGAGAAGTTCTAGGAGGAAAGGGCCAGGGCTGCATTTTTTAGGCAAGTCCAAGATCTATCGGAAACTCTGCATCTACTTCAACGGCAAAGCTACAGAGCGGCTTTGGATTGGCAGTTGTTGGTACACTGGAGACCCCTACCGAAGGCATGATCCCTACAGATCCTAGAAACATGTATGGGAGCCTGGGACCCCTTATAGACGCTCAGAACTTCTATTGGGGTTTCGCCAAGCTCTGGTGTCAAGATCAGCAATTTTACGTTGTACCAGGGCTCTTAAAAGCAACAGTTATGAAATACTCTCACTACACTGTGATAGGCAAACTATTGAGAGGTCTGACTTGCTGAATGTACTAAAAGTTCGCAAGTGGCTAGTAATTTTTGCTAATTATTATCAGAAAAGATGAGCATTTTCGCTAGGCACTGCTGTCACAAAGGCTTGGTATTTTAGCTATTTCAGCAGAAGCAGTATAACGAGCTTCCTCCCTAGCATTTTTTAGTACACTGGGGACCCCTACTAAAGCCATGGATCCTTATAGATCCCCAAAACATGTATGGGAACCTGGGACCCCTTATAGACGCTGGGGACTTCAATTGGGGTTTCGCTACACATTGGCGTCGAGATCAGCAATTTTACGTTAGACCAAAGCTCTTAGAAGCAACAGTTGCAGAATACTCTCACTGCGCCTTGCCAGGGAAACTATCGAGGGGCCAAAACTGAAACCTCGCTAGTTGGTTGTAATCTTCGCTAGTGGGTTGTAATCCTCGCTAGTGGGTTGTAATCCTCGCTATTGGGTTGTAATCCTTGCTAGTGGGTTGTAATCCTCGCTAGTGGGTTGTAATCCTTGCGAGTGGGTTGTAATCCTTGCGAGTGGGTTGTAATCCTCGCTAGTGAGCTGTAATCCTCGCTAGTAGGTTGTAATCTTCGCTAGTGGGTTGTAATCCTCGCTAGTAGGTTGTAATCCTCGCTAGGGGGTTTTAATCCTTGCTAGTGCGTTTTAATATTCGCTAGTGGGCTGTAATCCTCGCTAGTGGGTTGTAATCGTCGCTAGTAGGTTGTAATCCTCGCTAGTGGGTTGTAATCCTCGCGAGTGGGTTGTAATCCTCGCTAGTGGGTTGTAATCTTCGCTAGTGGGTTGTAATCCTCGCTAGTAGGTTGTAATCCTCGCTAGTGAGTTTTAATCTTTGCTAGTGCGTTTTAATATTCGCTAGTGAGCTGCAATCCTCGCTAGTGGGTTGTGATCGTCGCTAGTAGGTTGTAATTCTCGCTAGTGGGTTGTAATCTTCGCTAGTGGGTTGTAATCCTCGCTAGTAGGTTGTAATCCTCGCTAGTGGGTTTTAATCCTTGCTAGTGCGTTTTAATATTCGCTAGTGGGCTGTAATCCTCGCTAGTGAGTTGTAATCGTCGCTAGTAGGTTGTAATCCTCGCTAGTGGGTTGTAATCCTCGCGAGTGGGTTGTAATCCTCGCTAGTGGGTTGTAATCTTCGCTAGTGGGTTGTAATCCTCGCTAGTAGGTTGTAATCCTCGCTAGTGGGTTTTAATCTTTGCTAGTGCGTTTTAATATTCGCTAGTGAGCTGCAATCCTCGCTAGTGGGTTGTGATCGTCGCTAGTAGGTTGTAATTCTCGCTAGTGGGTTGTAATCCTCGCTAGTGGGTTGTAATCCTCGCTAGTGGGTTGTAATCCTCGCTAGTTAATATCAAAGAAGAGGGGCACTGTCACTTGAACAAACACGCCCAAGCAGAATTGTAGAGCATACTCTCCAACAAAACGTCATCCAACAAGGAAGTGAACCTTCTCTTCGAGTCAACAACTTGTCGAGCTCAAAGGCTTGCTAATACTCACCTCTATAATAGAATAGGAAACCTGATTTCCACGCCTCTTTCCACTAATTTGTAAACAATATTGAACGGACTATTTGTTTCTAATATTATTTCTTCTTTTATTTATTTATTTATCGTACTACATTGTATATAAGAAGAAAAATGTTTAAACGCAAAAATCAACAATATAATGTTTTATGAAAACAAATTGCAACGACTGAAGGTTTAAGCAAATAAAATGATTGAGTAAACTCAAGTTGTACAGCAAATACTGACCTACTTTTAGAAGGACATTGTGCCGGAGGCACTTTAAAATGTTTTTCAGAAATATTTGTTACTAAAAAATTGCAGTTTTTTGTGTGTCTAACATTTTTGTTTTTCGCTCCTCTTCCGAACTTTTATTGAAGTAGAACCAACCTCAAAAAAAAATTTTTTTCGTGCCTTTTCTTCACAGTGACGGCATTAGGGTGAATTTAATGTTATTGTTATGACTATTGCTAATTTGCCACTACTTGGACGCTATTTAGCCACTCTCGCGAGCTGGGAGCTTATCCGGACTCATCGGCCAGGTATAGCCGGGAAAAGTAATAATTTCAAAAAAATTATTTTTGTTGCCCTAGAGCTCTCCTGATTTCGTACGGTAATTGAATACCTAAAGGAAAATTTTACTTTTTTGTGGAAATAATTACCAACGGCAATGTTTATAGTAATTCAGTAAGTAATTAAATTTCTCTTTAAAGCTTTTCCTACTGTAAGAGAAAACCTCAACCAAAGTACAATTAGGTCCGCATTTTTAATAAATTTATTTTCCTCGAGTAACCAAAATTTAATGGTTATAAATTAGAAAAGTGGCGAACATTTTTGTAATTTTATTGCTGTTTAGTTGGCTACTTTTGCGTTTATTGTAAACCCAATGCCCTAATGTTACTTTTAAATTAAAAACGTGCGCCTTTTTTTTTCTAACACACTCAGGAGCTTGGAAACTAATGGCGTACACTATCTTAGAGTACTAATGCACCGAGGTGTGCACCTGCATTGCAGTTTATTATATTAAAACAATTTTAGTAGCTCACCACAGTGCCCTTCAATTACATTTTTTACACTTAATGTATGAAGCGACGGAATCAATATCGTGCATAATGGTCTTTCAGTTGAGTTATTTTGCACTTCAGTCGAGCATCGAGCATCGAGATTTTTAGAGATTTGACATAAAAGGTTGGTGCAGCATTTGAAAAATATTTACGAAAGCTGAATAATACTAATAGTATTAGAGAGCGGAAACTATGCAGCATATTTATAATTTAGGGAAAACCAAAAAATAGACAAAGTAAGCAAAATATGAAGCAAAATGGCTTAGCGATTACTTACGTACCTAGCTACTTCCGTATCCTCTTAGAATTAGCGCTTTTGGGTCTTAAGGCGCTTATATATTAAAAACTGGGCTAGATACGGCAAAATTGCATTGAACATTTTTTGTAGACAATAAAATTTTCTACAAAAAAGTCTACAACGATATTATTCTAGTACTAATAGTTTAGACGTGAGAGTCGTTGAAATGCGCGCCCCAAAATGCACGAGTTTTGCGTGACGCACGGGGTAGGCTTTAATTAATTTTAACCACATAAGGGCGTTATCCAAAAATTCTAAAAAAATTCCTACAGTATCTAGATACTATAAAGAATTTTTTACCTATAATTTTGAGTCGTTTTTGACTATTTTCGGCCAGTGCCCCCTCCAATTAAAACGAAACTTGCTGAAATTTAGCCAATTACGTAAATAAATTAATAAACGCGCATTTTGACGTTTACCCCATCTACTCTATTTTAAGTTGCTTTTGTGTAATATAATCCAAATAGTAAAAGGAAAGACGTGGCTTGAACTTTATTTATTATTACTGAACCAGACACAGATAACAACGTTATCCTCAATTTTCATGTTATGGTCGGCATTACAATGCAACAATATGTACGTGTACATGTACAACATCCTGATATAATTTTTCTCTTCAAAGTTACCAGTCAGTTTTGTAATTTACGTTAAGCTTCCCGGAGATTGAACTTAATTACAAATTTTCTCATCCTTCTCGTTAGGAAATTTTTGAAAAAGGTTCTCGAGTCGTCGAAGGAATAAAAAAAGTCGTATTATTTTAGCGTTTAAGACAAAATTAAAATAAAAAATTAGGTTAGCCACAAATATACAAAAGTGAACTTTTCCAAATGGGTTAATTAATAAACAAACGGGGGCAATGTTAGTAAATCCTGTTATGTGGCTTGGAGAAGTCTCGAGAGACAACGAATCCATTAGAGTAGTTTTCCAAGTTAAGGATGTAATACTGCAGCAGCAGATTAGCATTACAGCTTCCTGCCGAGAGCAGGACAAAGCACCCTCATAATATTCAAAACGCTATTACCTGTTTTGGCAATTCCCAAATTTCAACACAAATTACTTTAAAGAGAAAATTGAAAACAGCTGGATATTAAAAGCGTAGGAAATTGTTACAAACGAAAAATAATTTAAGAGGGTGCATAACGTTAGGAAAGAAAATATATGTATAGTATAAGGGAAATTTCAGAAGCTTAAACTCGATAGGTATGCAAAAATATTAATAAATCCCTTAAACATCTGTACGTACAACGCACAATGTTAGAAAATATACTAACAAATAGTCTCATATTTTCGTTTGAGGTTCCCAAAGCAATTGCCGAGATCCTCGAGTCCCTAACCGCTAAGCGGTAGTCTACCCCAATCTTCACTCACCCTATCTAACATTCCCACCGTCGTAGGGGTAGCCAGCTGAGTGATTCACTTAACGAAATGGCCAAAGCCCGTCATGCACATATCTCTTTGCTTCATCCTTTAATCGTCCTAACATCTCACAACTTTTTCCCCCAATGTTTTACAAGGACTATGGGGATGCGCGGCATTTTCTAAACAAACACAAACGCGAATAAAATCGCTCTAAAATTCAATCCGTCATATCAATTGAAAATCGTTACAATTTTAAAATTATATTCCCCAATTTAACCAAAGTTTATACTATCAATTTAAATTTAAATTGAGTTCATGTCAAAAGCAATCGTGAAATATGAAACTAAATTTATATAAAAAAATTATTCTTTGTTCAGTTGCCAAAATGAATATGCTATGAAATGGCCCCAAAAAAATTTGTGTTAATTTCAAAAGCTTTAAATTGATTAACTTTTAATTACGCAACTTTTTAGAGGTACAAATGGAGACAGGGCATCACATCAGTAACAGAGCTCGGATTATGACGCTGTTCGACTCTAAAATGTGGACGAGCCTTTTCTCAAAAAGTTTTTTCTTTTTAACGAGTTACATACCTTTTCCAAATCTTAGCCTCGACTAAGCTAATCTAACCTAACCTAACTTTTTGTTATAGAAGTTGAAGTAGATCTACGCCAAGGAATGTGTTGGACTCATCTGAAAGTTTTGCCCAGACACCTACCACCAAACCCCTTTCCTCTCTACCGTTGTGGTTTAGCTAGCTCGGAACCACTATCAAACATTCCATCAAGCCAGTTCGACAATTAGATGACGCTTCGGGTTTTTGTCCTCTTTCGTCGGCTATTTTTGTCTTCGTAATTCTGTTTACCAACCCCTTTAATGTTTCCAGTGGCCTTCGCTGGCCACCATTTGCGTTACGACGACACCCCGCGCAAGTGAGCCTACCCTTATAGTCTCTTCTGATCTCCACAGTTCCCTAAAACGGCATTTAAAAATCTATGCTCGACCGTGTGGGTCTTCTAACAGTAATAACATAGATTGGTTTGCGCTCTCTGTATCTCCATGAGATGATTCCCAAAACAGCCACGACCCGTCCAGACCTGCATAAGGTAAAATGACAACTTCTCGTGTCTTCCGCCCGCTTAGAGCAACTACGTTTGGGATCCATGCTATGGTCAATGCTGCTTTGCGTGTTGATGCCCATTCGCTAGGTCATTTCATTTTGGCGTCACCCGCTACTCCTGCCGTATTAAACCCATTGTATCACTTCATCTCGTAACCCTTTAGCTGGCCAGTAGGTGAATACGTGAATAGGTAGCATCCTACCCATAAGCAGAACCGCTTTGATAGAAACTGTTCTAACCCAACCCACCCTTATAAGTAAATTGGACCTAGGATTCACCAGCTCCCCCCTCCTTGTTCACAGAATTCATATGCCAGGGCATATGCAACAGCGGGTGTTATGAAACAAACCGTGAATGCACAAACGCGTGCGTTGGGATCCCTCTACTTCCAGTTTTATGCGTCGGCGCTTAACCCGTTACCTGCATCCCATCAAATGCAGGATAAGGAGAAGCATCCGACGTTTTAAGGGTTCGCCCCTGGAATAACCAGACCAGACCAGCCCGACCCCTAACCTAACCTAACCTATCCTAATTGTAGATGCTGTGCTCATTCTGAGCGTAACCTTTCTCTGGGTGGAGAGGAGTAGGTTTTAATGTATCTGTACTCCCGTAACAAGTGTTTTTTTACTGCTCGTGGCAATCCTTCAATCCGAAACACCCTGAATATGTTGGTCTACGTCAAAGGTAAGATTTTTATCCAGGGTAACTCCCAGATAGTTTAGGCGATTTGCCGGCACACTCCAATAGCTGAAAGCGTATGAGTCGGGTATTTCTCCTTCCGGTAAGCAGTATGGCTTCAGTTATATTCTGGGCCAGCCTTAAAGCACTGCGCTGGATCAGTTTTTCGTCTTTCCCAACATCGTGGTAGTAGATATAATCAATTCCTCCTAAGATTTTGCCACGGCTACCATCACCAGGTCGTCCGCGAAACTCACCCCCGCCTATCGGAGCCCAAAAACATTGTCGTACCACGAGAGGGCCCAAACAGGATCTCTGCGGAGCTCCGCGCAATACGTGAATCTCCTCATACTTTCCCTCTTTTAAATGTAGTTTTAAATAAAATATACTGTCATATTTATATAATATGGAGCTTATTATATTTTACATAATAAAGGCTGTTTAGCTATCCTGTACGAATAAGATGCAAAGAGTAGATAAATTATAATCTGAAATTAAACATGACGAAAACCTGTATTTAAACTCGCAAAATAACAACGAAAATTAGAATATACAAGAGAAGCTTTAAAACAAAATCAAACACATTGAAAAAGAAAAATAAAACGAAATAAAACTAAAGACGGTACTGATTTCTAATGCAATCTCTTTTTTTAGAGAAATCCTAGACACTGTCCGAAGGATTCGATCGCAATATAACAAACAGATTGCAGGTTTTAGAAATTGTATTAAAAAGCAGCTTTCCACTTAATCTCGAGCTGGTCTTACATTCCTTTTCTTTCTTCTTTTTTTTACATAAAAGCGATTTTTGTTAAAAAAAACGTAAAATAGTTTTTATTTAGAGCCACCAGAAAAAAAGAATTTATATCGGATATGACAATTTAAAAGTTTATGATTGAGTTTTTTGTGCAAAATAAAAAAGATTATAAAAAGTTTGACGACTGAATGCTTTCCATTTTTATTGATTAGTTGGGTGTCACAAAAGATAGTGAAAAGTTTATATATGAGAAGATGTGAAAAAGTGAACTCGAGACGATGGCGTCGCGAAATTCCGAATTAATATTTGACGCTCGTACTTTACAATGAAGCCTTTACCAAAGGGACGACCTGCTAAATGTAAACAATATCCTAATATATATACTACCGTAAGGTATCTTGATCTAACTTTTAGGGTATAAGCAACTGTATTTTGTGACTCAACAGTGAGAGGTCAGCCGCAGGTCGGCCTCTCCACTGTCTCTTAGTAATTACTTGTTCTCACGGGAAAACAAACACTCGTAGAAGCAATGTTCGTATATACTAACGAACACACATACAACCCTTTTATAAACGCACTTGTGTTGCACCAAACTAATTTCTCGAGTCCAATAATACCGCAGAATACGCTCAGAGCTTTTTTCAGAAAATAAAAGAACTTGAAACACATACGCGCGGAGACAGACGACACTTGAAATGAAAAATGAATGACATATTACTACTTGAGACAACTTTACACAGACGTATGCCTTTTTTAAAATTAAAAATTTAATTAAAAAGTTGAGAGAGCTCGCAAAAAAAATTTGAAGCAGAAAAAATAATAACAAAGCCATAGCGTTAACTTTAATGGCGTTTAGTTGTAAGTTGTAAAGAGACTAAAAGCAGGATTTATAGATTACACGAAAACTTGTGCAGTTTAGAGTATATTGGATTATTGATTTATCCTTAATAGTAAAAATAAGAGCCCTGCTGTGCACTTTCTCATATTGATCAACAATTTTTTTCAAATTTATTTTCTTTAAATGCGCAATCAAAACATTAATTGGTTTGACATTTTTTTAAATGGAAAATTCGTTTCGGATTCAATTTTCGTCTACAGAAAAAATTGAATTGTACGTTTTCATTTGAATTTTATTTGAAAGTCTCTATGTACAGGGTGGTTTCTTTTCTTCCTTACAGCAAAGGGGTGAGAGAAGAGAAAGATATGAGCAGACAGGTGGGAAACTAAAGGCAGAGATCAATAGAGATTAAGAGACACGGAGACAGAGTGAGAGAGAGCCAGAAAGAGCGACAGAGAGACAAGGAGTAAGAGAGGCAGAAAGCAAAAAGAGCACCCGAGGAGATCTTCTCAGAGTCCGGCATTAAAGGGGCACTCACTAAGCATGTGGTCTGAAGAGTCATCCTCCAGACCAAACCTCCTTAGCTAGCTCCCAAAATCACAATGACCTGTGATAGCCCCCGAACTCAAATCACAGGCCTAAACAAGAGCCTCTTTGATTGTTGGCAGGTACTCGTAGACAGACCTCCCCTTGTCGATGAGCTGTTACCAACGCTGCCAAGACTCGTAACGTCTCAGGGTATATCCGTTAAAGACACAGGCACCAAACCTGGCTGTCCTGATCGATTACCAAATTTTGAGCCCTAAATTAGACCGCCAGTCTTATAGGCACAACGTTCGCGAGTTCCTGTTCGACATTCGTGGAGATTGTCCTATAATAGGCCCTCGTTACAATCAACAACAAATTTATTTGCGCGGACTCCAGGGCCCTCCATCCATGGGCATTCGCCCTGACAGCCCACGCACTACATATTTATGTACAGCAAGACGGCTTCAATAATGACTTTATATTATAGGAACCACAGAGTTTCCGAACGGATACCCTAGTCCCTCATAGAAACTCTGGTTTCCGCTTCGAGGATACTCGTTGCGTTTGCTATTTAAAAATACTCGGGGCGGTCTTTCCCGATCTAGCATACTCTGTAAGAGTAGCGCCACCGTCTTGTTTTCCGTAATGCTCATGAAGGCTCTCCAGGCTCATTCATCAACTCTTCCTAGCGCCGTGGCCGTACGTCTCTCAACCTCGAGCCTAGAGTTTGCAGAAACCAGCATTACGGCATTGCGACCTGCCTCTAATTTCTCAAAACGCTCATTGAAGGTGATGTAGATGTTCCACAGGAGTGATTCAAAGACCTACCCCTGCGGGCACCCCTTCGAAGTCCGTTTACAAATCATATCTTGTGCATTCTGCACTTGAACCTGCATATTACATTGGTAATATCCTTTAGGTAATCCTAAACTAAATTATACAAGTCACTGGGAACCCGAAGATTCCGCAACTGGCGCAGGACTTCAACGAACAAGGGCATGATATACTTCTTATCGCACTCATCGACATCACATAATAATCGTTCGATCGCATCCTTAGTGGAGACACCAGAACTAAAACCAAACTGTCTTGCCCTGGTGCCCCCCGTGGGCTCAAAAATCTCCGTTAACTTCTTTGCAACAAGACCTTCGGTCTATAGGCATTTGAGTCGCTCTCCGGCTTATCGTTTCGCTTGGAAATGACCACCACATTCCCAAGCTTCCCAAGCCATAGTTTTTTTTGTACTTTGGCACGCGTTAAATTGAATTCGGGAGCACTCGGGATTGGACCCGAGTTTCCACGGTGTCGCCCCGAGCGCTTTAATCACTAAGCTACCCCGTTCCTTGCAATTTTCTTATATTTCACGCGTGGTTACGTTAGTCTGGAGTCGCTACAGCACTCCCCTTTCCGAAAACGTCGTTCGTTTCGAGACCATTAGTATGCCCGGACTGTGTTTTCCGTTCTTATAACTGTTGCTTTTCCCCTTCCCCCCATCCAGAGCGACAAAAGTCAGCAAACAAGCGAGTGCGGTAGTTTGGGTCGGGACTACAACTGACTCATCATGTCGGGGTCGCCATTTTAGGGACCGTTAAGTGGACGTAGACGGTAGACGTCCAAGGGGATCGAATCCGAGTCTCCACGGTGTTACACCGAGTGGTTTGACCACTAAGCTACCTCAGTCCTTGCAATTTCCTAATATTTCACGCGTGTTCACGTTAGTCCAGAGTCGCAACAGTACTCCCTTTCAAGAGACGTCGTTCGTTTTTGAGTGTTTCCGGGCTGTTTTCCATTCTGCCCCTTTACCCCCTACCCCCCAGCTATAGCGACGAAATATGGACAACATGCCAGAGCGCTAGTTGGATTCTGGAGCACGGTTGACTCACCACGTTAGGGGTTACCATTGGCGCACTCGTGAGGTGGTTGTAGACGGCAGACGTCCGAAATGCGCTCATTATCCAAGAGAACAACTTGACCGCGATCAAAGATCGAGCCCGAGTCTCGGCGTGGCGCACCGGGTGCTTTACCACTAAGCTACCTCGGCTTCATGTTTGTCCAGAGTCGCTACAGTACTACCCAAGTGTGGGTCGAAAAGCGTTGTTTAAAGAGAAAATATCCACGCGCTCTTTTTAGAGGAAATCTTGTGGCGGTATAACAGCAAAAATAGGCGCGAGCCTATTTTTAGTTGACTTAAAAGGAAATCGGATATGTAAAGTTAGATGTGACGACGTGGCGACTTATTGGAAAAAATTGTCGCCGCTTCTCCGCAACTTTAGGGTGTTAGAAAGTATTTTCCTTCAATTTTCAATTTGTATTAAATTTTCTTCTTCATAAATGTTGCGCTAATGCGACGTATTAAGGTTATTGACGTATTATTGTATTAAGCCGAGATTTAGCTCGGTTTTCGATAAGGGGCTTAGCGTTGGAAATGTTGCAGTGACGAACTAAACAACTCGAGGCGTTTTTAAAAGAAGCGTCGACGGTGTTGTTCGGAGACGAACCTTTGCGTCGCGTCGCAATTATAACAAGTCGTTATGTGGAAATAAAATGTTGGATACCGCTGATATGGTTTCCGATCAGGCTAAATCTTCATCTCGCAAAAATCCCTTGTTCAATTTAGTAGTGAAATCCTTAAATTCCCAAGGCATGCAGACTTTATACGGAGAAAGCCATTCTTAGTAAAATATCTCTAAACCTAACCCAATAAAAATCCGCTATCGCTTGCGAAATATTAATGATATATTACTTATAGAAATATATTACGTTGTTGAAAATTTATTGCAGACATGAAGCGAGCTCTCGATTTTATAGTTTATGACACATTTCTATAAATTATCGCATAATGAAATATTTTTAGTTCTACAACGATCCGCACAATATGGAGCGGAAATAATGGAATATATATCCGGTCATTTGTAAAATGACTAGGGTTAATTTGAGGATTATGGAAATACATGCGAATACTGTTACGACATCGTTATTTTATGCCGTTATGTAAACTAGCGCTTTTACGCAACTCGATCCGATTACCGAATTATCCACAGCGCACTTATAAAATTAAACTATTTGGCCGTTACAAAAATAAAACGAAACGAAAAAAAAAGAACTAATTTACCCTCCGAACAATAAACGTCGTTTCAGCTTTACCTCGCCTTCATTTTGCCACCTTCAATATAAGAGCCCATAATCTGAAACTCTAAAACCATTAAAGGTTGAACCTAAGCTAACACTAAGCCGCTTGAAATAATGACTGAGATTCAATAAAGGTTGCGAATAGTTTGCCGCGACAAAAGAGCAAATTGCACTTCGTAATTAATGATTTGCGCATAGTTCTGGTTTAGTGATCAATTTAACTGTCTTCTCTAGAATTGTAATTTAACTTGTTTAAAGGTCTCAACGTCCAATATTAATTTAATCAATTTGCGATTAATCCCAAACGCGCGCGCTTTTTTTTTCTAATTTAGCCATTTAACGTAAAAGTTAAGGACTTAATCTTTTTTGCCAAAAGTTGAGAAGTAAAGCTATAGAGAAGAAGCCTGCGGACACAGTAGCGACCCCAATTTTCCGGCTCGTTGTGTAGCTAAGTGATGACGGGCCAGTATCGAACGAAACCACTCGAGTCGCTTTGTGAAAGGTATAGAAAAGCGCAAAAATGTATTTAAAGACACTTCGACTATATAAGGTTAAAACGTTATTTTTAACGTTAATCTCTTCACCCACACACGATCTAATCCAAATCTTCCATCCTTAATCGCACCAACCCTTTCAAAAGTATCTCATTTCGACTCTAATTTATAATGGATGTTACTATTATTCGAAATCTAGTTCTCTCGCTCCAAGTTGTGCGAGTTTTGAATACAAATGAGATATTTCGTGTGCCGTGTCTTTTAGATATAAGTTCACTCAATGAAATTTTGTGCACTTCAAAACGTTTAACAAGAGCGCGCAAAGTTTTACCAGACTTTTTTAACGCGTCAAATTACGCTCGCGTACAGTTTAGAAACAATCGCTCTTGTTCGCAATTATTAAGACAGTTTCCAACATCAAAGTTCAACTATTTTAGTTTTACAGTTCGAATTGTTGATGTTTACGGAAGGGTGACGTATGTGTAATCGTGAAAGCTCCAGCGATTGTCAATGACGAGTAACAATTTCTACTACAACATGCCAGATTCATACACGTCCTTACGCTAAAGTGACGTCTTAGTTGAAGCTACTATTGTGTCTATCTCCATCTATCCACGAAAATGCTTTTAGTTGGCGTAGTTATTTCATGCTCAAATTTCTCATTAAAGCTACAATACGCTTGTGAGTATAATTATCGGTAATTCTAGATATCTCCACATACAAATTCCTCAATATTCACTACACCGCATAGGAAAGTCAAAATTATTTTGTAAACTTCTGCTCTTTGTTTAAGTAAAAAAACTACGCCAACGCAAAATTTTTAGTTGAAAACTCTCTGTAGCTACTTGAGAGGAAAACTCGTGGGACAAAAATGGTGCGAAATTTTACAACGACAATCTTGGGCCATCAAATATTTTTACCTATTCCGTTTCGTTTCCAAGTTATGATGAATTACGACACTATCGCTTTAAGTAAACCACCCTTTTCTTGTAGGCAATTTCCTTGATTTTCAATAAGTTTCCTGTCAGGCAGTGCAGACAAAGGCTTGAATTTAAATTTTGCTCCTTTTTTACTTACGTATAATATGCATAACTGTCGACGCGCTCAAGTTTTTAGACAACGCCATAGATGAAGTCCAATCAAATAGTAGTTTCACGGACAAAAAATATAGAAGTTTCTTTCTCTATCATTCTACATGTATTTTGGGATGCCCAATCCGAAATTTAACTTGGTTAACTCATAAAAGTGATGCGTTCTGAAAAAATTGGGGAAAACTGCGAAGGAAATGTTATTTTTTTGGTTTTTCGCTTATAACTTGAAAACTGTGCATTTCATAGAAAAGTATTTCTATGCAAAAATAAACTACCTCAAGTTTTCTATAAATTATCTTTCATAAGTTTTTTGTTCATACAAACGGCTTAGGCGCTAGAGCGCGTTAAAGTTTGAAGAAAATTCCAAAATCGGCCAAAAAAGCTGTTTTTCTAGTTTATAGTTTATAACTCAGATAATACGCACTTAAAGAGGAAAGTGTTTCTACACAAAAATAAAACTACATAAAGTTTTCTACAAATTATCTTTCTTTAGTTTTTTTCTTCAGATAAACAGTTTAGGAGCTAGAGCGCGTTAAAGTTTGATGAAATTTCTAAAATTGGCCAAAAAGCTGCTTTTCTAGTTTTTGGTTTATAACTCGGATAATACGCACTTAAAAAAAAAAGTGTTTCTGCACAAAACTAAACTACATAAAGTTTTCTACAAATTATCTGTCGTAAGCTTTTTTCTTCAGATAAACAGTTTAGGAGCTAGAGCGCGTTAAAGTTTGATAAAAATTCCAAAATTGGCCAAAAAGCTGGTTTTCTAGTTTTTGCTCTATAACTCGGAAACTATGCAATTTTTTAGAGAAGCATATTTCTATACATTTCTATACAGTATGTACATTTAATTTCCTACAAATTACGTTCTCATATTTTTTACCTTAAGCGCACGGTTTAGGTTAAGGGATAGAAAATTGCAAAGAAATGTTTTTTTTGGCTTATAACTTGAAAACTGCGCACTTTCTAGAAAAGTACTTCATTACAAAAATAAATTAGATCAAATATGCTACAAATTACGTTTCATAAGTTTTCTTCCTTGAACAAAAGGTTTAGGTGCTAGAGCGCGTTAAAGTTTGACAAAAATTCGAAATCGGCCATAAAGTGTGTTTTCTAGTTTTTTGTTTATAATTCGGAAATTGCGCACTTAAAAAAAAGTGTTCCCTTAAAAAAAAAGCTAAATTAAATTTTCAACAAATTATGTTTCTTATATTTTTTCCGTCAGACGTACGGTTTGGCTTGGACGCTAGAGAATTACAAAAAACTAAGCACAAAATTTTATGTTCTCAGTTTTTCGCTTATAACTTGGAAACTGCGCACTTTTTCAAAAAAGAAATTATATACAAAAATAAACTGCACACAATTTTAAACAGATTACATTTCTTAAGTTTTCTTCTTTAGACGAGCGGTTTAGGCGCTAGAGCGCGTTAAAGTTTGACGAAAATTCCAAAACTGGCCAAAAAACTTGTTTTCCAGTTTTTCGTCTATAACTCGGAAATTACGCACTTTAAGAAAAAAGCGATTCTATACTAAAATAAACTAAATTAAGTTTTCTATAAATTACGTCTCTTTCGTTTTTTACGTCAAACGTTGGGTTTCGCTTAGGCATTTGTCGAATCGCAAAAAAAAGAAAAAATGTTATTTTCTCAGGTTTTCGCTTTTAACTTGAAAATTGCACTTTTGAAAATAAGCACTTCTACACAAAAATAAATTATACGTAAAATTTCTACAAATTATGTTTCTTAAGCTTTCTTCTTGAGATGAAAGATTTAGGCGCTAGAGCGCGTTAATGCTAGACGAAAATTCCAAATTCGACAAAAAAGCTGTTTTTTTAGTTTTTCGTTTATAACTCGGAAATGAGGCTATTTAGGAGAAAAGTAGTCATATACAAAATTAAATTAAATGAAATTTTACACAATTTATGTTTCTTCAGTTTTTTTCTTCAGACAAACGGTTTAGGCGCTAGAAGACGTTAAAATGAGAAAATTTCAAAACAAGGGTAAAAGCTCATTCTTCGTATTTTGCTTATAAATTAAAAACTGCGCATTTTTTAAAAAAAGTGTCCCTACACAAAAATGACCTTCTTTAAGTTTCCTACTAAAAATATTTCCAAGCTTTTTTCTTCAAACAAACGGTTTAGACGCTAGAGCGCATTCAAGTTGGAGGAAAATTCCAAAACAGTTCAAATGGTTCCTGAAAACTTCAAAATCGATCAGTACACGATGGTTCGTCATCTCAAAAAACTCGGTAAGGTGTGGAAATGGACCGAATGAGTTCAGCAGATTCAGCACGAGCTTTCAGATAACAAGAAGGAAACCCGATTTGCTCCAGACAAATAGGCACAATCCGTTTCCCAATAAACTCATCTCAGGAGATGAGTCTTAAGTCTTTAATAAAAACGTAAAAAGAGAGAATGTTTGCGCGTCAGACTGTCAAACTCCTAAATCAATTCCAAAGGTTGTGCACTTCAAGGAGGCTCAAGGTGTGTTTGATGGGACCCGAGCGGAATCATTCACTGGGAGATTGTCTCCAGATTGTCGCTACTGGTGGAATGACACTTATGAACACTAGGAGTGGTGAATTCCGGACAGAAATGGCCAAAGGTAGTACAGCATCAACAGCGACGTGTACATGGCCCAGCTAGTTTGCCTACTTTATTCTACCATTCGACTGAAAAGACCGCTAAAAAACACCAACGGCTATGATCGTTCTCATATTCATCAATATAATCGTCATAATCCATCGCTAGAAAAAAATGGAAGTTGGCATCTCAGAAAACTCAGTAAGGTGTAAAAATAGAGCGAATGGGTTTCACACGAGCTCTAAGACAACGATAAAGCAGTCCAAGTTTGCATTTTTACCGATTTGCTCCAGACAAATGGACAAAATCCGTTTCTTAATAAACTCGTCACAGAAGATGAGTCTTAGGTTCTCAAAAAACGTCAAAAAACGAAAGTTTGTGTGTCAGCTACTACCTCTAGGCAGACCTTCGGCTCCCTTATAATTCGTTTTTTCTCATTCTTGCATGTGTCGAACTGTACCAAAGACGGACCATCCAAGTAGATATATTATACGTGTTGTTGAGCTTTGCATTGCTCACCCAAAGATGGCACTGCGAGCCGACTTATACATTTTACGGCAGACTCGTCTAAGACGCCTTCAAAACCGTTTCCGACACGAGTCCTACCTACAATACCTCAAAAATTTCATTTGCGTTAATCCCGTGACTTACGTTATTAATTAAACGGTTTAGTAACACTAAATAATTTTCAATTAAATTCCTGTTTAATTACAGAAAAATTTATAGTTTCTCGAGTCAATTTAATACAAGTTTGTAAAATTACTAATATAGTCCAAAGTTCATTCTACGGATAATTTAACAAGGTAAAGTACTACCCTTAATACTGTTGATTATCACCTGAAAGCTTAGATGAGAGCCCGTAATTAATGTATTATAATATCGTGCAAGATCCATACAATACGTGTTTGCTTCTTGTGCTCTTCTTGGGAGCTCAACAGAATCTATTATAATTATAACTCTATTAGTTGAAACATGCTGTTATTGCTTTGTTGCGTAAGTAGCCCGCACAACAATTAATCTTGTGTTTTGGCTTAATTCGATTATATTTTATAACGCGAGGTGCGAACGTAAAATTTAAAAAAAAAATCAACTTTATTTGATGAACTTTCTTGCATTTGGAGAAACTTTCAAAAATAGCACAAAGGTCGATTTTGTGAAAGATACGATGTGATGAAAAGTCTCGAGTCTCGAGCAGATTTTTAATTAAAACAACGCTTTTTATAATTAATTATAAATAACGAGTGTTTCGTGAAAAAAAAATTTCCTTTGTAAGTAAACAAATTATAAAGGGGAAATTTTGCTTGTTTTATTGAAGACCTTTCGACTTTTCAAGTAATAACTACCTCCAAAAAAAATCCTTGAAAAATTACTCTTTTATTCCGTTAGTTTCTAAGGGCACTTAGCGTTTTAGTAACAATCTTTGATAAGTTATTAACTTATTATTACTCTCAAGAAAACAAATTATACAACAAAAGCAATTCGGATGTTCATTATAATTAATTTATTAAAATGTTTGTACTAGAAAAGTTGTACTCTAATACGGAAAAAGTGCCAATTAAGTTAAAAGTTGAAATAACTTTTTAAGTGCAATTCTTTATTCTACAGCCCAGAGGTTTGATTATTTACAAAATTTTTACATTTTCTCTCAGAGGCCGCAAAAATGGTTATTAAACTTGAGTTGTGTTTGTGAAATTACCTCGAGACGGTTGTGAAATCGCAGGCGGCATTTCACGCGTTAGTCTCGTCGTATATACGCGCACATCGATCCCCCTTCTGAGTTTTGAGTAGTTGTAAAAACGTTACCGCTTGTTGGTTCGTATAATACAGTTTAGTAGCAAAACAAATAATACACAGTTACACACACATCAATAATAATCATCTCTGCTTTTTGCCACGTGTAAACAATATTGGAAAACAACCCTCGATAGTTTCAAGTCCACCAATTTCCTCCAATTCCCACCCTATACGAATTAAAATTTAATTATAAACGTACCTTGAGGCCAAATTCAAAATTTCCGGCGCAGACTTGCAATTTAAATTAATACACCGTTTGTAGGTTAAGCTCGTGGAACTAGAAAATGAGTGGAAGGGTTGAGCTGGCGAAGAACATGAAGCTCTTGGCGCAGAACAAGCTGTCAGTTGCGTAAAACACTATCCTGGCGTACTCAACTTATTTATTTATTTACTCGGCCGCGCACACTAACAGAGCAGTACACCCCCCCCCCCCCCCCTTCGTCACTAATGCTTTACTTTTATGCTTTTAGACACCCCCAAACTAGCTTATAGCCATTCCACTTATTTTCTAGTCTCACGGTTAAACGGCTTCACGTACGGTTTTTTTTAATCCGTTCAAATTCAATACAAAGAAGTACAGTGGTACCGAGCTACTCTAAGCCTGATCTACTAGAAGGCATAGCAATTAAGGGATGAAACATGGCGTTGTTGATGTGTTGGTGCTTAATCAGGTTTGAGGGTTAGGTTAGGTTAGGTGAGCATTATCCAGCCAGTGCTTGGATAGCCTGGGAATGCGCTTCTTTCCTTCATTTATCTATAGGCCGCCATCTTGTTATGAAGACCAACGTAAGAACTGTTCTCTTTTGCCATTACGCATTAAATTTTGATGGTGTTTTATTGATAGTGCTGGTACCCAATAAACACAGATACTTTTATTATACGTAAAAAATACGTCTAATATCTACGTGTAATATACGAATCCCGCATACTTTTTTTAACGTATACAATTGGTATATTTGTTTAACGTAACCATTTTTACGTTAACTTTAGGTAAAATCTATGTCGTATAATAAACGTAATCAAATAACGTAAAATATACGGAAATTTAAGATGTTTTATTACCAAAGTTAAATAAAATATACGTATATTATACGTCTAAATAAACAGATTTTAAGTACGTATAATATACGTTTAAAGTGCCTCTAAAACAACCAATCATAATTTTGCTAATTATTTTTCTTAATTACGTATTTATTTAAAAAACTGCTACCACTTTTTAACCGAATATCTTCGTTTATTTGCCGTATTTTTATACGAAATAAAAACCGAAACATAACGGTCTAAAACTATATTATAAAGAGCGACATCAGCTCCGTTTAGTAACCGAAATTAAATATACTAATTAGTGACGTTGATATCTGAAAATTTTATACGCATAATATACGTATAATATACGTAACTTTACAGACAGTTTTCAGGCCCTCGCCCACTTGAAAACTAAAAACTTTTGTTTAGAGCCGTTTTCCACTGCATTGAAAATCGTTACGATAAGGGGTCTCGTAAGAAAACTCCATAACCCTCACCACCACACAGGTACGGTTCGTACAGTATAAAAAAAGTTTAAAACGGACACCGTCACCGACTCGTAAATTAAATTTAACAAAATATCGATGGTAATTTTTAATTATTCCTTTAATTACGTCGAGCAATTTCTCTAGATAGTTTTAACTTGATTGCACCTATTAATTTTGAGCTCGTAAAGAACATTTAAAGGATATCATGAATTTGTCCTTATCTAATTCTCGGTTCCCAGTTTGCCTCATATTATTAGTTTCTTGTCGAAAGGTCTGCGTATCTATCTACTTGTGTAGTTAATAATGAAGTTATCATTGCGATAGGAGCTTAGTAATGAAACTGTCCCATTTGTAGTCGACTCTCCTTTAATATTAACTACTACATCGTGCATTTGAGACAGTTTCAAGATAAAATATCGCGTCTTGAAGATTTAAATTCGAAATTTTGCTTCCTCTTAACTTTTTTACGCCAAATGTTTGTTAATGGGAGTTGAAAAAAGATGTTGCGAAATTTTTACGACAAAAGAGACCGAGTTTGACAATTAATCTTACTCGTTAATTACGGTTACTTACTACTTCTTACACAAGTTGCACTTTGTAAGCCTCGAAACTTAAGGTATTGTGAATAATTATCCTGTGGAACTTTTCTTTTCGGCGTTTTCGAGATTAGTGTATATATGTGCTATCTCGTATATAAACTTTTGAATGAGCATTGTGTATAAGTTGGTCAAAGGAGTCCAAAGTGTTCTATTTAAAGCGACTTCTTTTTTTTGTGTGTGTTGAAACTTACTTGAACTGTAAGTAGTTTTAGTCAAACATGAAAAGTAATATTAAGCTTTTGTCATTTTCATTTGAAAAATAGAAGAGAGAATCGCGCTTTGTTCCCAACATTTACGACTCATAAAAATTACACAAAACAACATTTCTCTACTAAAGACAAAAATAGCGGTTATAGTACTCGGTTTTTGAGCTCAAATACGCGAAAAACTAATTTTTATAGAGCTCTTTGTATTTTTTAGTTGGAAAAACGCAGTCCGTGGCGGAACGTTTGTGCGGCATACGGATGTAATGAACGAGGCGAGTTTGTTGTAAAAAATCCACGAAACTGTCCTCTCTATAACTATTTATGGACCTTTTGTTCCCTTCTTTAAGATTTGGTGTAAATAGCTTTGAACTTTGATGTTTCGCAAAAGGAAGACACAGTTGGACACTACTTAGCGATCATTTTAACACCTCACAACTATGTGCGAGCGGGTGGTAAGTATTAGGTATGGGCGTATCTCTTCCGTGCCTTTAAACGCCTCGATGGTTGCGATAGATCTTACTGAAAACTCCTTGTTTCCACCTGAATCCATTTAGATCTATCTAGGCTCATCCTCATCCAGCCCCATCTTGACCCATCTAGACTCATTTAGACCCATTTAGACCTCACATGCCGAGCTTCTGACCCACAGACAATAAAAGAAGAGATGACCATAAACTACTGCGAGTTCAGATAGTCTCTCGCTTGCCCGGATTGAAAATATTAAGTCGATCCCCCCTCTCCTCCCCGTAACTTTCGCCAAGACCTTCCAATGTTTACGACAGCAAACCGTCGAGGCCGAGTCTCTACTAAAAATTATAGTACCGACTCAAGACTAACGTAAACACGCGCTGAATACAAGGGAATCGCAAGGGCCAAAGAAGTTTAGTGGTACACGGTCCAAGTTTTTCCATATCAACGCAACACGGGCGTCTACGACTACCTAACTCGTGCCAAAGTGGTGACCCCGACGAAATGAGTAAGCTGTTCTGCTACCCAACTACAGTACAAGCATGCTCGCCGCCCTTAGTCGTCCTAGCCATGGGGGTTCCGATCAACGGTCGTAAGAACAGAAGGTGCGGCCCGGACACATGCACACATAGTTTCGAGACGAACGACGTCTCTAGAAGGGGATTACTGTAGCGACTCAGGACTAGCATTAGCACGAATTGCTAGCACCGAAGTAACTTAGTGGTAGAGCACCCGGCGCGACTCGAGTTCGACTCCGGAGCGCGATAATATAAGTTTTCCCTTGGATAATCACCGATGAACGGACATCTACCGTCCACGCTCATCTGCCGGTGTCAAACTATCAAAGGTCCAATTTCATTTTAAAATGTTGCTAGCCGTCACAACTTTTTTCTAATTATCAAAAATAATAATTTCGTCAACAATTGAGTTTAAAATAATGTACGCATACTAAAACAAAGATGAAAACTTGATTGTGGAAAATTCCTGTTCGAAAATTAATTATTATGCTCAAAGCAACACGTTAATAATTAACGCAGCGTTCTATTGTAATAATTATCCTGCCCAAAAAATTAAAATTAATGCAAGCGATGAAAAAACTTGAAAATTAGTTTTAGTATAAAATATAACAGAAGAATAGTATGGTCATAATTTACATCCAACAACAACTGATGACGTAAAGCAAAAATAAGTGTCTTTCCTAAAGCGCTCAATATGTCTTTTGACTGTCTACCTGACCTGTACTACAGATACCTAGCTTGAAAAACTGCAAGTTTGTCCATTTTCACATTTTTGCGATCAATAGTACACTTTCAGAAAATATCTATAGTTTAAGACAAATTAGAATTGTTGGACCAAAACTTGGACCTTATTCTTCAGTTCCAGCGGAGATAATATTACAGATTCTGTTTCAGTTGATAAAAGATCCCTATCAAATACAAACCCAGCTAATTTTCTATCACGAAAAAAAAAACAAAAAAACGAGTATATTCGCCAAAACTATCACCCATCTTTCCGCTAAACATTTCGAGTTGCATACGAAACAGCACAGGTGGTATGTAAGATGACGTGAGGCCTAAGCTGTTTTGAAGAGATACGTTGAACCCAAATGAGTGGCCTAAATGCTGGTAGCCACCCCCTCTCTTTTCATAATCAAAAACTTATAAAAAGTACGATTATGAGGAGCGTGTGGCTCACCTACGACATATTAGATGGTAGGTTGGTCCTCAAGAAGAGGCCAGCTGCTTTAGAGTAGAGATAGGGGTGTATTAATACCCCCAGATCTCTTTTATTACATGGGGTAGTGGTACAGCTATATTTTGGCAAGTTTTAGAACGACGCTAAATTATGATACCCAATAAATACGGCTGTGTTTATTATACGTATAAACTACGTCTAATATATACGTGTAATATACATATATCGTATATTTTTAAACGTAGACGGTTATTATACGTTTTTACAACGTATATTAAATTAAAGAAATATACGTATATTTAACGTCTAAATTTATACTTGAAATAGCCAGATTTTAAGTACGTACCAATCGTAATTTTGGAAACAAAATAATCTGCTTTCACAGACATTACGTCAATATCAATACGTTATTGGTTTGAAAAAGTCGAAAGACTATAAGTGTTTCATCCCCTATTCGGAAAACTGCGCTATTTATCGATGTGCTAATAAATCGTCTCGCTTTAATTTATAGTTTAAAATAGAAGAATTTTTGATTGAATTTCGTTTTAGTGTAAAATGCGATTAAAACTGCCCAAGTTGTTAAAATTATTACAAAAGGAAGTGGAAAGTAATCTGAAGCGGGAAATTGAAAACACTCGGTCGTTTAGTAGAAAACAAAAGTCGTGTGTGCATCCGCTTGGTGTCGCGCAAAACAGACAATTCTATAAATTTCAAAGTTGTTTCATATTCAAATGATGTATATTTACATATTTCTGTAATTAAGGTAACCCAGTTTAAATATCCAGAGAAGCAAAGCTAAAGATATAAAATATTGCTTCAAGTTGTAAATTAACATATCAACAAAAAGAGTTTTAGTAGACTCACATAATTTATATTTAAATGATAAGAAACTAAGTACAAATTTATTGCCCCAACTACGTAATAACTGTTTGAGCAATGAAAAATGTGTATCTGCATTGAACCAAACACAAAAGTTAAATAACTAAAATATAACTTTTCTTTCTTTCACAATAACCCAACTACCTACTACTTTTCATTTTATGTAATACGTGAAATATTGAAAATGCTCAAAATGCAAAGTGAAACCAAACTTTATATATTTTATTTAAAGGCAAAAACCGCACAAGAGCACGACGAGGAGATATATATCTCAAATTCACAATTCAACTCGATAAACATTTTTATTTACCCACCCTTCGATAAAACAAAGAAAAATACAAATTTTAATTATTTCTTAACGCACCCCAATACACCCATACGCTCCAAATGCCCTAATTGTAACTAGACGTGATTAAAACGTCGTAAGCACACACACTATATACGATACACCGAGCTTTTCAAGTTGCCAAACATTGATTTCTACAGCTTAAGAAAGCTAATAATGCCATGTTTGCTATCCTTAAATGTGTACAAAACGACTCCATCATACAGTTTTAATCAGAGGACGTAAACGTCGAGCAATTACCTTCTAATTGGGGTTTTCGTAATCATCGCTATTTGAATTGCCATTTCGTTGGATTCTATACCGACGTAAAGCGTACGCCTTTCACCTTAGGCAAAGGTAATAGTAAGCCCCACTTACACCGCGACACAACTTAAAAGGATAATTTAAGTGGCGAGGAAGTGAAAATTCGAGCGACCTATCGAGCTGTGCGAAATACGAATGTAGCCGTACTAAGTTACAGAGGCAGAAAGAAGAACAACAAAAAAATATTTCAAAGGGTTAAGTGCAGTTGTAAACAGTGGGATGGAAGTAGGAATTACAGGATGGATTGGCACGTGAAAGCCATCAATGTTCAGATTATTAATCGTTTGTTAGTCTAGAATAAGTCCCAATAAACACAGATACGTTTATTATGCGTTAAAAATACGTCTACGTGGTGTAACACGTATCTCGTATATTTTTCAGACGCATACACGTGGTATGTTTACTATACGTAACCATTTTTACGTTAACTGTACGTAAGTTCTACGTCGAAAATAAACGTAATCAAATTACGAGTAACATACGGAAATGTAAGATATGTTTTATGACCAAAAGTAGTTAAAACTTACAATTCTTACGTTTTTACGACAACGTATATTAAATTAAAAAAATATACGTATAGTTAACGTCTAAATTTAACCTTTAAATAAATAGATTTTAAGTACGTACAATATACGTTTAAAATACCTCTAAAAATAACCGATTATAATTGAGGAAACATAAAATAAACTTATATATTTCTTATTTCCGTATTTATTTAAAAAACTGCCACCAGTTTGTGAAGCGAGTATCTTCGTTTATTTGTCGTAGTTTTATACCGGATATAAACCGAAAAGTAACGGTTAAAAACTCCGTTACAAAGCGCGACATCAGGTCCATGTTTTAACCGAATATCCTTGTTTATTTGTCATATTATTATACCTAAATTAAACCAAAAAATAACGACCTAAAACTACTACTAGTCAGACATCAGTTCGTTTGGTATTTGAAGATTTTATACGTATAATATACATAACTGTGTTTATTGAGGAGGAGGGAGAGAAGAATAGTTTTCGTAAAACACATTTTTAAATTATTGGTGTCGTAAATTCTTCACTGTATATAAAGAGGTTTAATTCTAAGTAAGTTTTGCGGAAAAAATTTTTTTGTATCCCACTTCTGAAGTTGTAGAGATTGCAGTCTTTTAATAAGCAGACATTGCAAATTTCTTACAACTTATTAATATTGTGAAAATGAACCTTTAATTTGGTGAAATTGTTCTCTGAGTAAAATTATCCAAAAGTTGCAATTTCAATTTATTGAGCTTTTGTAAGAAGAAATTCCGTTCATGTTTCTTTGAGGTATAACGTATTTATTAAAAGTCGTAAATTTTGTTTAGAATTAAATTAGGGCTATTGATTTTAATCAAAAACGAACTAAAACTTCAAAGTTGATAGTAATTTTAAACTAGGAATATTAGGCAGGTTAGGAATAAATCACCAAATTGCTATAATCCTCGTGGAATAATAGCACGGAAACTGTAATGAGTGCCAAAACTAGAAACCAACTCGATATATTCTAAGGACTTTGATGACTTTGAAACACCAATTTAAACTTTGTGGGGTAATTGCAAGCAAATTAACATATGGAAGTGAAAATCATATAATGATAAATTGGCGTGGTATACCACCGAGAAAATATATTAAAGTTGTGATAAGACGCACAAAGAGGAGCTTTATTGTGTGTTTTGTAAATGGCCAAACAAACAAAAATTTAAATTGAAATTTACATAAAATAAGACGGTCAAGTATTACGTCAAAGTAACTATGAATGCGAGTGGTGAAAGAGAAGGAGGACGACGACGATAATAATAATAAAAGCTGGCTTTAGTAAAAGCTCCTGGAAGACTACCATATAGAGAGCTTTAAGAGCTTTTACTAACAACCGCACTTCATTAATTGCCGAGAAATTATTCATATCTGTAATCTGTGAGCTGATGGTATCCAATGTTGACTCGACGCTATCAAGCACACAACTTGACCGCTTACGCTTTTTTACTATATTAATGAAACCACTTCAAAAAATGAGGCCATAAAAAATCCTGAAAGATACAATCTTAATTTTATATCACCACACAGATAGGATAGAAGAGAACGCACACAATTAGTAGGTACACAGAGGTGTTGTAGTAGTGAACGAAAAACAAATTTCACTGCGCGTAAACCGACCAATAATAAATATAGAGAGAGAAGGAGGCAAAAAATAATAATAACCGAACAATAAAAGATAAATCGCTTAGAAGTCAACCCTAATAGCAAGAAAAATATATTTCGAGATATGATCTGTTTTTGTGAAGAGTTTCTATACACGCTTTGGGTTTACGAAAAGTTATTGAAACCATTCGTCAAATTCACGGGTCTTGACAAAAACTCCAAGCGGGTTAGAGATATAGAAGAAAATAATCGATTCGAGTTACTAGTGCGTAAAGAAATACATATAAAACCGTATCTACAAAATATTTTTGAATTAATATCTCAAAAATGTATATCTTTGCTAATGCGGTTTTATTTTACGTATATTTTTTTTCCTCTCGCTCTTTTTAAATCGCTACTACGCTCGCAATTTAATTTAAATTTTGTATAGATAAATTTTTATTTGTTCGCAATTGATATTGCAATATACCCACTCGGTTGATGCACGACTTATTTCGGATTTTAATATTACGGCGTATTTGTTACCCATTTTTTGCCGTCATCGTCGCTTTTATACTACTACACGAGCGCCTTCAGAGTTACAAACTCCTCACGCGAAATAAACCCACCAATTTTTCATCTCGTGGGTACCATTAATGCGCCGATTTAAAGTCGACTAATTTCGGTCTCAAAGAGACTATTGTCGGAGCCGTACCAAAATCGTACAGTAATTGGCCATTTTTCAGTTTTTCAGCAATTCGAACAAATATATCAGGGTCGCGTGTTTGGTGGCTCAAACCTAGACAGATCACTATGAAGAGTCTACTAGACAAAGCACAGAGACTAGTTTGTCTCATGGCCATAGGAGCCATAAAAACCACACTTTTAGCAGCTCTGCTCTGGAAGTGCTGCTATGCATTCCCCCACTAGATTTATATGTGGAGAAGATGGCAACAAAAGCAGTCCTTCGGCTGCAAGAATGGAAACTATGGTTCCTCAAATTAATTTGGAATTTACAGACGCACCAAACTCTTCGATAAGTGCTCCAAGAAGCTACCCCTTCTGGAGTTGGATACAACCAGTATCTCGCCAAAACGTTCATTTAACACTTCCTAACATACTGTCTTTACCGATCAATCAAAAAATCAAAAGAGATCTGGAGCAAGTGTGCATTCACCTGAGCTTTACCTATGGGGAAATATTCCTCAGTTTTTCAAACTGAACTCATGGGGATATAACCACATAACCAATGAAATCCTGAACAAGAAAATAATAGTATCAACGGACAGCAAAACTGTTCTGCAAGCCTTAAACACTTGCAAAGCAGCCCCTGGCCTCCTGTTGGAGTGCACAGAGCTGCTGAGCCAGATATCAAAAAACAATGTTCTTACACTCTGTTGGGTCAAAAGACATCAAGGAAATGAAAGAGTAGACGTACTAGCCCAGAAAGGTTCAAAAAGACTCCTTTGTCTCTATGCCCTGGATGCGAACTAGAAGACGAAACAGTTGAACATGAATGTACTTTGTCACTGTCCAGTATCCAGCCCTAACGTTGACAAAAAGATCCGTGCTGGAGGACTTTGGGCTCGAAAAGGTTAAAATAAGCACCACCCCATCTGCCAGAATCCTGGAGCTTATCCTACAAGTGGGATGGATTGATAGGGATCTGGTGGGCACGGGAAGGCTGCTTATAATGAGCCCGAGTAAGTAGCCTAAGTCCAGAGAGCTGGCTCTCCTTTCATAAATTATCCAGATCCAGCAGAGTCGCGTTTTGAAGTGGCAAGAAGTTCCAAGAATCCTTTCTTGATAAACACAACGGTGAGGACGTATTTAGTAAGGTCAAACAACCCACTCAAATACCAACTTTTCTTTAAGTTGAATAGAAGAATTTAATTTTACCCATTGAGGTACCGACTTCAGAGTCAAAGGGTCGAGTTTCCAAAACATGGCGATATAGTCCAGTTCAGCAGCTCAAAAAAGCTCTGGGTAAGATTTTTAATTTACTGAAACCTAAAAAGTTTGTTGGGCACCACCCAAATACCGATCAGGGTCCATCGTTAGTTATTTTAAAACAATTGCGGCTGGGTGGGTAGTGTGTCAAACTTAAATTTTCCTAAAGTTTAACTAGAAAATAACAATTTTCTAACTTTCAGGCACCATGCAATACGTTCATGTTCGTCAGCGCAAAGACTTTCCCATATCAGTCTATATTTGTGCCAATGCAACGGTCAATAAAGACTTTCTAACTGTTGGATAGCTAGGCCGACTAACTATCCAGAACATCAATTTACTAGAGATTTAGGCAAGCGAACACATTTAACAGCACGGGAGTGTTCAAAAACCCACGGTTACTAACTGCGTTTTTATGGGTGCCATTCAGTGCACTATTCGGGACCCACAACATAGTAATTTCAAAAACCGTGTTGACCAACGTAAAAAAGCCACGAATTTTAAATTTGATTAAACCTAAAATGGAAAATAATAATTTTCGAATTTGTGAGCACCACTTAGGTGCCCGTCTGGGAAGCCACCATTCAGAGCTCTCTAAAAACTAACGTAAGAAGGTCATGCGTAATAGTAATAAAGCCCCTAAAGCGCCCAATTTTTTGGCAATTCAACAAGCTTGACCCTATATAAATTATCAAGGATTAGGATATATATCTCGGTAGCCTAGGAAATTCAGAGCCACAGTTCAACTTCCGTCGTTACCGAAAATTATGAAAAACTGTACTCACTGTTCTCCTTTACGATTTCAAATATATTCACCAATGGGTTCTAGCAAAGATATACTTCTTGTAAGGAACAGTAGTACCTACTAACTTTTGGACGTCAATCGACGTGATAAGGCGAGAGCCAAGAGTCAACGTAGGACAAGTGTTTACTAAAGGTGTCACCGGTATAGGACCAGAATGAGAATAGCCATTGAACCTGAGTGAAGAAAAAAATACTTCTAAATAACCTTTGTGCTTTAAGCACAGGTATGCACAGTCGGGGGGGGGGGGGGGGGCGTTATTCACTCAGATAATGGATTCTAGCAGCGATATACTTCTTGTAAGGAACAGTAGTAGCTACTAACATTTGAACATCAATCAACTTGATGAGACGAGAACCAAGAAGGAACGTTGGCCAAGTATAGTAAAGGTCTCACCGGTACAGGGCCAAGCTGAGAATAGCCCTATGGTGAACCTGAGTGAAGCAAAAACGACTTCTAAAAGCCCTATACCGTTTGACCACGCAACGACCTTTCGTGTTTTAACCACAGATTCACACGGACGGGGGGGGGAGTATTTACTCAGACAACCCGTCGTTGTATTTTAGCCTTCCTCCCGTAACCAGACACTGTGGGAGTGGACGGTTCATCCCGAGGCCTCATGAGACCCACAGTGGAACTATTGAAAAATTTGCCATTTTCCGTGGTTTACGAGTTTTTAATTCCCAAAGACTTGGTGGTGCTTCTCGAATGAAACAATTGCCAATTGCACAATTAGTTTGAGATAGACAGGGCAATTTTCACCAGGAATGGCGTCTGGTCTGAACATTATTCCGTTCTTATCCAACTTAGCTGATGATAATTGCACGTAATTTCTACGCGCCTCGAGTAAAACGTTTTGACTCTACAGAAAGCAGTCAACTTGACTCGTTTTTATCTGAGGCGATATCGGTACTACTCTGTGGCCTGCGGGGTTGATATCTATCTCAAAGCTGCTTCCCAATAACACAAGAAAACTGAAAACTTACAAAGATGTGATCTGCATTTTTGTAACTCGATTTATCAGAAAGTAGCACAACTTTTCAGAAGGCGTGGGGTACTCCGGCACCCCAACTGCGTTCTTGGGTCAAATTGGATTACGATGTGTGTAATTTCACATTACCTTGTAAAAAGGGGTCGTCAAAAAAATGCGCTTGTGTTGGAAATAGAATCATTGAGTTCCATAGTTACGCACTTCAACTTTCTATCCGATAACCTCACCGGCGACCATTACAAAAGAGAAAAAAAGTTTTATTTTACAAAATAATAGCATTTGACGTTTTCATTAGCTTACAATAGAGTAGTAATTAGCTTTATGGTCTTTCTAAAAAAAACGTTAAAAGTAAAATATGACTTGAGGGTGCAACTATCATTTACCGTGCCATTTGAACCTTTAGATGATGTTATACAATTTTCACCAAGTTGTACAATCAACATTAACGTTTTAGTATTATAATTCCAAAAACGTTAGCTGTAATAACATTTAAGTGAGTTTCATTATGCATCTTATTGCCCTTTATACTTTGAAATGGTATTGGAAATTGAAAAAAAACGTCTAAAAGCGCGATCTATTCCCACAAGTGTTTAATTATTAACAGCAATTAAACAGGTAACGATACACGAAAAAATTATTAGAAAAAAAAATATGTACGAGTTCTCGTGTAAACTTCAAGAATTGGAAGTTTTTCAAACACTACTTTAAGTTTGTGGATGATTGGCTTTCGCTGCCCTTGGGCATTCCAAACCAAACTGAATTAGCTTTATTGGAGTTCCGACAGCATCGATGTTCATGTTATTAGCTCCACTAGATTGCTGATCTATTTATCTAAGAAAACACGTGACTCACCTGAAGTTATATATATATTTTTTTTAAAGAATAAATACGCGAAATTAGGTAATATAGAGATGTTTTTAAATTAATAAAGACGTTTAAATAGTCGAGGGTTATTTAGACCATCCATCAAGAGCATAATGCAAGAGGTGACAAAGTGTTCACGCGAAGGGGCTTTTCGTATAAAAGCTTCACTTGGAGCCCTATTCATCAACGGCTCTATGTTTAGAATAACGTTCTATCGGCCCCTTTTACTTCTTACAACCCTACTTACGTTAGATTACGTTATCTCGAGGATAACACAAGATTTTTATTTTTAAACGACACTATCCGGCGTCATATCTCGCAACACTTGATAATTTGTATGCATAATCCTACGCGGAGTAATTCTGTTAGGTGTTGAAGAGAAAAATATATATATTTTTAGCATCATGCATGTAAAACTAAAAGAGAACTAAATATAAATTGCTAATTCGATTGCTTGTGGCCAGAATATACAGTTTTACAATTTCAATTTAGCCTCATTTCTATGCAAAGTGACCGTAGCCGGCTTGAATATTACCAGTCCCTTTATGTTCTCATAGTTTTACTATCCTTTTGTGTGCTTTAGAAGTCCTTTTTGTGAGTGAAAACGTGTAAAATATCAGGATCAAGCTGTCGCATCCAGTGTCTAAAAACCTTTGTAAACGTAGTCACAACTGTTCGCCATAATGACGCTCTTGTCAAATTGTCATGTATCTAACCAATTACTTTTATTTGTTAACTTTTTTTGTCTTTACTACCATTCGTTATTTTAGGAAAATATATAACAGACCTTAATACTTTCCTAAGGGAACTATGAATAATTTAATTTTTATCGTGTGGATCTACCGCCATTTTATACTGTTAAACTTGTACGACAATTCTTCTTCTTTCAAACTTTTCCAAATTAACAAACCGTTATTTTCAGCTTTCTAACTCTTACCTTTACCAACTCACTTTGAAATCGTGCTAATGCTAAACGATTAGATTAAATGATGGCCAGTATGTAGGACTGAATGAAAATTGCGAATGAGTACTAAACCAACGGTCTGCCAACTACCAAGTTGGGTGTTTGCTATTTTATCTATTTTTCGCTTATAACTCAAAAAGTATGCACTTTATGAGAAAAATGTTTTTATATGAAAAGAAAGCACATTAAATTACGTACAAAGTATATATCTTAGGTTTTTTACGTCAGATAAAAGGTTTAGCCGCTACAGCGTGTTTAAAAATTTTAAATTTTAAATAATTATAAATTTTAAAATTTGACAAAATTCTAAAATCGGCCAAAAACTGTTTGATCGCTGATAACTCAAAAACTACACACTTTATGAGAAAAGTACTTCTATATAAAAATGAGTAACATTAACGTACCTACAAATAATGTATCTTAGATTTTTTGCTCAAACGCGCCGTTTAGGCTCTAGAGCACGTTAAAGTTTGACAAAATTCTAAAATCGGCCAAAAACTGTTTGATCGCTGATAACTCAAAAACTACACACTTTATGAGAAAAGTACTTCTATATAAAAATGAGTAACATTAACGTACTTACAAATAATGTATCTTAGATTTTTTGCTCAAACGCGCCGTTTAGGCTCTAGAGCACGTTAAAGTTTGACAAAATTCTAAAATCGGCCAAAAACTGTTTGATCGCTGATAACTCAAAAACTACACACTTTATGAGAAAAGTACTTCTATATGAAAATGAGTAACATTAACGTACCTACAAATTATGTATCTTAGATTTTTTGCTCAAACACGCCGTTTAAGCTCTAGAGCACGTTAAAGTTTGACAAAATTCTAAAATTGACTAAAAAACTGTTTTTTCGCCCATTACTCAAGAACTACGTACTTTGTGAGAAACGTGCTTCTATGAAAATAAAGCACATCAAATTAGCTACAAGGTATATCTCTCAGGTTTTTCCCTCAGATGAATGGGTTAGGCGCTAAAGCACATTACAGGTTGACAAAAATTCGAAAATACGCCAAAAAACTGTTTTATCGCTCATACCTCAAGAGCTAAGCGTTTTATAAGCAAAGTGCTTCACTTCAAAAGAGTCTGCCACCACGTAGGTTGCACTTAAAGCCGTCTAGCCCAATAAATCTACACAAAAAATTCAATTTTTTAGTATAAAACATTTTTCTTGTACTCTATGTTTTCATTTGACCACCAAAAATCCACCCTTCTCGAGACCCTATACTTCAATGCGCTCTAGCGCCTAAACTGTTCGTTTAACAAAAAAAATTCAAAAAAGAGAACCTGTAGAAAAATCAATGTACTTTATTTTCCTTTATACTATTTTTAAAAGCGTGTAGTTTTTGAGTTATGAGCGATAAAGCTGTGTTTTGACCGATTTTTACATTTTTCTTCAACTTTAACGCGCTGTAGCGCCTAATCTACTTATCTGAAGGAAAACTCCTAAGAGAGATAATTTATTAGAAATTCAATGCACCTTATTTTGTTAAATATTTTCATCTAAAAGTGCGTAGTTTTCAAGCTATAACCGAGAAAACAGTTTTTTGACCGATTTTTAATTTTTCTCCCAATTAACGCGCTCTAGCGCCTAATCCGTGTGTCTGACAAAAAACAGCTAAGAGAGATAATTTATCAGAAATTCCATTTAATTTATTTTTGTGTTAAAATCGTTCCTATAAAAGTAAGTAATTTCCGAGTTATAACCGATTAAACAGTGTTTTGACCGATTTTTACATTTTTCTCCAACTTTAACGAGCTGTAGTGCCGAATCTATTTATCTAAAGGAAAACTACTAAGAGAGATAATTTTTAGAAATACAATACACTTTATTTTTGTTTAGAAATACTTTCATCTAAAAGTACGTAGTTTTCAAGCTATAACCGATAAAACAGTTTTTTGACCGATTTTTAAGTTCTCTCCCAATTTAACGCGCTCTAGAGCCTAGTCCGTGTGTCTGACGAAAAACAGCTAAGAGAGATAATTTATCATAAATTTAATTTAATTTGTTTCTGTGTAGAAATCGTTGCTATAAAAGTAAGTCATTTTTGAGTTATAACCGATAAAATAGTGTTTCGACCGATTTTTGTATTTTTTTCCAACTTTAACGCGCTGTAGCGCATAATCTGTTTGTCTGAAGGAAACCAACTATGAGAGAATTTATCGAAAATTAAATGTTGACTATTTTTAGACACAAGCACTTTTCAATGAAGTGCGTAATTTTCAAGTTATAAGCGAAAAACTGGAAAAGTGCACAAATCCACACTTCTCGAACCACCCCCAAGTTAATGCTGCCATTTAGAAGCGGCAGATAGTCGGTTTGATTACTAATTTGCAATGTCATTTCAGTCTGAATCGTTAAAGATTTTCTACTGCATCGTTTAGTATTAGACTATTATGGTCTGGCTGTGGCCGATGAGATCAAATTAATAAGATCAAAGTGGGCCAAAATGGACAAGTATTTCGTGAATTCATTCATCATCGTTTAGAAATTAGCAAATATGCAAAACAAAAATACAAACTGCAATTATGCTGCAGATGTTAAAAGATTAAATTTCCAACTTAAAGCTTAAAACTAAATAGGGTTAGTTTAATGGAAAAGGCATTTCGTATTCAAAATAACTTTGAGTTAGGGTCGTTGTTTAGAAATTAACGCTAATATGTCTAAATAAACGAGTATTTTGAATAATTACATCGCAGAAAAGCAAAATTATTGTAGCTTTAGCTTGAATTAGTTGTCGGATTATGCCAGTCAAAGTCAATCATCGCAACGTTATTAGAATTGATGATAATGAAATTATATTATACCGTTTGTGCGCCCCCCACGACATATATGTACTAATGAAAATTTACTGATTAATTATCGATTTGTATTTTTCGCTACTTACAACTTCATCCTTGGGCGGTTAGAAAATTTAATTTAATTAACAAAAAATCGTTAAGCCGCGAATTCGGGCGGTTGAACCACGGTCTAGTAACGCATACGGCAAGGGATGGGATTAAATAAAAGGTAAATTAGTTAATAAAGAACAATTAGTTTTGGTAACGACAAGAAAATTACGTTTAACCACCTTCAACCTTGACCTGTTGAATAATCTGAATTTGTTATGTTTACCTACGCGATGGTAAATATTTGATTACGTTTAGAATTTCACCATTAGCCCCATACAGATTACATAAATTACGATGCTTGTGTGCTCGTCAAGGGATGAGTTCTAAAATATCTATTATAGAAATGTACGAGAACTTGTTGAACGTTAAGTTTAAAGATAAGACTATAGTTTAGCGCAGACGGCCTTTTTGAAAGCGCCCCCTAATAAGTTCCATAAAGAATTATCCAATATCGTCGAAGCTAGTGCATCCTGTACTTAAAAGATGCATCCATTATTTATAAATAGGTAATATTTGACATAATAATATTACGAGCCCTTATTTCACCGACAGCCAACTGACTGTCTGACCCAGTTTCTCTATTTATTATCCGCTCAGCTGTCGGACTGAGTGCTTCACTTCCTCCCGTTCTGCTCGTCCCTCGTTACAATTTATGTATAAACGAGTAGTGCATCTATTACTTCATATCCGATCTATAATAAAATTGACCGCCTCTTACGCTTACTAGTACCAACATCTCAATTTCATGCGGCGACTCGAGACAAGCGTGGTGAGCGCTGGTGGGTACGTCTGTCCGTATGTTTTTTTACCTGCTCTTCTCTCTCTTAGTCTATCAATATCCTAAACGACAAATGGATTGAAGATAGATCGCAGAAGTGGAATCGCAGTGGAGAGAATCCTAGAATGTTCTGTAGTGACTCCGGACTAACGTGAGTACGCGTGAAACACAAGGGGATTGCAACGACCGAGGTAGCTTAGCGCGACACCATGAAAGCTCGGGTCTACAAACACCTAATGTGTGCCAAATTGGTATCTCCGACGCGATGAGTCAGCAGTGCTTCCAAATCCAACTACCACACATGTTCGCAGCCTTTTGCCGCCCTAGGTGGGGTGGAGGTCTAAAAAACAATCGCAAGAATGGAAAACGCAGCCCGAACCCATGCACATACATGTGGTATCGAAAGGAACAAACGATGAACTAATGTGAGCACGCCTGAAATACAAAGAGCAAAGATAGCTTAGTGGTCAAAGCCCCCGGCGCAAAACTGTAACAGCTCGGGTTCGATCACCAATCTCAGTTGAAGTGTATTCCATAGATTATCCGCGCACGTCTCAGACGCCTATCGTCTACAAACACCTAACGAGCGCCAAATTGGCGACCCCGCCATGATGAGTCAGCTGTGCCTCCGAATCCAACTATCGCACTCACTTACTCGCGGCCTTTTATTGTCCTAGATGGGAGAGGAAGGGGCACCAGTCGTAAGAACGGAAGACGCAACCTGGTTCCATCCAGACACACAAAGTATTTAGATAAACGACGTCTCTGAAAGGAGAGTAATGTAGCGACTCAAGACTAACGTGCGCACGAGTATAATAAAGAGAATTGCAGGGACTGAGGTAGCGTAGTGGCCAAAGTCCCGTGGACATAGTGGAGACTCTAGTGCGATCTCCGATCGCGATCAAAGTTGCTGCCTTGCATTATCAGCGATTATTAGACGTCTAACCGTCTACTACCACCTAACGCATACTATATTGGTGACCTCCCGACGTGGTGAGTCAGCCGGGCTCCTGAATTCAACTACCGCTCTACATTAGTTAGGTGGGGCGGGGGGGGGGGGGGGGGGGGGGGGTCACTGAAGACACAGCTCGGAGGCACTCACGGTAACGAGACGAACAACGTCTCTGTAAAGGAATGTACTGTAGTGACTCCGGGCTAACGTGAACACGCGTGAAGTTTAAGAGAATTGCTAGGACCGAGGTAGGTTAGTAGTCAAATCACTCAGCGCGACACCATGGAGACTCGGGTTTGATCTCCGATCGTGGTCCAAGTTTATCCCTTGCCCGTCTGCCGTCTACGACCACCTAACGCACGCTAAAAAGAGACCCCGACATGATGAGTCAGCTGTGCTCCCAAATCCAACTATCGCACTCGCATGTTTGCCGACTTTCGTCGCCCAAGATAGGGGGGGGGGCAACGGTTGTAAGGAACGAAAGACACAATCCGAGCATACTCATGGTATCGAAACAAACGACAGTTTTGGAGAGGAGAGTACTGTAGCGACGGAGAGCTAACGCGATCACGCGTGAATTACAAGAAAATTGTAAGAAACGGGGTAGCTTAATGTCCAAAGCTCTCGGAGCAACACTGTGAAGACTAGAGTTTGATCCTCGATCGCGGTCAAAGTTTGTTCCTTGAATTATCAGTGCATTTCAGATATCTACCGTTTATCCCCAATCCAACCACCGCACTCGAATGTTTGCTGTCGTTCATCGCCTGGAGTAGAAACCATTGGGTACGCAGATGACGGACTACTAATAGTCAAGGGAAACAGCAGAGCACAATTGGAAGAAAAGGGAACTGAAGCTATTGGCAAAGTTTTAAAATTGACCAAGAAGGCGAAGCTGGAGCTATCCCAAGAAAAAACAGTAGGCCTTATGTTGAAAAGGAAGTTGAACAGCGAAAGGCGACCTAGGATAAGGTTAACAGACAGAATAATTAAAGTTGTCTCGGAAGTAAAGTACTTGGGGGTCACGATCGGTGAGGGAATCAAGTTTTCCAAGCACTGCGAAGAAGTGGCAGAAAATGCAATGACAGCATATTGATCGCTGCTGTCGGCGGCAAAAGCAAATAGGGGCTTCAAGTTTAGACAGTTGAAAATGCTATACAAGGGGATGGCCGAATCTGGGGAGAGTCGGTAAATCAAAAGACAATAAATAAGCTAATGAGCAAACAAAGACTAATGCTGATAGGGATGGCAGGTGCCTACAGAACAGTCTCACACGAAGCAATAAGAGTGATAACCGCAGAAATACCCATAGACCTTAGAATTAGGGAAATAGTGCAAAACCGGACCGACAAAAGGAATGGAATCGAAGATAGGAAAATGATCACAGAGAAGAAACGATGGGAAAGTGGCAAAACAGGTGGGACAGGGCTCCTACTGGAAGAGAAACCTACAAATACTTCGAAAATATAAAGCAGAGAATCGAAAGAGAAAAGACGGTATACGGGATATTATCAGACTCAATTTCTCTCGGGGCATGGAAACTTCAAGGCAAAATTGGAGTACTTCGGATTAAAGCCAGAAAGAACATACACGCGTTGCCAAGTGCCAGAGAACGCAAATCGCGTTCTCATGAATTGCGAAAATTACAAGATTCAAAGAGAACCGTTGAGAGTATTAATTGAAGGTGAGGGCCTCCCCTGGCAACAGGAAAGTATTACGATGAATGACCGAACTTATCAGCAGTTTTATATTACAGCAAAAGAAATCCTCAAAAAGAAAGAGGAACTAGAGGAACTAGAAAACAGGGAGGAGGATGGGTAGAACCCATCGGGCACTTGTTTGAGGGGCAAGGATGATAAAGAGAGGAAATACAGAGAAGGCAAATGAACAGCGGCCTGGCTTATAAGTCATAGACTTGACAGCCAGGGGTGGAGGGGGGTCCGCGGGGTATATCCCCAAACAGGTGTGTCGTTCATCGCCCTAATGGGGCATAAGAACCGGATACACAGCCCGGACACACTCATGGTATCAAAACAATCAACATCTCTGAAAAGGGGAGTACTGTGGCAACTCCGGACTAACGTGAACACAGAGTGCACTACAAGAAAATGGCCGAGGTAGCTTAGTGGCAAAGCACTCGGCGCGACACCGTGGAAACTCGGACTCTGATCCCCGATCGTGGCCCAAACTTTTCCTTTGTACGTCTACCATCTACGATTACCTAACGGTGCTAAAGTCCATTTCACGAGAAATTAAGAGACAAACTCCACCTTCTCGACTAAAACACTAGAAGTAACCTACGTTTGTAGACTGTTGCGCGTACATTGACATCTATCTAAAATTTTAAAAAGGGCAGTCGGCTCGATTCGAGTTGAGTTCGGTGAAAATTGTCCCTCCGTAACCTCCGGGCCACTTACCGAAAAATCGACATGTCTAAAAGTAGTCCAATTACGAGAAAATGAAACCCGGATTAGAGATTTTGTCAAAGGCACTAAAGACGACGAAAAAGGTATAACGAAAAATAAAATGAAAGTGACAGCCACTTTAAAAGGGACCGAAAAATTTATAATTTTAAATAAAAATTTGAAAACTGCTAAAAACACCAGAGATAAAAAATGTATAAATTACATTATAGATTTGGGTAGATTTCTCCACAGTTTTGTATCAATCCGCCCGAGGGATAGATTCGGAATCCAATCTATACTGATTAGTTAATGATGAAAATAAAGCTCGCCAACGAAACGGTACAGTTTTGTTACGAAAACATTATTTGTTTCATTTTGTCGTTTATCGTAATTTGTTCCGTGTTCCGCGAGCCAACCAACATGTATTTTAATTCCACAACCATTATTTAGTCAAACATTAGATATAATTCTAAAATGTTCTCTTTTATACGTTCGCGGGAGAAAAGAAGAGATTGTAAAAAAAAACAATTTCAACTTATTGTAACGCATTAAACAAAATCGTGTGAATAGGTTAGTTATTGTGCGGGGTTAGTATTGTTATGAAAGTACTACTGAGAGCTATAAGGGTTAGTAACGGGGGTCGCAATAGGCAATTCAGGTTGGAGGCAGATATTCAAACAGTGCTATTTCCGGACCATTACCAAGGAAGCAGTCAGTTCCGGTGAAAGATAAAGGAGAATGTCCACGTAGATTTGAAAATGGAGTATCTCATTTCGCACACCGTTACTTCTCAAACTTGCAAAAGTTTTACTTTCAAAGACGTGGTCATTTTAACGTTTAAGTGTTGAAAAGCCGCACACGGAAGTGAAATTTGGGCGATTTCAAAAATCGCAGGCCTACTGCGATTCAATTATTTGCTTTTAAAAAACCACCCGAGGTTGTTCGATCTGAGTTTGTTTAATTGCGTATCGACGTTCGAGTATAAATTTTTATAGGAAGTTAACTGTTGGTAAAGGCGCTGTAAATTTTACTTTTGGGTCGAAAGAGCAAACTCGCTAGAAAGTGGAACAGTTTCGAGTCACAAGCAGATCGTAAAAGGTTATTACAGTTGGGATTTTATTTTTTTGGCCTTTCAAAAAAAAAGGTTCTTTTTGTTTATATTGGACATTATACATCTTTAGAGGGCCGTTTTGTTATTAAAATGGGCTTTCTTTGATATCTGTATTTTTAAATTACTTCGAAATAACGAAATACAATTTTAAATTAGAGGAAATTGACTTTTCAGCAATTTACGTCTGCTAACGGTGTTCAATTATTATTGGTTATACAACAATAATTGCTCGTTGAGGTGTAATGGTAATGAACGATTTTGAACTGATTATGTGTTTATTACAATGCTTTATTGACGCACTTCATTTATAAAATATGGGCCACGAATAGGCGTGTAGTAATAGAGACTAATACCAAGGGGTAATGATATTGAACTACCTTAAGCACTTTTCACACACAAAAAGAAAATCCATAACCAGAGCCCCAAAAAATTATTATCTGCCCGCAATAGCCCAAAATTTGACTTCAGAGACGCTTAAGAGGCCCAGTCGGCTCAGTTGAAGCTGAGCACAGTCCAAATCGTTCCTAGTACACCGCAACTGCTAGGGCACAACGCCACTGTAAAAAATGGGGTTGTAAGTTTCAAGAGGGACAAATCCGCCATTAATGATGAGAAGAAACCTGAAAATACGTCCTGAAGACGTATTTGTCCTACGGCCCATTTCACTTCTACAAATAGGTTCAGAAATACTTAAATGCCGAAGAGAACCGAAAGTATCGTGCGCTCTATTTCAGTACAAAGAGGCTGTGGAAGACGAAATATTTTTGGAGCCGAAAGCCGAGTCGAGAAAATGCTGAATTCGTTGAATTGTTGAATATTCAGTAGTTTGATTATCAAAATTTCTACAAGACTGGTTATTGTAGGTAATTATTGTAATAATCCCGAAAGTAAAATCATATTTTCCTTTTTATAACAGCATTTTGCAGTTGATACGTATTTTACACGCTCATTGAAAATTTACATAATTCCAGTTCTTTAAAAACATAAATAATTTAATATACCATTATTTCCATTTACAGTTCGTTAATTAAATTTAATTTTTGCATAACTCGAGTCCTTGCAAAAATGGCACGTAATTTATAACCATACAATGACCACCCTTTTTGTTGAATTTCAAAAAATTTCCCTCCATGCTAAATGGTCGCTGCAACACTTTTAAGTTGTTGTAGCTGCACCGGGGAGCCGTGGACCGAACGTTGATTTTTCAAATTTTCTGTACCTCTCTAGAACGGCTAATGCGAGCCAATTTCTCAAAAAATTAGAAACGAATTGAGCGAGACAAGAAGAAAAACTAACAACCTGGCGTTCTTAAAATAAAAACCTTGAATTGTATCATTTCTATTTTTATTCATCAACAATTATTTCAAAAAAAGTAGTATACAATTACAAACTTCATTTAAAAGCATTAAAAATTAAAACTTCTGAATTTATAAAGTACCAATTACTTTATAATAGTAGTAAAATTAGAATTTACACGAAAAGTTTTGTGAAATAAAAAATTTAGAGCTATTCCCTCTGCTATTAGTTTAACAACTACCTACCTTTTGATCACTACCGTTTTTAAACGAGAGTTCAAACTATTTTATTTCGATGAGTTGTTATGTTATAGGTCACCCAAAAAAATGCTTTTTTTCTCGACCAGTTAGTAGAGGAAAGGGTGGCGCTGTCGATAAGATTACTTTATGGGAATAACTTTTTCGGCTTAGGCCGAGAATCCGACATTTTAATCTTATCTAGATTATCTCAGGAGAGGGGGAGAGTATAATATGCTCCTGTCACTAGCGAAAAATTTAATGTGCCTAGTTTGTTTTTGTACAGAAGTGCTTTTCTCAAAAAGCGCGTAGTTTCAGAGTTACAAGCTAAAAACTAAAAAAAAGCAGTTTTAAGACGATTTTGTAAATTTCCTGAAACTTTAACACGCTCTAGCGCCTCAACTGTTAGTCTAAAATAAAAAGTCTAAGACGTCTAATTTGTGGATAATTTGATATAGCTTATTTTTGTATAAAAATAGTTTGCCCAAAATGCGCGTAATTTTCAAGTTAGAAGCGAAAAACTGAAAGTATGGCATTTTCGTAACTTTTTGCAATTTGTTTAAGAACACGTCACGCATCAACACGTTTTAGCGTCTAACCCAAACCGTTTGACATAAAAAACCTCGAATACATTCATGATCGGTAGTGAATTTACTTCATTTTTTTATAGGAACTCTTTTTCTCAAAAAGTGCGTAGTTTCTGAGTTATAAGCGAAAAACTAAACAAACAGCTTTTTGATCAATTTTGTAATTTTTGTCAAACTTTCACGCGCTCTAGCGCCTAAACAGTGCATTTCGAGGAACAAATCTAAGAAATATAATCTGTACAAAATTTGATGTAGGTATGTAGTTTACTTTTGTACGGTAATTAGTTTTTTCAAAGGACATAGTTTCAAGTTATAAGTAAAAAACTACAAAAACAGCTTTTTAACCAATTTTGGAATTTTCGTCAAACTTTGACGCGGTTTAGCGCCTAAGCGGCGTGTTAAAAGAAAAAACCTAGGAAACATAATTCGTAGACTATTTTATGTAGTTTATTTGTGTACGAAGATTCTTTTCTTTAAAAGGGCGTAGTTTCCAAGTTATAAGCGAAAAACTAAAAAAACAGCTTTTTGATCAATTTTAAAACTATCGTTAAACTTTAACGCGCTTTAGCGCCTAAGCGGCGCGTTTGAATGAAAAAATCTAAGAAAAGGAATTTGTAGAAAATTGTATGAGTTTATTTTTGTGTAGATGTTCTTTTCTATAAAGTACGTTAGTTTCCGGGTTATAAGCGAAAAACTAAAAAAACAGTTTTTGGACCGATTTTGCAATTTTTGTCAAACTTTAACGCGCTATAGCGCCTAAACAGTGCATTTCGAGGAAAAAATCTAAGAAATATAATTTGTACAAAATTTGATGTAGGTATGCAGTTTACTTTTGTACGCTAATTAGTTTTTTCAAAGGACATAGTTTCAAGTTATAAGCGAAAAACTAAAAAAACAGCTTTTTAACCAATTTTGGAAATTTTTCGTCAAACTTTGACGCGGTTTAGCGCCTAAACGGCGCGTTAAAAGAAAAAATCTAGGAAACATAATTCGTAGAATATTTTATGTAGTTTATTTGTGTACGAAGGTTCTTTTCTCTAAAAGGGCGTAGTTTCCAAGTTATAAGCGAAAAACTAAAAAAACAGCTTTTTGATCAATTTTGAAACTATCGTTAAACTTTAACGCTCTTTAGCGCCTAAGCGGCGCGTTTGAATGAAAAAATCTAAGAAAAGGATGTTCTTTTTTATAAAGAACGTAGTTTCCGAGTTATAAGCGAAAATATAAAAAAACAGTTTTTGGACCGATTTTGCAATTTTTGTCAAACTTTAACGCGCTCTAGCGCCTAAACAGTGCATCGCAAAGAAAAAACCAAAGAAATATAATTTGTAGAAAATTTGATGTAGTTTATTTTTGTATAAAAATTATTTTCTCTCAAAGTGCGTAGTTTCCGAGTTTTAAGCGACAAACTAAAAAATGAGCTTTTTCACCAATTTTGAAATTTTCGTTAAACTTTAACGCGCTTTAGCGCCTAAACGGAGCGTTTGAACAAAAAAATTTAAGAAAGATAATTTGTAGAAAACTTTATTTGCTTTATTTTTGAATCAAACCATTTTCCTCTAAAAGTGCGTAGTTTCCGAGTTACAAGCAAAAAACTAAAAAACAGCCTATTGGCCAATTTTAGAATTTTTATCAACTTTGACGTGCTTTAGCACCTTAACGGCGAGTTTGCGAGTTTGAAGGAAAGAACCTAAGAAACACAGTTCGTAGAAAATTTGATTTAAGTACCTTATTTTTGAATAGAACCACTTTCCTCTAAAAGTGCGTAGTTTCCTAGTTATAAGCGAAAAACTAAAAAACAGATTTTTAACCGATTTTGAAATTTTTGTCAAACCTTAACGCGCTCTAGCGCCGGAACGGCGCTTGTACTTCACACCTTATTTTCCGCGCTTGATAGAGGAGGACGGATCCATTCTTCGAGTAGGCTTGGTTGATGGTAAACATCGAGCAGCAGCTCTGCCAGGTGCGCTCTGTGGATGGTGACTAGAATACAACATTTACCAATTTACATTTAGTGCAAAAGGGGTTGGAATGCGATCCTCCAAGGTGTTAGATTGTAGGTCTGGGACACCCGCTCTTCTACACATGGTGTGTTGATGGTAACCCTACCTGCCTTCCACGCCATTTCAGTTCAGTTTTGAAGCTCCTGCCTTCTACCACCAGCAGAGAGGTACAAAATAATTAATAATCTCCTTCTGTCCTACTCTTCTACTGATTCTATTGTACCTTTCTATTTTGAGCTTCAAGACAAAGCGTTAAGATGATAGTTACTAAGTTACTACCAATCTGTTAGAAAAAATTTTTTAAATACATTCTAATAAAACCTCCTCTTCAGTAGCGTACATTTCAAATAAATGTAGTGGATGGCAGGGCTGCGACGCGTAACAAACGTGATATATTCAAAGGGCATCCATCCTATAGAAATAACTATTGCATGCTCAGTTGTACGTAAATATACTAAAGTTTAATTTATGCCATTGTAGTAGATATAAAGAGGGGCGTTGCATTAAAATCGATAGAAAAATAAGTAAGAAAGTTGCTTTTGAAGTTTATATTATGCATAATCAATGATTAAATACGTATTGCGAGTAAAATAGAAATTCGCCTTTGTTGTCGTCTCTATCTGTTGGTTTTATTCTTACGACTTGGAAGTAAAGATTTCGAGAAGAGAATTTTATAATGTATGTAATAGAAAACATGAACACCGGTTGGTAGCGTACGCCGTATCCGATAAAGACTCATAAATATCACATTAGTGGCTCATCGGTTCTCTGACTACGATGCGCAGCGCGAACATTACTTGCTCGTTTACCGCAGCTTCTCCACAAAAACCGAGTGCGGCCGTTCCGAAATGGTTATGCCTATCTTAAGCTTTCTGGATTATACGACATCGTCTACCTTATTACGAACGATCTATAAATTCATAAAGGGCGACATAACTATACCGAATTAAACGACCGTATAATTGTTACGATAAAAAGAAGAAAATTGAAATTTTCCTATTCGAAGTGGCGGAAAAGGAGTTTGTGTGCGAGCTCAAAGGAACCACACCGTATAGGGGTTAGTTTTATCGGTTTCACGCAAAAAGATTTTTTCACTTGTTTATTCTATGGAAGAATAAATTCGGCGGTAACGAGAAAAAAGAGAAAATTTTCGCATATGTGTTCACATGTGTTCTTAATGAGATAACGCATGAATAAATGGCTTCCTATAATTGGATATTATCCCAAAAGCTGTATTGTAAACCCCAAGAGATTTGTTCCCCACTAACTTAACAACCACAAATGCATCCCATTACATTAAATTTAGAATTTTGGTGCTTTGCTAAAGAAGCTCGTTCTCATATTGCGTTTACTAACCTTAAAGCTTTAGTAGTAGTGGGCGAAAACTACCGCCAAATAGTTCATTATTTACTTATATCTTTGATCGAAATCTCCGGTGTAGTGTTTTTTATCGATTTGACTTAACGTTAAGGTCTCGCTTATACTCGCCTCCTTTTACTTTTATTTCTTTTCCGACACACCTCATTTCGATTTGAGGGCAGTTTAAAAATAATAGTTAAAAGTGCCCATTTCGCTACCGCAAATCGTCAGCACTTATCTGACCTCCATCATCGGACATAAAATTTCTATTTACGCTGTTGTCCAAGTTGCGGTTAAAAAATAAAATAAAAATTGCAACGTGCGCGTTTGTTTTCGTACGAGTACGAGTCACTGAATCCGCAGAGACTCGGCGAATTGTAAATATTTCAAAATGTGTCCCAAAAGAGACGCCTGCCCTACACCAATCTCTTGAAAACGTTTATTCCGGATATTAATTAACAAAATAAGAAGCCAGGATGGTCGAGCTGCTAAGAGAATTCGGAGTCGAATCCGTGAGTTCTTGGTTCGAATCCGGTTGGCACCTCCAGATTAGCTGTGCCGCCTTAGTCGAGGTAATTCGGAGCCCACCTAAAGCTGTAGCTGTAGGCGCTAAGGTAAAACCGCAGTAGTTGGCCGAACGTAAACAAAATTAAACAAAACGATCCAAATTTCTAATAAAGGTTGGAACACACGTAAACGCACCGCGCAGTCACGCCGCACCGAGTCCCATTAGTGTCGTTTACTTTCTGACGGGCACGGTGCGGTGGCATAAAGAAAGAGCATGCTAACCAGAGTCGAGGTGCAGAGAAGTATGGTTTCACTAGTTGGGAGTCCCCAAATTTCCGCGCCGAGACCAAGCCGTCACGCCGCATCGACACCGCACCGATCCCAATTAGTTTCGTTCACTTTTTGACGGGAAGGTGCGGTGATATAAAGACTGGCCGTACTAACCAGCTGGAGGAGAGCCACGCAAGTGGTTAGAATACCAACGAGGTGCGGACTAATTTTACTCTAAGTGATCTGTGACTCGGCCGACTCACACGTCGGGGACGGTGCGGCTATGTGTGTCCCCACCTTAAACCGAACAAATCACGCGTTGTACAGAGTAAAGCCTCTTTTAGAGTCGCACATAACCGCACTGCGTCTGACACGCAAGCCAACCAAGAATGAGAGTGGGTTCAAGTGCTTGGAAGGAAAGGTCGAAAGGACTAGGTGCGGGCAAATGCGATTTTACTGAGAGTGATCTGTCGCTCGGCCGACTGCCGGCAGAAGTGAGGTTAAGTGTGTCTCAACCTTAAAGTAGTGCGTTAGTAGAAAACGTACTCTAAAGGACGGCCATACAACCTCAGCGTACCCGACATGTGATCATCCTCCTGTGAAACCAAATTTACCCGCATCTCGTCCATACTCTAACCACTAGCGTGGTACCTGCCCAATTGGTGAGTATGATTTTTCCGCATGTCACCGCACCGTATCCGTAAAAAAGTATACGAAATTAATCGGACTCGGTGCGGCGTGACGGTAGATCTGCGTAGATGTGGGGACTAGCAGATTGTTTAACATTGTGCAGTTCGTTCACCCTATGACGGCCAACTCACGTGTCGGACACGGCGTGGTTATGTGTGTGTACAACACGCGTCCTTTAAACGCACGTCCTAAAACGCGTACGCAAATGAAGGCCATTAGCTATTATAAGAGAAAAACCATTTTTAATGAGATAATTTCAAATTTCTATTGGAAGATATTCTCTAAAAGTGCATAGTTGTCGAGTTATAAACGAAAAACAGCTTCTTGACTAATTTTGGAATTTTGGTCAAACTTTAACGCGCTCTAGCGCCTCGACGGCGCGTCTGATGGAAAAAAACGAAGATATATAATTCGTAGCTAATTTGATGTAATATATTTTTAGTAAAAATTTTTTTACTACAAATGTGCAGTTTTCGAGTTATAAGAAAAAATCTAAAAAAACAGCTTAATAACTAGTTTTGAAATTTTTGTCAAACTTTATTGCGCTCTAGCGGCTAAACGGAGCATCCGAAGGAAAAATTAAAGAAACATACTTGGTAGAAAATTTAATGTAATTCATTTTTGTGTAGAAGTGATTTTCTCTAAAAAGGCGTAATTTCTGAGTTATAAGCAAAAAACTAAAAAAAACAGCTTTTGGAATTTCGGAATTTTCATTTAACTTTAACGCGCTTTAGCGCCTAAACTGTGAGTTTAAAGGAAAAACCCCAAGAAACATAACTTGTAAAAAATTTGATGTAGTATAATTTTTTATGGAAGTTCTTTTCTCTTAAAGTGCATAGTTTCCGAGTTATTAGCGAAGAACTAAAAAAACAGCTTTTTGACCAGACTCGGTGCGGCGTGACGGCCCGGTCTCGGTGCGTATTTATGGGGACTAGTGGAACATTGTGCAGTTAGTTCACCGTATGACGGCCAACTCATGTGTCGCACGCGGTGCGGTTATGTGTGTGCACAAGACGCGTTCTTTAGACGCGCGTCCTAAAACGCGTACGCAAAAGAAGGCTATTGGCCATTATAAGAGAAAAACAATTTCTAATTGGATAATTTCAAATTTTCATTACCTATTGACTCAAAGTATTCAACAGCTTTATTGGTTTGGTTTCTACGACTAAAATGCACTTCGACAAATATTGAATTTGAAATGTTAGTAAGTGGAATAAAGTGGAAAATCCAATATGCGAAATTCTTATATACTGTTTCGTGTAGTTGTCAAGAGAGCATTGGTCTAGATCTATCGGAGAATCGAAGACAGTCTTTTTCTACGGAAATTTGACGCAGAAATCAGAGCTTTATAAATGAAATGTCACCTTATACAGAATTCGAGGGGCTCGCAGCAGCGGTTGTCATCCCTCAACGCCAACGAATATCGCAGTAGATTGGTAAATTCGGATGATTTGTTGTTGTTGACTTTTTACACCGCAAAAAAATGCGAATTTGTGTAAAAAAATATTTTTGGGTGCTCGCACGCGCGAATTTATTTCCTAATTAAATTTTTTAAGGGTAACACCGCGATTACAATTGCACCTTTGAACTGTTGTAGTTATGTAGGAAAGGTCACGAAAGCTCTAGTGCGTGAAATTATGTTGTTGCGCTACTTGAGTCGAGGTTACAAAAGCAAACACTCTAAGGATTTTGATGTAAAATTTATGGTTTCGAATAAAAAAGAATTAATTTGAAGAGCAATATAATAATTAGCGCGTAGGTTAAGTTAATAATGAATGAGTTATTGCTTTTATATTAGTGCCACCCCAAAAGTTCGTGAAGGATTTGTAATAACTTTCTACAAAGCGAAAATTAATTATTACTGAAATGAAGTAAGTACATATTTAATTTTGAATAAGTAATAAAGGAATTAAAATGTCTAAAGTAAGTATTTGACAGCGAATATTTTAAGCTTTCTCATTATTAAAATTAAATTTACTCCGACTTCCTTTTAAAACCACACTTTTAACAAAACAACCAGAAGGAAATTAAGAAAAAAAAGATAAAACAATAGACGATTAAGAGCTTTATTGTTAAAAAATTAATTGAGTCGAATTAAAAATAACGCACTACACTTGGGGCACAGTAGATCCGATCACAATCGTGAATTTAATAAACCGGATAGTTCTGTTATGTCTTCTTGAGCCGACGAATCCGGCTCCTTGATTGACTTCCTGCCTTAGCATACCTATTATTGTAGAAGTAATTTAATTCTTGTATAAACGTTTTGTGGAACGAACCGTTTAGCACTCGAGTCGGCTACGAAAATTCGGCGTGAAACGTTTTATGCGACGATCGATTAAAAAAATTTTCACAAATAAAAATTAATTGAAAATTTAAGAAAATTAATTTAATTAAAATCCTTCCATTATTGGCTCGAGTCGTTGGGATAATTGTTCAAATTTTGTGTTAATGCCAAATTAGTATACGGGTTCTAGATTACTGCTCCATTTTAAATTAGATTATTCAAGTTCATAAAAGTTTATTTAAATAATTAATTGGAAAAAGTTCTTTGAAGTATGGAGGCTAGCGCCGATTACAAACAGGCGCTATAAGCAGTCATTATGTCATTTATTATTCTTTTAAATATCGCAACTACCAAATAACGACCCTTAAATATTTTTTAGTGCCAGAACTTGAGAATGAGAACATCCATTTAAATTTTATTATATTAATAAAATCTCTAGTTATAGAGTCCAGGTGGTTTATCTCATATCTACGGACTTCACGACAATAACAGTTAGTAGGTTATCGCAAAACGCAAGTTTAATTCCAATCTACGAGAGCTGCTAGAAAGCTTCTTAGCTATTTATAATGCGGGAGACAGTGAGCACTTCTACTAAACGGTAAAGTACAAAATTTTTAATGATGCAGGCTGAAAGAACATTGCAAATTAGTAATAAAGCTCACCGTTTGCCACTCCATGGCTCGAGAAAGGTGGGTTTTTTCGCTTATCTTCAAAAACTAAGCAGCTAAGCACTCTTTGCGAAAAGCGTTTTTACATCCATATAAAACTACATCAAATTTCCTATAAATTGCGTCTCTTGGGTTTTTACCTCAAATAAACGGTTTAGGCGCTAAAGCGCCTTAAAGTTTGAGACAAGTTACAAAATTGGCCAAAAAACTGTTTTATCGCTAATAACTCGAAACCTACGCACTTCAAGAGAAAAGTGTTTCTAAACAAAAATAACGCAAATTCAATTTCTAACCAATTCTGTCTCTTAAATTGTTTTGTCAAACCGACAGTTTGACCTTCGAGAACCTTGAAAACCTTCGACAAACTAAAACAATAATTAACAGCTTGAGGGCCGATTTTGAAATTTTCGTAAAATTTTAACTCATTCTAGCGCCTAAGCCGTCCGTCTCAGTAAAAAAACTTAAAAAATATAATTTGTAGAACGCTTATTGGAGTTCATGTTTCGACAAAAATGCTTTTCCGAAAAAGCGCGTACTTACAAAGTTACAAGCGAAAAACTAAAAAAAACAGCTTGAGAGTCAGTTTTGGAATTTTCCTAACACTTTAACACGCTCTAGCGCCTAAACCGTCCGTCTCAATAAAAAAACTTAAAAAATATAATTTGTAGAACGCTTATTGGAGTTCATGTTTCTATAAAAATGCTTTTCCCAAAAAGCGCGTACTTACAAAGTTACAAGCGAAAAACTAAAAAAAACAGCATGAGAGTCAGTTTTGGAATTTTCCTAACACTTTAACACGCTCTAGCGCCTAAACCGTCCGTCTCAGTAAAAAAACTTAAGAAATATAATTTGTAGAACGCTTATTGGAGTTCATTTTTCTATAAAAGTATTTTTCCCAAAAAGCGCGTAGTTACAAAGATACAAGCGAAAAACAAAAAAAACAGCTTGAGGGTCAATTTTGGAATTTTCCTAAAACTTTAACACGCTCTAGCGCCTAAACCGTCCGTCTCAGTAAAAAAACTTAAGAAATATAATTTGTAGAACGCTTATTGGAGTTCATTTTTCTATAAAAGTAAATTTTTTTTCCCCAAAAAGCGCGTAGTTACAAAGATACAAGCGAAAAACAAAAAAAACAGCTTGAGGGTCAATTTTGGAATTTTCCTAAAACTTTAACACGCTCTAGCGCCTAAACCGTCCGTCTCAGTAAAAAAACTTAAGAAATATAATTTGTAGAACGCTTATTGGAGTTCATTTTTCTATAAAAGTAAATTTTTTTTCCCCAAAAAGCGCGTAGTTACAAAGATACAAGCGAAAAACTAAAAAAAACAGCTTGAGAGTCAGTTTTGGAATTTTCCTAACACTTTAACACGCTCTTGCGCCTAAACCGTCCGTCTCAGTAAAAAAACTTAAGAAATATAATTTGTAGAACGCTTATTGGAGTTCATTTTTCTATAAAAGTAAATTTTTTTTCCCCAAAAAGCGCGTAGTTACAAAGATACAAGCGAAAAACTAAAAAAAACAGCTTGAGAGTCAGTTTTGGAATTTTCCTAACACTTTAACACGCTCTAGCGCCTAAACCGTCAGTAGATGAACAATGCCGATTCCGCACCGGAAGTGACGTCACAGCTATCATAAAACTTAATTTGGCGGGAAATTCAAATTTTCAGGCTTGACTGCATGATCGGAAATGACGTCACAGAAAACTTCAACGCCATTTTGTATTTGGCGGTAAATTTGAATTTTCTGGTTTGAAAAAATTGGCGGCCGCAATGTCTCATGGACCAATGTTCCATGCTCCATGGACCATGATTCATGGTTCATGGGGCAATGCCCCATGCTTCAATGTGGTTCTACAGCGGAAGTGACGTCACAGCTATCATAAAACTTAATTTGGCGGGAAATTTGAATTTTCTGGCTTGTCTTCATGGTCGGAAATGACGTCACAGCCATCATAAAACTTTAACGCCATTTTGTATTTGGCGGTAAATTTGAATTTTCTGGTTGAAAAATTGGGGGCCGCAATGCCTCATGGGTCAATGCCCCATGCCCCATGGCCCATGGCCCATGGTCCATGCTTTAATGTCAAGGTAGTTTAACTAATTTTTAGACAAGTGTTTAAAATTAATGTAAAAATAATAAAAAGAATTAAATTAAATGCAATGCAATGCATTTTGCATTCATGAAGGAAAAAATAGAAGTGATGACTCGTTTTCACCTTGATAACAAAGATGACTCATCATAAAAATAACAAAGAATTAAAACAAATTTTTTTAAATAAAATGTGTTTACGTTTATAATTTATACAATAAAGATGACGTATTATAAAAAGAACAAAGAATTAAATAAAAAAAATAAAAGAATTTTGCAATCAAGTGAGTTAAATTAAATGCAATGCAATACATTTCGCAATAAAGTGAATTATTACGCAATAACTAAAAGATAGTAAAACAAAAGATTTTTTTTACTTCGATTATTTATAAAAATAGAATGGAATGTGCTTGTACGTGTTTTAATTGATGTAATGAATAGCTGACGCATCATTTTTGGTACGTTAACATTAAGAAAATAATTCTTTTTTATAATAAAAAAAAATCCTTAAACAAACAGAAATAACATAAAATTGCCTAATCACACGTCGTTGTTGTGGTGGGGAGCTGTTCCATTAGCCAATGTCAAATAACAAAGAATTAAAACAAATTTTTTTTAAATAAAATGTGCTTACGTTTATAATTTATACGATAAAAATGACGTATTATAAAAAGACACAAATAATTAAATTAAATGCAAAGGATTTTGCAATAAAGTTGTTTCATGACTCAATAAAGGAATTTGCTTACACAACATAATTCATGAAGGAAAAAATAGAAGTGGTGACTCGTTATCACCTTGATAAGAAAAATAATTCTTTTATAGATAAATATATAAGATGACACATCAAAAAAAAATAAAAAAAGAATTAAATTAAATGTAATGCAATGCATTTCGCAATAAGACACATCATAAAACTTCTTTTAAGAAGCGTTTAATTGTTTTAAAATAAAATGTGCTTAAGTGCATAATTTATACGGTAAACATGACTCATTATAAAAATAACAAAGAATTAAATTAAATTAAAGAATTTCGCAATAATATAAAACGTATACATTTGATTTGGAGTAATTAGTAATAATTTGTACTCCTAATTTTTGGATAAGTGTTTAAAATTAATATAAAAATAAAAAAAGAATTAAATTAAATGCAATGCAATGCATTTTGCAATAAAGTGAATTATTATGTAATAACTAAAAGATAGTAAAACAAAAGATTTTTTTACTTCGATTATTCATAAAAATAGAATAGAATGTGCTTATTAAAAATAGAATGAATTTGCTTGTAATTCATGAAGAACATAAATGAGATGACTAATCATTTTGTTTTTCACCTTGATAAGAACAATAATTTTTTTTTTTTATAATACCAAAAAAAAAAAAAAAATAAAATCGGGGTCGGAATGCTTCCATGCTCCAATATAGATTAAAAAAATAGCTACCTTAGCGATTTTCCATACTAATTTACTTAAGAAATTATTCAGAACTCTTGTTGCTTAAAGTTCATCATTAATTTGAAATTACATCATCAAAAATAAGTAAAAGGGCTTTAATAAGAAATAAAAAAAAAATTTTTTTTTTCGTTTAATTAAAGTTGTATAACGATTCAATTTCTGCAAAAAAAAAATTGTGCAAGGACCTCATTAATACATTTATATTTTTCGAATAGTTTTTCAGATTGTTCATTAGAACAGAAAACCGTAAATTCGCATCTCTTCTTAATGTTCTCAAGCAGTTTGTACGCATAACCTTTTTAGTAATTTACGTGTTTTTAAAATTATTAGGCAAAAACAAATGCTCCTATAACACCCTTATTGTCATGCAAAATTAATTTTGAATGTCGAAATTTCTGATCAAGAAAAGTATGTGGCAATGATGTTTTGAAACTACCCTTATGATGACTTATATCACTTATGTTTTTATATGTCATCGATTATTAACATTAGTATCATGTTGCCAAATCTATAATTTACTTCTTCTATAATAACTAATAGGTACAAAAATATAGCACATAGATTTGTTTTATGATTTTTCTTTAGTTTAAGATTTGAGAGCGTGGGTGTCTCTATTAGTACTTCGTTTTTTCTGTTACATTAGCAGAAAATAAATCTGGTGTTGACCTGGGAATTATGTGAGGGAATGTACAAAGTACTTATCATAATTTTCATATAATAAAAGTTTAGAAATTGCATGCGCTTTTCTAATAAAACTTAACTTATCACAAAAGACATTATAATTTTGGGGGATATTACGTAAATATATATTAAGTAGTTTATAGAATTTTATTTCCGTATTTAAATTAAATCCAATCAACGAACCACGTGTGGTTCAAAATAGCTAATAGTAATGACAGATCTGTTATTTGAACAAGTTAAAAAAATCAGTTTATTATAATTCGAGTACATATTATTTAATAGTAGTTGAAACTTTGAATAAAAAAGACATCGTGTAAAAAAATGAGTTTCTTAAATAATTGTTTGGATAGTGATGTCGATTCTATCGATTTATTAGAAATGCAATTGGAAAAATACCGTGAAGAAGTTAGAAACAAGGAGAAGCTAGTATTTGAAATTGTTCATTTCAATGATTTGTTTAACATCATTTCTACGGGATTGAGTGCAGTTCGAAATTATATGAGTGTTGTAAAAATTAGGAACTGGAAACAACAGAAGGTTTCCTTTATCGAAGAAGAATGGAAAACCATTGTGTACTATTTACGTTCAATGCTCGAGATTAACGATTTGGAATTTAATAATTCTGATTATAAAATTGTGGTTCTAAAAATAGATGGCATAAATGCGATAGAGATATCTACAAAATGGGGAGTTAACTTGACCTTGAACATGAAATTTGTGTTAGGTTTACTCAACGAGGAAGAAGCGATCTATGAACGTTTTAGAATGTTCGGTGATTTAGATTTTCCAAAATTCTTTTCTAAATTTATCAACACTTTTGTAAACACCTCATCCATAGATAAGTTAGATTTAAATTTGTATTGTTTAAGAGAATCGATATTAATGAATAAAAATAAAATTTTATACGATTGTTATTATAAAGAAAATAGCGGAGAATTGTAGATCTTTAACATAAAATAAATTTTATTGAAAGTTACTACGATTTTTCTTTTTGGTTTGCCTGCTTTGTTTATAAATAAGCACCTCCCATAAGGAAAACATTCAGGCCTGACACCTTTCGTTAACCGAAAATCAAAGAATGTAGGTACCTTAGCGATTTTCCATGTTAATTTACTTAAGAAATTATTCAGAACTCTTGTTGCTTAAAGTTCATTCATCCTTCATTTTCTCTGTGCAAATCAGCATAAAATGTATTTTCCGGTGTTGACATAACGCATCTTTAGATGTATAGAGAAATAGTTGGTATTTTTCATTACACCTTAAATGCTTTTTAACAAAAAAATTCAGTAGGTACGCTTTGTAATTGCACACTAAAACTGAGTATGGATAACAGGATAATATAAGTCTAGTAATTTTTTAATTCATTTTAATTTGCTTATATCTGCATCTTTGGATGTACAGAGAAAAATTGGTATTTTTATCAAAACTTAGGTGCTTTTACCTATCAAAAATTTCAATAAGTACGTTTTGTACTTGCATAGTAGTATTTTCACTAAATTATCTTCCGGTGTTGACATGGCAAAAAAAAATGCCGAGTTCAAATACCAACTTAAAGTATGAAATACTGATTTGAGAGCGTGGGTGTCTCTATTCATCCTTCAATTTTTTCTGTATACATCAACATAAAATAATTTGTAGTTGTATTTTTACTAATATCTTCCGGTGTTGACATTGGAATTATGCGAGCGATGTACAAAGTACTTATTATAATTTTCATATAGGTAAAATTTAGAAATTGCATGCGTTTTTCTAATGCGATTAATAAAAAAATGTACCATTTACTTATTCAATAGATAAATGAGCATTTCCAAAAAATAAAAAAGAAAGAAAACTGCTTGCTCCATGGTCCATGAGGCTTTGGCAAGGTAGTTTAATCCTTAACTAATGACGTGAGTTTTCTAACGCAAGTATCCTCGTGATGCTTCATAGGTGCAATAGTCTGTTGCTACTATTTTTTCGGTATAAAAAAATTAAATCATATACAGGTGTATAAAATAAGCAATTAATTTGTTTAACCCTTCCGTTAATGTCAAGCCTAAAACACTAAAAAGCGCGAGGTATCCCCAAATAAATAATTAAGTTTCACAATATTTAAATAAATAAAAGTAGCAAAAAGAAAACAATATATTACTTATACAGGGTGTATACAAAAACACCTCACAACGCTTTAGGGTAAACTTGTGAGAAGATATTGGACCGATATAATCTAATTGACCTATTATACAAAAGTGCACCATTGCAAAGTTACAGCTCTTCAAAGTTTGCGTTTTTACAAAAGTATTTATTTTATATCGGAAGAACAGTTTTAAATATGAGTTTAACTCGTCGAACATGTTTTTTTCTCTTATGGAAAGCTATCATCCTACAAAGTTTTAGGGAAAAGACACACTGGAAATAAACCGATCACTGCATCGTTATTATTAACAGTTAAATATCTTTGTAATCTGTCGAAATTGTAAAAATTGACTGCATATGCTGAAGTGAAATTTCAATAAGTTATATTTACTATTATAAACTGAGGGGAACGAGGTGTTGAGAAAAACCATTCTGGTTATCACATTACATTTTATTATAGAAAACAATGGAAACTTAAGGTGGCTATATGCTAGAGTGAGAAAGGTATGTGCTCATTTTGAAAAGTAAGCAACTTTAAGAATAACGACTACTGTTATCAAATAGCTACATTAAAATTGACATAGGCGAATTTATTCTTCAAAACTAAGTCTTAAAGTGAAGATAAATATACAAAGTACGATATGTATATCTCAGAATTTTCATTTTTTATTTAAAAATTGACCAAAAGTGGGTATCTAAAAGCGAACAATTATCCTGACTTTCAGTAAGCATTATCTCTATTTAATATCAACATTTTAATAACAAAATTTAGCTTACATTGTAGCTCAATCTTTATACTTTATTTTTTGTATACATAATTATTTTTTGTAACTTTCTTAGGTTTTGCTGCTCAAGCGCTCCAGTAAAGCACTATTTGCAACATTTATTACATGAGCAAAATCGCCACCTTAAAATAGTAAAAAAAAAAACGATTTCTTAGATATAACATTTTTGTACTTTTTACTTTAAGGGGTACCTTCTATGATTTTTAAGTAACTTAAAATAGTACATTTTACTTGAAAACAGTAAAAATATTAATAATATTTTGAAGATTAAAAAGCCAATATAAAAATAAAAATATAATCTTCAAAATATTATTTTCATTAACAAGAAAGCTAAAAAACTATTATAAAGTAAAAATATTTGAAAAAAAAACAAACGAACTATTTCTAATCATTACAAGTTTTGCACTTTTACTTTAAGAGGCACCTTCTACGTTTTAGGATACTATAATATAATCATAAATTTTTTGTTGTGATCGAAATTAACCTAATACCTTTACATTGATTCATGGGGCATTGCCTCATGGAGCATTTCGGTCCCAATTTTCAGAAAAGGGAAATTCAGATCTATTATTTTACGTTTAATTTATAATTACATAATTTTTCAAAGAATGTGCGAGATGATGTTAAAATTTATTACTTTTAAAGCCACAATCAAATATGACTTCAAAAAAAAATTATTGCAACTATCCTTTTAGAGGAAATGATAGCTACTTTCTTAAGTTGAATATACACCAAAATGGATTTTTATATACTTATAAAAATTGCATTTTTTTTCTACTTTTAACGATGTATCATATCATAACCTACGCTTGAAATAAAAGATTGTAGCATACTTGATATGATTTGCTTCAAATTTAGTAATCCATGAAAACAAATGAATTTTATAAATAAAAAACTATGTAAATATATAAAGTGTAGTAGCTTGAAAACAAGTGAAATCGGATAGCAACTTTTGGGTGCTGTATAGTAATAAAACGCACAGAATAATACGCAAATATCATTTTTTTATTAACTAGTAATATTAAAATACAAAGCCTAAAGTATAGTATCATACAAAAAATGTGACAGTTTCTTCCGCGTTAGATGCCATTTTATAAAGAACAATCAATTTATTAGAAAATTATATTTTAACAGTGTACCTAGGTACTTACTTGAATTTGAAAAAAATATCTCCGTTTGAAATTTTTGATCGGGGATATTCGTTAGTCTTTACGTAAAAAATATTAATCATACTACGCTACATACGTTACATACGCTTACATATCATGAAGCTTTAATCAGATATAATATAATGTCTATTTGATTATTCAAAAGAAGATCGCTCTTAGTTCATATGATAATAGAAGATTTAAAAAAATAAATAAATCAGGCTCATTTTTGTTATGTAAACATTTAAAATACCTATTATAATAAAATATAAAAATAATTTGTAAAGACAGACCGCTAGACAGACAGACCGCTATACAGACAGACCGCTATACCGACCGCTATACAGACATACCGCTATCGGTCGGTATTAGCGGTCGCTATTAACGGTCAGTATTAACGGTGGCCGGGGTGACTCATGAGGCATGAAGCATGGGACATGAATCATGTACATTATATTTATTTTAAAATACACTTTGAAATGCGGCTTGGGACATGGGCCATGGACATTATATTTATTTTAAAATGCCCCCGGCCACCGTTAATACTGACCGTTAATAGCGACCGCTAATACCGACCGCGGTCGGTATAGCGGTCTGTATGTATAGCGGTCTGTCTGTCTAGCGGTCTGTCTTTACAAATTATTTTTATATTTTATTATAATAGGTATTTTAAATGTTTACATAACAAAAATGAGCCTGATTTATTTATTTTTTTAAATCTTCTATTATCATATGAACTAAGAGCGATCTTCTTTTGAATAATGAAATAGACATTATATTATATCTGATTAAAGCTCCATGGTAAGATTGGGTTTTTATTGTATATAATTTTAGATCTAAGTCCTATGTAATAGTAATAGGTCATTGGGACACCATTGTTCTCATCTTTTCATTATACTTACCGATAACTTTCTTATTAATTTGGGGCTATTTTATATTCGTTTTAATATTTAGCGTATGTAAGCGTATGTAACGTATGTAGCGTAGTATGATTAATATTTTTTACGTAAAGACTAACGAATATCCCCGATCAAAAATTTCAAACGGAGATATTTTTTTCAAATTCAAGTAAGTACCTAGGTACACTGTTAAAATATCGATTGAAATAACGAAGAAAAACGAAAATCTCGTTTTAAACTCATCATACAATTTTATAAAAACTTTAACTTCCCCGAGCAAATTCTCCATTGGCAATAATGTCCGAATAAGCAAGATTAAACATGTTTTTGAAAAAGGTTATACACCTAATTGGACTACCGAAATATTTAAAATTGCCAAAGTTCAACTAACCGATCCTCCAACATACCTTTTAGAAGATTTAGAAGGACGACCAATAAAAGGTGGTTTCTATGAGCATGAACTTCAAGCGGTTAAATATTCTGATGTCTATCTGGTAGAAAAAATTTTGAAAAGACGTTCAAATAAAGTTTTTGTAAAATGGCTTGGATTCGATACTTCTCACAACAGTTGGATTAATAAATCAAATAAATTGTAAAATCATTATATTATAAGTACATAATATATAATATATTTATTATACAAAAGCAATAAACAATAATTATTATTTTCTATCATGTTTCTTTTTCTTTATACAATGTAACACTATTAGGAGTAATAGAAGAACAATTTAATTTTTCTTTTACTTCGACTTCAATTTTGTAAATATGTAAAGTTTTAAAACTAATCCTATGTGCAATGCAATTCGTTTTTATGTCATTGAAGCGATCCTTATTATTAAACACCATCCGTATCCACTTCTCCTATAATCAAAGAGAATTAGAAATAAATTTAAATTATTTACATATAATTTTACCTTCATTTAATAATAGATAATGCCCATGAGGTAAGGTATTTGTAGAGCCTTTAATTAAAGACCTTTTATCATCGAAAGCATTTAAGGCAACTTTAGTCTGTTCGACACTATAGACGTCATGAGCAAAGGATCTAATTAATCGCTGAGTTATTGGTTTATCAATATTACTCTTTAAACAATCGAGATAATCTTTAAACGAAATTTTATTTTTTATAACGTTACGCTTAACCCCTTTTAATTTTTTGACGCACTGTTCCCCATCATATTTGAATGTATACATTTTTGATCTCAACCCTATAAAATGTGTCATAATGCGTCCATTAAGCTCGTCTTTCATCAAGCCAGGTACCTTTTTATTTGCTTGAGGAATGCCATAAATATTATCTTTAGCATAGTCACTAGTATCAAACATATGAATATCAGGTTTTATAACTTCTGCGTAAACGTCTTTGCAATGTAGTTCATACAAAAAACTGTCCGTGTCCGTGTAAAGAAGCTTACAGTTATCTACACCCCCTAATTTGTTAATCATGTAGGAATAATGAAAATCGTACATGCAAACTTTGGATATGTCCAATATCGCCATACCTATATACATGGGCTTATTAAATACGAGTTTAGATTTTGTTAATTCTATAGCGGCTAATTCATCATCGAAAATGGTTCGGTTATGAAAATTTGGACTAGCAATTAAATTTTTGGCTCCGTAGCGACCCTCCCATTTTGAAACAAGCTTTACCACCCTATGTTTTCTTATATTTTCCATTGTTTTTCCAAAGATGGCGTTAACCATTAGCTTAAATAAGTTTTTTTCAAAAGTGTTAATTGCCGCGGCTCTCAATTTTGTATTAAATTCTACATAAGGCTGTAACCACGCAGATTGACTGAAAGTTAAAATCTTATGAATTTTAGTTATTTTAAGATCATTTTGGAGAGCTTGTTTTAAATTTCTGTAATGAATTATGTAACGAGATTTATTAAAGAGGGTAGTCATGAGTTTAGGAATTTTCGATCTGTAATTCGATGATGGTATATCACAGGGCCGCATGTGTTCCGGGCAAAATGGTAAGTCTTTATGTCGGTCATGTAGATATTGCGGATATTCAAGATCGACTTCAAGTATATAGCCAATATCCGAATTATCAGGTATATTTTCTATATTAAAAGTATCTATATTATTCATCCACTTAAAGTTTCCATATGGTAAAAAATTCGACATAGCCCAACCGTAAAGATTATTAACGTCTAAGTATAGCAAAAACTTGGATATTACATTGGGATCAAAATTTTTCAAATATTTATTATTCGCTTCAGAATATCTATTACAACAAACGCTGATACCTCCTCTAATTCCCCTCTCTACGAACATAACCATATCAATATCTTTGAGAATTTCTAATTTGCAACCTGTATATTTAAGCATTGCATCCCACGTATAACCGGGTAGCGTGTAGTACCACGCTGGATCTAACTTGTACGTTTTATGCATCACAGTACGAAAATTTTCAAAAACGTCGGCTAACAATAATACGTCCGTTTTCATATAAAGATCAGAATATTCGCCTAGAGTTTTGCAGTTAAATTTATTCCAAACATCTCGTGCATGATCATAGTCCTCCGACGAAATTTCCAAATCGTTTAATTTATTGTAAAATTGCTTTTTGGGAGGTAACGAGGTTTCGATTAATTTTTCCTGAGAATCTATATAATCATAGGGAAATATGCCTTTACGTGTAAGTAATTGATAAGATGTATCATCTATATTTTTAAACTCGGAACGTAAATTACTCAATTTATTAGTCTCCAAAGTTGATACTAACTCATCTAAAGAAGTACTTAAAAATCGATATGAATCTATAAATCGAAATTTTATATTCGTATCGTCGCTGTTTAATGTAAATGATATATATTGTTCTTTGTTTATGGGCAATAAACTAATGCTCCCCAATTTAGCTATATCTCGAATAATAAAGTGACTATCGTAACCGCTAAGATTATGAAAAACAATAGGAATTACAAATTGTTTTTTATATTTTAAATTGCATATTGAATGCGCGAATCCTCTAAATTTACCCGTGAAATGGTCGTGGTCCCTTACAATCGTATCCGATTGTGGAAGTAATTTATGATTACAAATATGACAAGTGGTGGCTAATTTAATGTCGGGGGCATTTTGCATGAGTACCACAGTACTAAGTTTTTTAAATACGAATTGTTTAATTTCGGTCAGTTTCTCAGCAAACCACTTTGTGGCATTCGGTCCCCTATACGACTCGTAAAAGGATAGAGAGTTATCGTACGAGCATTTCAAAAATAAACCTGCGCTATATGCCTCGTGTTTTTGATATTTCCGCGTTTTCATATTTTCCTCGGGATCTAAGGGCTTTAACATAGCCTCAAAATCAGCGTAGACGACAAACTGACATGTTTGCTGGTTTACAAAATTTTTAAATTCTACGGAATCGTACTTTGGAAATTCTATTCTACACTCGTTTAACTTAGCGCAATATTCCGAATGTTTAACTAATGCAGCTTCATTATGAAAATAATTTAAGCACCGATCACATATAAAATTCTTATGGCCATGTTTACTGACCTGCCTCGATATAAGTCGCGATAAATTTTTTATCCAACAGAAATGATATTTAATTTCCACTTCATCCTCGATTACGGGGGCGGCTTCATAATCGTTTAGTTTTGGAAAATAAACATTTTGTATTAATAATAAATTAACATGACTATCTTTTTTCTCTTTCGTTAAGTAAGCCGGAACAACGGTATACACCGATTTATTATTTAACTCTAAAGTATATACGTTGACAGACATATTATTTAGTTTTTCAAATTTTGTTATTTGATTTAGTTTAACGGGAAAGTCTATACCGGACATATCCAATACGGTTGACCAATGAGGATAAGAAGTTACTCTGTCACTATGCTTGTTAGGTGGAAAAAGAGCCGATGTAATGCTCCATGCGAAGCATTCGTCATCGTCATAATTTTTAACATTGACGCACGCGTTCTTTATGGCAATAGGTTCCGGGAGCCTGATGAAGGACGAACCATTACCGACTTCAAATTTATTTATATTTATACTCAAAGAAATAATTTTTCTTAACCCAAACCCACTGTCTCGTAATTGAAATTCCTCAAGCTTTGCTAAGATCGGATCAAAAATATGTTCTTGGAACACCTCTTTAATGTCCGTTCCCTCGTGTATTATGACATTTTTTGTATTAAAGTGCTTATAGTCAATGATTTCTTCATCCCCAGCATTTAACTTTATAAATTCCCCTTCGAAGCAAGTATTAACTTTTATCATATGATTTTTACGTATTTCATTATTTACGCGGGTTTTAAAGAGAAAATAAGAATCGTTTAAAAATTCACTAACATCGATATGTTTAAGATTAATAATGACACCGGTACGCAGACGATTATTAAAAGCATTATATAAATCGATCCATTTTATTCTATCTTTCCGCGTTGTTTTAGGATTACTACTACTACTAGTACCTTCTCCTATTACGTTTATAGGCAAACGTTGAAGCAGTAGTCGATACCGTTTTAAATGACTAATGTTAGAAAGTAAATTTTGTTTCGTGCCAATTTTCAAATCAGTATTTTTTTTTAGTAGTTTATGATAATATCGTAAAGATTTGTTAATATGTTTAATCCATATTTTAATTTCACTTTGATTATGTTTTTCTTGCTGACTCAAAATTTTGTATGCTTTCGCGATGGTCTGTATAATATTGGAGCTCACCTCAGTAACATTATCTATTGCTTGGTCCATTATTCTTATACGAAAAGAACCCTCTTCTTAAATTTTCAACCTTCGAATGCTCGGTTCGTATACCAGCAGCAGTAGCTGTTTAGTTGATTTGTGATAAATCAGCTGAAAAAAAAAACCAAATAATAAAAAAATTAATTGGTAATTAAGATCGTACTTACTTAAAAAATAGTCTTCAGTATAGTAAAATCTGAGAGCACAAATTATTCTAAATTCCTCGGGAGCTTTCGGTGGCGCTCGATTGATACACCAGCACCAGCTGTTTTGTTATAAATCAGCTGAACAAAATTTAAAATATAAAAAAAAAAAAAATTACTAATTAAGATCGTACTTACTTAAAATAAATATGATAGTACAAATTTACTATTATAGTTGAAAAAATAAACTTCACTATTGTAAACGTGAAACGTGAAAGTACAAATTATTACTAATTACTATAATTCAAATGCACACGTTTTATAATAATCCTCATCATTAAATATATTGAGTAATAATTCCCTTGATTGCATAATAGATTGTATTTAATTTAATTCTTTTTGTTTTATTTTTATGATGTGTCATCTTTACCGTATAAATTGTCTACGTAAGCGCATTTTATTTTAAAACAATTAAATGCGTATTAATTTTATACTTTTAGTTATTTAGTAATAATTCACTTTATTGCGAAATTCTTTTATTTTTTCATTTAATTCTTTGTTATTATTATTTTTTTTATGATGTGTAATTTTTATCGTATATATAAATTATTCACGTAAACGCATTTTATTTTAAAACAATTAAATGATTATTAATTTTAAACACTTTTCAAAAAATAGTTAAACTACATCAACATTGGGACATGGTACATTAACCTATGAGGTATTGCGGCTCTCAATTTTCGTTTTTAAATGATTTTTTTTTGCGTTTTATATTATTGTGAAATTCTTTTATTTAATTTAATTCTTTGTTATTTTTATGATGAGTCATTTGTTTTACTATCTTTTAGTTATTGCGTAATAATTCACTTTATTGCGAAATATATTGCATTGCATTTAATTTAACTCACTTGATTGCAAAATTCTTTTATTTTTTTATTTAATTCTTTGTTCTTTTTATAATACGTCATCTTTATTATATAAATTATAAACGTAAACACATTTTATTTAAAAAAATTTGTTTTAATTCTTTGTTATTTTTATGATGAGTCATCTTTGTTATCAAGGTGAAAACGAGTCATCACTTCTATTTTTTCCTTCATGAATGCAAAATGCATTGCATTGCATTTAATTTAATTCTTTTTATTATTTTTACATTAATTTTAAACACTTGCCTAAAAATTAGTTAAACTACCTTGACATTTTATGTTATTTCTGTTTGTTTAAGGATTTTTTTTTATTATAAAAAAGAATTATTTTCTTAATGTTAACGTACCAAAAATGATGCGTCAGCTATTCATTACATCAATTAAAACACGTACAAGCACATTCCATTCTATTTTTATAAATAATCGAAGTAAAAAAAATCTTTTGTTTTACTATCCTTTAGTTATTGCGTAATAATTCACTTTATTGCGAAATGTATTGCATTGCATTTAATTTAACTCACTTGATTGCAAAATTCTTTTATTTTTTTTATTTAATTCTTTGTTCTTTTTATAATACGTCATCTTTATTGTATAAATTATAAACGTAAACACATTTTATTTAAAAAAATTTGTTTTAATTCTTTGTTATTTTTATGATGAGTCATCTTTGTTATCAAGGTGAAAACGAGTCATCACTTCTATTTTTTCCTTCATGAATGCAAAATGCATTGCATTGCATTTAATTTAATTCTTTTTATTATTTTTACATTAATTTTAAACACTTGTCTAAAAATTAGTTAAACTACCTTGACATTAAAGCATGGACCATGGGCCATGGGCCATGGGGCATGGGGCATTGACCCATGAGGCATTGCGGCCTCCAATTTTTCAACCAGAAAATTCAAATTTACCGCCAAATACAAAATGGCGTTAAAGTTTTATGATGGCTGTGACGTCATTTCCGACCATGAAGACAAGCCAGAAAATTCAAATTTCCCGCCAAATTAAGTTTTATGATAGCTGTGACGTCACTTCCGCTGTAGAACCACATTGAAGCATGGGGCATTGCCCCATGAACCATGAATCATGGTCCATGGAGCATGGAACATTGGTCCATGAGACATTGCGGCCGCCAATTTTTTCAAACCAGAAAATTCAAATTTACCGCCAAATACAAAATGGCGTTGAAGTTTTCTGTGACGTCATTTCCGATCATGCAGTCAAGCCTGAAAATTTGAATTTCCCGCCAAATTAAGTTTTATGATAGCTGTGACGTCACTTCCGGTGCGGAATCGGCATTGTTCATCTACTACCGTCCGTCTCAGTAAAAAAACTTAAGAAATATAATTTGTAGAACGCTTATTGGAGTTCATTTTTCTATAAAAGTACTTTTCCCAAGAAGCACGTAGTTACAAAGTTGCAAGCGAAATACTAAAACTAACAGCATGAGAGCCGCTTTTGGAATTTTTGTGAAATTGTAATACGCTCTAGCGCTTAAACTGTTTGTCTAAAAAAAAAGCCTAATTTGTAGAAAGTTTGATGTACTTTATTTTTGTATGGAAGTGCTTTTCTCAAAAACACGTAGTTAACAAGTTAGAAGCGTAAAACTAAAAAATAGGCATTTTTCGTAGTTTTTGCAATTTTTTCAGAACTTATCAACGCGTCTAGCGCTAACCGAAACCGTCAGTCTGCCGAAAAAACCCTTCAGAGATATCTGTAGGAAATTTACTGTACTATATTTTTTATAGGAACGCTTTTCTCTGAAAGTTATAAGCAAAAAACTAAAAAAACAGCTTTTTGGCCGGTTGTGGAATTTTCGTCAAACCTTAACGCACTCTAGCGCCTAAACGGCGCATTTAAAGAAAAAAACCTAAAACACATAATTCGTAGACAATTTTACGTTATTTATTTTTGTGTGGAAGTTGTTTTCTCTAAAAGTGTGTGGTTTCTGAGTTATAAGGGAAAAAACAAACAGCTTTTTTATCGATTTCGGAATTTTTGTCAAACTTTAACGCGCTCTAGCGCTTAAGCGGTGTGTCGAAAGAAAAAACCAAAGACAGGGAATTTGTAGAAAAGTTCATGTAGTTTACTTTTGTGTAAAAATAATTATTCCTAAAAGTACGTGGTTTCCGAGTTACGAGCGAAAAGCTAAAAACACAGCTTTTTTACCAATTTTGGAATTTTTGTTAAACTTTAACTTTAACTAGCACCTTTCACGTCTGAGCGAAAAAACCTAGGAAACATAATTTAAAAAAATTTGATGTCGTAAAATTTAGTATAGAAGTGATTTTCTCAAAACGTGCGTAGTTTTCGAGTTATAAGCGAAAAACTAAAACAAACAGATTTAGGCCGATTTGGAAATTTTCGTGGAACTTTAACACGCTCTAGCGCCTAAACCGTGTGCCTAAAAGATAAAATCCTAAGAAACTAATTTGGAGACAATTTGATGTGGTTTAGTTTTATATAAAAGTAATTTTCTCAAAAAGTGCGTAGTTTCCGAGTTATAAGTGAGAAACTAAAACAAACAGATTTAGGCCGATTTGGGAATTTTCGTGGAACTTTAACACGCTCTAGCGCCTAAACCGTGTGCCTAAAAGATAAAATCCTAAGAAACTAATTTGGAGACAATTTGATGTGGTTTAGTTTTATATAGAAGTGATTTACTCAAAAAGTGCGTAGTTTCCGAGTTATAAGCGAGAAACTAAAACAAACAGATTTAGGCCGATTTTAGAAACTTTGTGAAACTTCAACACGCTCTAGAATAGAGGCTAAACCGTTTGTCTAAAAGAAAAAAATCCTAAAAACAAAACTTGTAGAAAATTTGATGTACATTATCTTTGTATAAAAGTTCTTTCTTCGAAAAGTCCTTAGTTTACGATTTATAAGCAAAAATCTAAAAAGAACAGATTTGGGCCGATTTTGGAATTTTTGTGAAATTTAACATGCTCTAGCGCCTAAACCGTTAGTTTAAAAGAAAAAACTAAAGAGACATAATTTATATAAAATTAGATGTAGATTCTTTCAGTATAAAAATGCTCTCCTCAAAAAGCGCATATTTTCCAATTTATAAGCAAAAAACGAACACAAACAGATTTAGGCAAATTTTTAAATTTTTGTGAAACTTCAACACGCTCTAGAACCTAAACCGTTCGTCCAAACAAAAATCTGAAAAAAGAATATGTATGAGAAATTTATGCAGTTCATTTTTGTACAGCAGTGCTTTTCTCAAAAAGCGAATAGTTTGCAAGTTACAAACGAAAAACAGAATAGCCTGCCCTTCTCGAGCCACCATGACACTTTTGGCCGCTTTTCTTACTCATTTGCAAATCTCTTTCAACCCGAATCGTTAAAAATTTTGTACCTACACAAATGAGTCGTTCTTTAGGAAATGAAGTTCTTGCGTTACATTTATAGTCTTCTCCCTCAATTAATTTCGTTGTTACTTTAGACTTATGAAACATCCAATCGAAAAAGTTGAAAAACCTAAGCGTTTTCCTCGTACATTAATTAATTTTTAATTTAATTAAACTTTCATTAAATTACACATGTATTTTTTAAAATTATAAAACGCGAACAATACGTCAAGAAATGTTTGTTAACAATTTGTGTTGCTGAAAGAAGTTATTTACACTTGTCAAGAAGCTTTTCAAGCCTTTTATATTTTCCCCTAAGAAAAGTACAACGTTTTTCACCTTCGTTTTAACGACTCGAAGAAGTCTCAAAAATAAAATTGAGTTATCCTTCAGTTACAAACTGCACTTAAATTAATTAAAAAGTCGGAAGTTACTCGAGTATGTACCAAAACACAAAACACCAAGACGATTAACAATATGTTAATTGAAAAAAATGTATAACATCTCGACGTATAAAAGCTCTCTAATAATCACAATTTAAACAAAACTTTTTATATTTTCTAGAAGAAAGAGCAAACATTTTTGACTGTATTATTTTGGTAGAGAAACATAACGATGTAAATAAGTCCTTTGACTAAAGCGTGTCGGATCGGTTCTTTGTCCGGATTCTGCCAGGCGTAAAGCGCAAGAGAGTGTTGTGCGAGAGCTACAACACGAGATAGCGGATTAATAACGATACTTATATCTCCATTATATGCAGACGACATCCCATTGTTCTCTGAACCTTCACAAAATTTACAGAAGAACTACAAAAGCTCACTGATTTCTTACATCTAAATGGATTAGGTGGAGTTGTATATTTGTTTTTAAGAAGAAGTCGTTGCTACAACGACGAGAGGACAAATTGGGGAAAATGTCGCGCCATAAACTATAAATATCACAAAAATTTATTTCGTCTTTGTTGGCATCGTGGTTGGGTTGGAAATAAATTTATTTCGAGGCGTCACACCGTAGTTTTGGTTTTACGCTCTTCTGGTGGACTTTGGGGCCAATTTCAAGAAGTAAGCTCAACTCAAGTTTGACTTAAGTGTTTGCCAGCTGAGCCCGCGTTCGCAAATTTGGTTGCAGAATGTGCGAAAGTGAGTGTAGTTGAAAGAGATTTGGAAATGAGTAAGAAAAGCGATCAAAAGTGGCATGGTGGCTCGAGAAGGGTAGGCTATTCGGATTTTCGTTTCTAACTTGAAAACTATTCGCTTTTTGAGAAAAGCACTGCTGTACAAAAATGATCTGCATAAAATTTTCATACATCTTCTCTCTTAAAGTTTTTTTTCGATGAACGGTTTAGGTTCTAGACGGTGTTGCAGTTTCACGAAAATTCCTATATTTGCCTAAATCTTTGTTTTAGTTTTTTGCTTATAACTTGGAAAATACGCGCTTTTTGAGAAAAGAGCTTTTATACAAAAAGGATCTACATCTAATTTTCTACAAATTATGTCCCTTTAGTTTTTTTATTTTAGAGTAACTGTTTAGGCGCTAGAGCATGTTAAATTTCACGGAAATTCCAAAATTGGCTTAAATCTGTTATTTTTATATTTTTGCTTATAACTCGTAAGCTACGGACTTTTGGAGGAAAGAACTTTTATACAAAGATAATCTACATCAAATTTTCTACAAGTTATGTTTTTTAGGCTTTTTTCTTTTAGACAAACGGTTTAGCCTCTAGAGCGTGTTGAAGTTTCACAAAGTTTCTAAAATCGGCCTAAATCTGTTTGTTTTAGTTTCTCGCTTACAACTCAGAAAGTACGCTTTTTTGAGAAAATCACTTCTATATACAACTAAACTACATTAAATTGTCTACAAATTAGGTTCTTAGGATTTTATCTTTTAAGCACACGGTTTAGGCGCTAGAGGGTGTTAAAGTTTCACGAAAATTCCCAAATTGGCCTAAAACTGTTTCTGTTTTACATTTTCGCTTATAACTCGGAAAATACGCACTTTTTGAGAAAATCGCGTCTATATAAAACTAAACCACATCAAATTGTCTACAAATTAGTTTCTTAGGATATTGTCTTTTAGGCACACGGTTTAGGCGCTAGAGCGTGTTAAAGTTTTACAAAAATTCCCAAATCAGCCTAAGACTGTTTCTGTTTTAGATTTTCGCCTATAACTCGGAAAATACGCGCTTTCTGAGAAAATCACCTCTATATAAAACTAAACCACATCAAATTGTCTACAAATTAGTTTCTTAGGATTTTATCTTTTAGGCACACGGTTTAGGCGCTAGAGCGTGTTAAAGTTTTACAAAAATTTCCAAATCAGCCTAAAACTGTTTCTGTTTTAGATTTTCGCCTATAACTCGGAAAATACGTGCTTTTTGAGAAAATCACTAAAATATAAAACTAAGCCACATCAAATTGTCTACAAATTAATTTCTTAGAATTTTATTTTTTATGCCCACAGTTTAGGCGCTAGAGTGCGTTAAGGTTCCACAATCGGTCAAAAAGCTGTTTTTTTAGTTTTTTGCTAATAACTCGGAAACTACGCACTTTCAGAGAAAAGTGTTCTTATAAAAAATAAAGTACATTAAATTTCCTACAGATCATCTCTGAAGGTTTTTTTTTTCGGCAGACTGACGGTTTCGGTTAGGCGCTAGGATTAATAACGATACTTACGAGTATATCTCCATTATATGCAGACGACATTCCATTGTTCTCTGAACCTTCACAAAATTTACAGAAGAACTACAAAAGCTCACCGATTTCTTACATCTAAATGGATTAGGTGGAGTTGTATATTTGTTTTTAAGAAGAAGTCGTTCTTACGACGACGAGGGGACAAATTGGGGAAAATGTCGCGCCATAAACTATAAATATATATCAGAAATTTATTTCGTCTTTGTTGGCATCGTGGTTGGGTTGGAAATAAAATTTATTTCGAGGCGTCACACCCTAGTTTTAGTTTTACGCTCTTCTGGTGGACTTTGAGGCCAATTTCAAGAAGTAAGCTCAACTCAAGTTAAACTTAAGTGTTTGCTAACTGGACCCGCTTTCGCAAATTTGGTTGCAGAGTGTGCGAAAGTGAGTGTAGTTGGCAAAAATTTAAATCAAACGCGAGTTAAGTCTCGTGCTAAAGTTTGGCCTACTGCTGGTTTGTTTAATCACGTCGGGGTCGCCACTTTAGTAAGCTTTTTACAAAAAAGATTAATTTGCGTTAAAAAACTAGTTGTTGCCGCTTCGAGTGCAGCAGGGTATTGCCTTATATTTTCGAATTTTTATCGGAAAAGCTTTTTCTCTGCAATTTTCCTTTTTACATTATACGGCACCTTTGTAGAGACTGTAATCCTACAATGTGAAATAGGCAGATGTTTAAAGTTTTGATTTTAGTTACTTTGTAAGTCTCAGTAATAAAAGCACGTACCCCACGTTTGTTTAGCTTTCAAAATTTACATTGAAGTCAAACTTTTATTTATGTTATTTTTAACACGATTTAAACAAAATAATTTCTAGCCGCTCCATTTTCCGTCTAGAAACTGCCTTTTGAATTTATTGCCTTTGTTAAAACTATTAATGTACAGGGTAGCCAAAAAACAACTCGTCACCTCGTCGTTTAGACCTGTGAAATTTAAGTCCGACGACGAAATTATATTAAAATGAGCATATTTTCCCCTCAGAAAGCTTTCCAGTTGATAATGAAGTTAAAGCTAATCCGCAACAATCAGAAAACTCGTAAAAGAGGCCCATTTTTTCGTGCGTAAACAGTTTCCTTTAACAATATCAAAATTTCATTACACGAGTCGTAAGATTATGTTAATAAACTTTTCTCGATTAGGAGAAGAAAAACTTCATTTCGAATTTGTCGACGACGAATTTACAGTTAAAAAAATTTTTTTTTGAAATATACGCCCTCGTTTAAACTCCAAATTGAAAATCGATACACGTTAACAAAATATAAATTTAAAAAAGCCCATTAAAGTGTTGTAAGCTCTAAAATAGGTTGTTTTTTCCCTTTAAACATTAATTGAAAAACAAAAACACTTAAAAAAAATTTTTTTACCAAAAAATAATTATATATTTTCTGCTTTTATTCCGAACAAGAGATGGAATAATTAACATCACAAAGGAATGATAATTAAGGAATGTTAAAACTACACAAATTGCAATCAAAAATGTAAATACTTACTCGTTATCTAACCTCTTAAGTTAACAAAGCTTTTATGAGCTTACAGAATGATTTTGCCTAAAGCATCCTACGATGAATTGTATAAAATTAACAAGCCGACATTCGAGTGCTCAAATATACACGTTATTTTTGCAGAAATAATTCTGTGGTAACCTCACAAAGTTTTGTTTAGTTTTACTTTACTCTCACTATGCGTAAATTTGGAGAAAAATTTGAAATAACAACGAGGATATTGTGTTAGAGGTCCAGAAATTGGCTCAGTTTAAAATAGGGGAATCCCTCTCGGTTCGTTTCAATTTTAGTATGTTTAGGAATCAATTTTTTGCTTTCAGTGGTAAAAACTAAACTCGAGGGGTTTTGCGATTTTGAATCCATCAGTTAAAACTGACCGTGTGCCTATAAAAAGTGGCAGCGTTAACTTTACTTGGGGGTGGCCCGAGAAAGGTGGATTTTGGCTCTTTTTTTGGTTTTTCGCTTCTACCTCGAAAAATACGCACTTTCTGGGAACAGTTCTTTAATACTAAAATAAAGCACATTAAATTTTCTACAAATGATGTCTCTTAAGTTTTTACCTCAGGGGGGCGATTTCGGCACTAGCGCGCGTTAAAGTTAAAAAACTTCCAAAATCGGCCAAAAAATTGTTTTATCGCTCATAACTTGAAAACTACTCATTTCATGAGAAAAGTTCTTCTACACAAAAATAAAGCACATTAAATTTTCTACAAATGTTGTCTCTTAAGTTATCTCCTCAGATGGACGATTTAAGCGCTAGCCCGCGTTAAAATTAAAAAACTTTTAAAATCGACCAAAAAATTGTTTTATCGCTCATAACTTGAAAACTGCGCACTTTATGAGAAAAGTTTTTCTATACAAAAGTAGAGCACATTAAATTTTCTATAAATAATGTCGCCTAAGTTTTTTCTTCAGGTAGACGATTTAGGCGCTGGCGCGCGTTACATTTAAAAAACTTCCAAAATTGGCCAGAAAAATATTTTATCGCTCATAACCTAAAAACTACTCATTTTATGAGAAAAGTTCTTTTATACAAAAATAAAGCACGTTAAATTTTCTACAAATTATATTCCCTAAGTTTTTTCATCGGGTAGGCGATTTAGGAGCTACCGCGCATTAAATTTAAAAAACTTCCAAAATCGACCAAAAAATTGTTTTATCGCTCATAACTTGAAAACTGCGCACTTTATGAGAAAAGTTTTTCTACACAAAAATAAAGCACATTAAATTTTCAACAAATGTTGTCTCTTAAGTTATCTCCTCAGATGGACGATTTAAGCGCTAGCCCGCGTTAAAATTAAAAAACTTTTAAAATCGACCAAAAAATTGTTTTATCGCTCATAACTTGAAAACTGCGCACTTTATGAGAAAAGTTTTTCTACACAAAACTAAAGGACATTAAATTTTCTACAAATGTTGTCTCTTAAGTTATCTCCTCAGATGGACGATTTAAGCGCTAGCCCGTGTTAAAATTAAAAAACTTTTAAAATCGACCAAAAAATTGTTTTATCGCTCATAACTTGAAAACTGCGCACTTTATGAGAAAAGTTTTTCTACACAAAAATAAAGCACATTAAATTTTCTACAAATGTTGTCTCTTAAGTTATCTCCTCAGATGGACGATTTAAGCGCTAGCCCGCGTTAAAATTAAAAAACTTTTAAAATCGACCAAAAAATTGTTTTATCGCTCATAACTTGAAAACTGCGCACTTTATGAGAAAAGTTTTTCTACACAAAACTAAAGGACATTAAATTTTCTACAAATGTTGTCTCTTAAGTTATCTCCTCAGATGGACGATTTAAGCGCTAGCCCGTGTTAAAATTAAAAAACTTTTAAAATCGACCAAAAAATTGTTTTATCGCTCATAACTTGAAAACTGCGCACTTTATGAGAAAAGTTTTTCTACACAAAAATAAAGCACATTAAATTTTCTACAAATGTTGTCTCTTAAGTTATCTCCTCAGATGGACGATTTAAGCGCTAGCCCGCGTTAAAATTAAAAAACTTTTAAAATCGACCAAAAAATTGTTTTATCGCTCATAACTTGAAAACTGCGCACTTTATGAGAAAAGTTTTTCTACACAAAACTAAAGGACATTAAATTTTCTACAAATGTTGTCTCTTAAGTTATCTCCTCAGATGGACGATTTAAGCGCTAGCCCGTGTTAAAATTAAAAAACTTTTAAAATCGACCAAAAAATTGTTTTATCGCTCATAACTTGAAAACTGCGCACTTTATGAGAAAAGTTTTTCTACACAAAAATAAAGCACATTAAATTTTCAACAAATGTTGTCTCTTAAGTTATCTCCTCAGATGGACGATTTAAGCGCTAGCCCGCGTTAAAATTAAAAAACTTTTAAAATCGACCAAAAAATTGTTTTATCGCTCATAACTTGAAAACTGCGCACTTTATGAGAAAAGTTTTTCTACACAAAAATAAAGCACATTAAATTTTCTACAAATGTTGTCTCTTAAGTTATCTCCTCAGATGGACGATTTAAGCGCTAGCCCGCGTTAAAATTAAAAAACTTTTAAAATCGACCAAAAAATTGTTTTATCGCTCATAACTTGAAAACTGCGCACTTTATGAGAAAAGTTTTTCTACACAAAAATAAAGCACATTAAATTTTCTACAAATGTTGTCTCTTAAGTTATCTCCTCAGATGGACGATTTAAGCGCTAGCCCGCGTTAAAATTAAAAAACTTTTAAAATCGACCAAAAAATTGTTTTATCGCTCATAACTTGAAAACTGCGCACTTTATGAGAAAAGTTTTTCTACACAAAACTAAAGGACATTAAATTTTCTACAAATGTTGTCTCTTAAGTTATCTCCTCAGATGGACGATTTAAGCGCTAGCCCGTGTTAAAATTAAAAAACTTTTAAAATCGACCAAAAAATTGTTTTATCGCTCATAACTTGAAAACTGCGCACTTTATGAGAAAAGTTTTTCTACACAAAAATAAAGCACATTAAATTTTCTACAAATGTTGTCTCTTAAGTTATCTCCTCAGATGGACGATTTAAGCGCTAGCCCGCGTTAAAATTAAAAAACTTTTAAAATCGACCAAAAAATTGTTTTATCGCTCATAACTTGAAAACTGCGCACTTTATGAGAAAAGTTTTTCTACACAAAACTAAAGGACATTAAATTTTCTACAAATGTTGTCTCTTAAGTTATCTCCTCAGATGGACGATTTAAGCGCTAGCCCGTGTTAAAATTAAAAAACTTTTAAAATCGACCAAAAAATTGTTTTATCGCTCATAACTTGAAAACTGCGCACTTTATGAGAAAAGTTTTTCTACACAAAAATAAAGCACATTAAATTTTCAACAAATGTTGTCTCTTAAGTTATCTCCTCAGATGGACGATTTAAGCGCTAGCCCGCGTTAAAATTAAAAAACTTTTAAAATCGACCAAAAAATTGTTTTATCGCTCATAACTTGAAAACTGCGCACTTTATGAGAAAAGTTTTTCTACACAAAACTAAAGGACATTAAATTTTCTACAAATGTTGTCTCTTAAGTTATCTCCTCAGATGGACGATTTAAGCGCTAGCCCGTGTTAAAATTAAAAAACTTTTAAAATCGACCAAAAAATTGTTTTATCGCTCATAACTTGAAAACTGCGCACTTTATGAGAAAAGTTTTTCTACACAAAAATAAAGCACATTAAATTTTCTACAAATGTTGTCTCTTAAGTTATCTCCTCAGATGGACGATTTAAGCGCTAGCCCGCGTTAAAATTAAAAAACTTTTAAAATCGACCAAAAAATTGTTTTATCGCTCATAACTTGAAAACTGCGCACTTTATGAGAAAAGTTTTTCTACACAAAACTAAAGGACATTAAATTTTCTACAAATGTTGTCTCTTAAGTTATCTCCTCAGATGGACGATTTAAGCGCTAGCCCGTGTTAAAATTAAAAAACTTTTAAAATCGACCAAAAAATTGTTTTATCGCTCATAACTTGAAAACTGCGCACTTTATGAGAAAAGTTTTTCTACACAAAAATAAAGCACATTAAATTTTCTACAAATGTTGTCTCTTAAGTTATCTCCTCAGATGGACGATTTAAGCGCTAGCCCGCGTTAAAATTAAAAAACTTTTAAAATCGACCAAAAAATTGTTTTATCGCTCATAACTTGAAAACTGCGCACTTTATGAGAAAAGTTTTTCTACACAAAACTAAAGGACATTAAATTTTCTACAAATGTTGTCTCTTAAGTTATCTCCTCAGATGGACGATTTAAGCGCTAGCCCGTGTTAAAATTAAAAAACTTTTAAAATCGACCAAAAAATTGTTTTATCGCTCATAACTTGAAAACTGCGCACTTTATGAGAAAAGTTTTTCTACACAAAAATAAAGCACATTAAATTTTCTACAAATGTTGTCTCTTAAGTTATCTCCTCAGATGGACGATTTAAGCGCTAGCCCGCGTTAAAATTAAAAAACTTTTAAAATCGACCAAAAAATTGTTTTATCGCTCATAACTTGAAAACTGCGCACTTTATGAGAAAAGTTTTTCTACACAAAACTAAAGGACATTAAATTTTCTACAAATGTTGTCTCTTAAGTTATCTCCTCAGATGGACGATTTAAGCGCTAGCCCGTGTTAAAATTAAAAAACTTTTAAAATCGACCAAAAAATTGTTTTATCGCTCATAACTTGAAAACTGCGCACTTTATGAGAAAAGTTTTTCTACACAAAAATAAAGCACATTAAATTTTCTACAAATGTTGTCTCTTAAGTTATCTCCTCAGATGGACGATTTAAGCGCTAGCCCGCGTTAAAATTAAAAAACTTTTAAAATCGACCAAAAAATTGTTTTATCGCTCATAACTTGAAAACTGCGCACTTTATGAGAAAAGTTTTTCTACACAAAACTAAAGGACATTAAATTTTCTACAAATGTTGTCTCTTAAGTTATCTCCTCAGATGGACGATTTAAGCGCTAGCCCGTGTTAAAATTAAAAAACTTTTAAAATCGACCAAAAAATTGTTTTATCGCTCATAACTTGAAAACTGCGCACTTTATGAGAAAAGTTTTTCTACACAAAAATAAAGCACATTAAATTTTCTACAAATGTTGTCTCTTAAGTTATCTCCTCAGATGGACGATTTAAGCGCTAGCCCGCGTTAAAATTAAAAAACTTTTAAAATCGACCAAAAAATTGTTTTATCGCTCATAACTTGAAAACTGCGCACTTTATGAGAAAAGTTTTTCTACACAAAACTAAAGGACATTAAATTTTCTACAAATGTTGTCTCTTAAGTTATCTCCTCAGATGGACGATTTAAGCGCTAGCCCGTGTTAAAATTAAAAAACTTTTAAAATCGACCAAAAAATTGTTTTATCGCTCATAACTTGAAAACTGCGCACTTTATGAGAAAAGTTTTTCTACACAAAAATAAAGCACATTAAATTTTCTACAAATGTTGTCTCTTAAGTTATCTCCTCAGATGGACGATTTAAGCGCTAGCCCGCGTTAAAATTAAAAAACTTTTAAAATCGACCAAAAAATTGTTTTATCGCTCATAACTTGAAAACTGCGCACTTTATGAGAAAAGTTTTTCTACACAAAACTAAAGGACATTAAATTTTCTACAAATGTTGTCTCTTAAGTTATCTCCTCAGATGGACGATTTAAGCGCTAGCCCGTGTTAAAATTAAAAAACTTTTAAAATCGACCAAAAAATTGTTTTATCGCTCATAACTTGAAAACTGCGCACTTTATGAGAAAAGTTTTTCTACACAAAAATAAAGCACATTAAATTTTCTACAAATGTTGTCTCTTAAGTTATCTCCTCAGATGGACGATTTAAGCGCTAGCCCGCGTTAAAATTAAAAAACTTTTAAAATCGACCAAAAAATTGTTTTATCGCTCATAACTTGAAAACTGCGCACTTTATGAGAAAAGTTTTTCTACACAAAACTAAAGGACATTAAATTTTCTACAAATGTTGTCTCTTAAGTTATCTCCTCAGATGGACGATTTAAGCGCTAGCCCGTGTTAAAATTAAAAAACTTTTAAAATCGACCAAAAAATTGTTTTATCGCTCATAACTTGAAAACTGCGCACTTTATGAGAAAAGTTTTTCTACACAAAAATAAAGCACATTAAATTTTCTACAAATGTTGTCTCTTAAGTTATCTCCTCAGATGGACGATTTAAGCGCTAGCCCGCGTTAAAATTAAAAAACTTTTAAAATCGACCAAAAAATTGTTTTATCGCTCATAACTTGAAAACTGCGCACTTTATGAGAAAAGTTTTTCTACACAAAACTAAAGGACATTAAATTTTCTACAAATGTTGTCTCTTAAGTTATCTCCTCAGATGGACGATTTAAGCGCTAGCCCGTGTTAAAATTAAAAAACTTTTAAAATCGACCAAAAAATTGTTTTATCGCTCATAACTTGAAAACTGCGCACTTTATGAGAAAAGTTTTTCTACACAAAAATAAAGCACATTAAATTTTCAACAAATGTTGTCTCTTAAGTTATCTCCTCAGATGGACGATTTAAGCGCTAGCCCGCGTTAAAATTAAAAAACTTTTAAAATCGACCAAAAAATTGTTTTATCGCTCATAACTTGAAAACTGCGCACTTTATGAGAAAAGTTTTTCTACACAAAACTAAAGGACATTAAATTTTCTACAAATGTTGTCTCTTAAGTTATCTCCTCAGATGGACGATTTAAGCGCTAGCCCGTGTTAAAATTAAAAAACTTTTAAAATCGACCAAAAAATTGTTTTATCGCTCATAACTTGAAAACTGCGCACTTTATGAGAAAAGTTTTTCTACACAAAAATAAAGCACATTAAATTTTCTACAAATGTTGTCTCTTAAGTTATCTCCTCAGATGGACGATTTAAGCGCTAGCCCGCGTTAAAATTAAAAAACTTTTAAAATCGACCAAAAAATTGTTTTATCGCTCATAACTTGAAAACTGCGCACTTTATGAGAAAAGTTTTTCTACACAAAAATAAAGCACATTAAATTTTCAACAAATGTTGTCTCTTAAGTTATCTCCTCAGATGGACGATTTAAGCGCTAGCCCGTGTTAAAATTAAAAAACTTTTAAAATCGACCAAAAAATTGTTTTATCGCTCATAACTTGAAAACTGCGCACTTTATGAGAAAAGTTTTTCTACACAAAAATAAAGCACATTAAATTTTCAACAAATGTTGTCTCTTAAGTTATCTCCTCAGATGGACGATTTAAGCGCTAGCCCGCGTTAAAATTAAAAAACTTTTAAAATCGACCAAAAAATTGTTTTATCGCTCATAACTTGAAAACTGCGCACTTTATGAGAATAGTTTTTCTACACAAAACTAAAGGACATTAAATTTTCTACAAATGTTGTCTCTTAAGTTATCTCCTCAGATGGACGATTTAAGCGCTAGCCCGTGTTAAAATTAAAAAACTTTTAAAATCGACCAAAAAATTGTTTTATCGCTCATAACTTGAAAACTGCGCACTTTATGAGAAAAGTTTTTCTACACAAAAATAAAGCACATTAAATTTTCTACAAATGTTGTCTCTTAAGTTATCTCCTCAGATGGACGATTTAAGCGCTAGCCCGCGTTAAAATTAAAAAACTTTTAAAATCGACCAAAAAATTGTTTTATCGCTCATAACTTGAAAACTGCGCACTTTATGAGAAAAGTTTTTCTACACAAAACTAAAGGACATTAAAGTTTCTACAAATGTTGTCTCTTAAGTTATCTCCTCAGATGGACGATTTAAGCGCTAGCCCGCGTTAAAATTAAAAAACTTTTAAAATCGACCAAAAAATTGTTTTATCGCTCATAACTTGAAAACTGCGCACTTTATGAGAAAAGTTTTTCTACACAAAACTAAAGGACATTAAATTTTCTACAAATGTTGTCTCTTAAGTTATCTCCTCAGATGGACGATTTAAGCGCTAGCCCGTGTTAAAATTAAAAAACTTTTAAAATCGACCAAAAAATTGTTTTATCGCTCATAACTTGAAAACTGCGCACTTTATGAGAAAAGTTTTTCTACACAAAAATAAAGCACATTAAATTTTCAACAAATGTTGTCTCTTAAGTTATCTCCTCAGATGGACGATTTAAGCGCTAGCCCGCGTTAAAATTAAAAAACTTTTAAAATCGACCAAAAAATTGTTTTATCGCTCATAACTTGAAAACTGCGCACTTTATGAGAATAGTTTTTCTACACAAAACTAAAGGACATTAAATTTTCTACAAATGTTGTCTCTTAAGTTATCTCCTCAGATGGACGATTTAAGCGCTAGCCCGTGTTAAAATTAAAAAACTTTTAAAATCGACCAAAAAATTGTTTTATCGCTCATAACTTGAAAACTGCGCACTTTATGAGAAAAGTTTTTCTACACAAAAATAAAGCACATTAAATTTTCTACAAATGTTGTCTCTTAAGTTATCTCCTCAGATGGACGATTTAAGCGCTAGCCCGCGTTAAAATTAAAAAACTTTTAAAATCGACCAAAAAATTGTTTTATCGCTCATAACTTGAAAACTGCGCACTTTATGAGAAAAGTTTTTCTACACAAAACTAAAGGACATTAAATTTTCTACAAATGTTGTCTCTTAAGTTATCTCCTCAGATGGACGATTTAAGCGCTAGCCCGTGTTAAAATTAAAAAACTTTTAAAATCGACCAAAAAATTGTTTTATCGCTCATAACTTGAAAACTGCGCACTTTATGAGAAAAGTTTTTCTACACAAAAATAAAGCACATTAAATTTTCTACAAATGTTGTCTCTTAAGTTATCTCCTCAGATAGACGATTTAAGCGCTAGCCCGCGTTAAAATTAAAAAACTTTTAAAATCGACCAAAAAATTGTTTTATCGCTCATAACTTGAAAACTGCGCACTTTATGAGAAAAGTTTTTCTACACAAAAATAAAGCACATTAAATTTTCTACAAATGTTATTTCTAAAGTTATCTCCTCAGATAGACGATTTAAGCGCTAAGGCGCGTTAAAGATAAAAAACTTTTAAAATCGGCCAAAAAATTGTTTTATTGCTCAAGACTTGAAAACTACTCATTTAACAGAAAAGTTCTTCTTTAAAAAAATAAAGCACATGAAATTTTGTACACATGATATCTCTTAAGAATTTTCCTCAGGTTGACGATTTAGGCGCTAGCGTGCGTTAAAGCTAAAACTTATAACTCCGCTTATAACTCGATGTCTAATAGCGGGGGGGTGTGAAAACCCCAATGTGCACAGTGCGCATATACTTTACCGAAGAAATGGGCCAGAACCCGCCTAGCTATACAACTGAAACTCCTTCCCACCCATGTTCTGTTGTGAATGAGGCTTACAGTTTACTACGTTAAAGCTGTACTTTTGAAGTTTAGTATTATTATCCATTTAGTTATTCAAGAAAAAATAACTAGGAAGTTTTAGCCTGTAAGAGAAAACGCATACCTAATGACCGAAGAACGAAGGCTAGTTATTTGTTCAGAGTAGCAGATCGCCAACGTTTGTTAGGCACTTACTATACGTAAAATGCTAAGCAACACTAAAATTTTATAACAGAAAAGACGTTTGACAAAAAATAAAAATACAAAAAAAAATTAATAATTATAATCCGAAAACTTTTAACGAAAATAAATTAAAGTTGACTAGAAATAAGTATATTGTAATAAAGAAAAGCTTTTATGTTTTAAGGGTAAAATAAGAGCTCGAGATTTTTCCCGTATCGATTTATCAAATCTTATTAAAGCACTCGAGATATTTTTTTTACATTCATCAAAGTTTGAAACTTCGAGATTTGGGATCGTTTTCCTTATCGTAAAAAACGTTTCTGAATTGTAAACTTCCTAGATTAACGGATTGACACAGGAAAATATGGACTAATGCGTTAATTGCTGATTCGTGTCGTAGTAGCATTTACAATGGATTTGTAGTTTTCGCCACTGCAACGTGATCAAATTACTGAAAATGTGGTTTTCTCATATTTATGTTAGTAACATATTCCGCCAACTATGGTGTTACAGCAGTTGACAAAATGGGTAACGAGTATACAATGGCTATTTGTTGTCAATTACATCAAAAATCGTCGGGAAAATCTTTGGCACTGCGTCGTCCGTTCTTAGGATCGTTGGACCGATGATCGGAACCCCCATCGCTAGGAGGACAAACATGCGGCAAACATGCGTCAAAGCCACCACTTTTGTACGCTTTAGGTGCTGCGCTGATTATCCAAGAGAAGAACTTGGACCGCGGCCGGTGACCGAACCCGAGTCACGCCGGGTGCTCTACCAGTAAGCTGCCTTTTAATTCACGCGTGCTCACGTTAGTCCTGAGTCGCTACAAGTCTTCAATAGTCATTATTAGAAACTTCTTCATCCTGTTCCCAATCCGTGGTTCCACTCCAAGTGTTTTTGACGAAAACTCAACCAAATCTCCAAGTTGTGTTACTAAATCCAGTATTCTAAGCGAATTCAAGCCGAGTAATTATTCACGCGAAAGTAGGGACGTGTGAGCACCAACTGCAGTGGACACCGCAGACAAGAAACTTTGAGAACAGTCTTGTAAAGACCAAAATAGAAGTCTAAGAAGCAACGGTTCAAAGCACACTATCTCACTAGAATAATTAGATGCAATTACTGTCTTGACTACGACTGAGGGTAGGTACACAAATTTTCCCTTTAAATACTTTGAAATTCTCAGTAACACACAAAAAAGAAAACATCAATTTTATCAATTGCAATACGAATTCTTCTATTTGCTCTTATTACGTGCCGAGTTCAAAAGATAAGGTTACATGTGCAAGTGCATTTAGAGTAGGTTTGTGCGGAGAATATGCTCTAAAAGTTACATTTAACGATTTTTTTCACTTATTTGAAGACGGTAAGTTACACGGTGGAGTTATGTACGTTATTTGTACCGATTTAACTGTTCCTATATAAAAGTTGTTCGTCCTTTTTCTTACATCGTTATATGTTTTGCAAACTGCGTTATATGCACTTATTTCAAACAGTCTATAAAGTTTTAAGCTCCACACTTTTGTTTCTAACGATATTGTAAACAGAAACAAAATTAGGCACTTTCTTGCTTAGGTGGTACTATTTAAACCTCTTGTTTAGTCTTAAAAGTAGATACAAATGGATAAGTATCAGCAGAAATGCAATAAAGTTATTCTCACCCTTGTTTAACGCCCGCGTTGCCGTATAAGTCGCACTCTCTCGCACACGATACGATCAGGTTAGTTTGTTTAGTTAAATGGTCCTAAAAACTTTATTTTTGAAATGAGACTTTAAGTTATGCGGAATAATATGTTGAGAGAGCTCCAGTTCAGCTTTTTATAGCAAAAAAATTTAATTTTAAAACGTGAGAAAAAAGTTAAGCGTGTTTAAAGTCGCAACTGTGCATATTTGGCCGCGCCATTACCAAAACACAAGATCCTACTGCTAAAATTGCAATTTGTTTTTGGGGTCGATAAATAGTGTTTTGTTCCCAAATAATGACGCTATTGATTGAGAACAAAAACGGACCTGTTCGATAAAGCATGGCGGAGAAAAATGGTGTTTTTTAAAGATTTGACGCATAGGAAAAAAATGGTAATGTTTCAGATTCAAAGGCTCCTACATTTTTTCAGCGCCACGGCAAAAAGTTGTAAGACGAGATTCCAATGCCTTTAAGGTTTCTTATTAAGATAGTTAAGGTCCCATTGAGGTCTAGCCCCCCCCCCCCAAAGAAAACATATTTTTTTGGACTTGTTTTGTTTTTTCGCCTATAACTCCTAAACGGTGCATATTAACACAAAAGTTTCCATATAACAAATTTAAGAGCATTAAATTCTGCGTCGAATGAGTACCAACACTTAATAACTCGGTCAAGCGGTATGGTCGAAAGCCGCGGTCAAAAAACGACAAGTTTTTCCAACTTTTTCAAAAACTGACATATTATATAGCATTATATATGAGTCTGCACTATAGAAATTAGTACCCTAAGAGAAAAACTCATTAAATGAAAGTTGTAGAGCATCTAATTCTGCGTTCATGCGTACCAAAATTTTTTAATTTGGTCAAGGACACCTCTCCCAATTGGCAATATTCTGATGTCCGGCAGTTGGCATAGTAGGTATAGTAGGAAAATAGTCTAGTCGAATAAGGATTTTTGGTCAGAGCAAATAACTCGCCTCCTATAGATCGTACGTGGATGAAGGTTATTATAAAAGTTATAGAAAACATTATTATCTACAAGATTTGTTATGTGCATTTTTGCCATAAGTTTAACCGTTTTCAAGATATAGCGCGGTGAAGGAGTGAATTCTGGTTACTAGATGACGCTGTATAAACTCCGGAGTAAGACGCGTAAGTCTTATAAAAGGAGTGAGCCACTAAACTTACCGACTGATGGACAATGTGGCACTGCACGAAGTAGAATAAAAGATGTAATAAAGATTTATGAAAGTAAAAATGGTGTTAGGTCTCTTCTTGACCTATTGCAAAAAAATTTAAAAAAAACAGATTGTTCAAAACTGTGACACTTACTAAGGGCGCAATTTCAACTTCAAGAGTTTCTTATACACGACTAAGAGGCACGCTAAAGATTTTCCATATCATATCAAATAGAATAAGGACGTAGTTAAAGGTTTTTTATAATATTGATGTATATTACACCACGTAGACGTATTTTTTACGTATAATAAACGTAGCTATGTTTATTGAGTATAAACAACGCAATTTTAATCCTTTTTGCGCGTGGTAGTTTAAATAAATTGTAAAATTTTAATAAAAACACAAAAAATCATTCGTTACAAACACTAAAAGTGACTTTTTGGATCTCGAGTAGTAATTTATTTTAACAACAAAGCTTAATCAAAATTGTAACGTTAAAGTAATAGTCAAGTGGATCGCTTTAAATAAATTACAACTCGAAAACACTACTCACAAAATTATTTTAGGAAGACAATTATAAAGTAATGTCGTTAAAAAGGTATTGGATCCTGCGTGATATTTCAGACTTTATTAAACTCGGCAAAAAGCTCTATAGTGGAAAGTCTTCTTGTTCAATGAAGTACATGATACGATTTTAAAAAACACAAGAAGTTTTTCATTTTTATCTTACTAAAGGAAATTATTAAAGTTTTTCTTTAACAATTTTATAGTTTTACTTTTTCTTTTTATAATACGTTATTATTATTCTTTAGTGACCATTTTATGAAAATAATTAAGGTTAGTCACGCTAATACGATAAGAAATCTATGTCGCATAACCAAACATTACTTTTGCGGATTGAAATGTGCTCAGATTTCGTTTACTACTCATTCAAAATATAAATTAATTAAAAATATCCGTGCCATAATGGCATAATAACCAACTTTTTTTTTGTTTATTTTTAATGCGGCCTGTCGTCGCAACTTTACGAAGGATTTCACGATTTGTTTTGACGTTTATCTTATTATTTCGTTCAGAGGCCTTCCGGCGCTATTACGATTGTTTAAGCGGTTTTAAAAAAACATTAGTGCAGCGCGACGAATTACAAAGGCGACGCTTTTTAACCTTCCAGTAGTCGCGCGAAGTTTTGAGACACGGGTAGTCGCCCCGGTCTCAGAGACCACATATTTAATTTGCTTTCAAAAATATATTGTAAAACATTTTTGTCGGAATTATTACATATTTAGGTGTTTCAGCAAAACAATAAATTAAACTAAAATTGAAAATTTAATTGACTTGGTCTATTATTTTTCCAAATCTTATTTACGATTTTGGAAAAAAATCAATTTTTTAAGTATTGCGATTTTAATTTTTTTCCCCTCCGTTTAATGCATTTGAGAAGGTACTTAGAAGAAGGGGGGGGGGGCTACGCATGTGTTTTACAAATTGGTGCTCATAAAAGTGTTTATGCGGTCTCACAGACCAGGCGCGACTACTGAAGGGTTAAAAAAAAAGGTGATTGTTATTGACATCGACGTCCAAACGATGCCCATTTTGTTGTATTTGCGTAATCATTTCCTCTCTGTTTGTTTCGACATTTTTTTCTATCAAAAAAATGACACTTCTAATAAAGGGCGATGGTGTAGGCATCTATTAACAACAATTTAAACTTTATAAGTGCCTCACCGGCCTAATTGTTTTTAACTCAAAAAGTCCATCCTCAAGGCCACGAACGTAACTTTGATGGTTGATGCAAAGGAAGAGACTACGCCCGCTAAGCATCTCCATTGAGAGTAGGCAGCTATTTTGCTCGGCAAGGACTGCGGCACTACATAAAATTCTGCAATACCGTTCTAAAAGCATTAATTATGCCGCGGTACTTTTCACAATAAATATTTGTTTGCCTACAGCGCCAACTTAACCACGTTTGTTATCGTTTAAGGAACACGCCATAACATAATTTGTGTATTGTTTAACTTTTAATATTAATAAAATAAATCGAAATGCATGAAAATACAATACGGTAAACAGTGGAATTATGCCTTATCGATGCGAGAGTATCGAGAACTGCTCACGAAAGCATTAGTTTCACAAATAGGTCGTAAATCGTTAATCTGACGCTAATTGAGGTTATTACAAAAAATAAATTAGAGCGTAAAATTGTTGACGTAAAACTCTTTTTACGTTTTAACGAAATATTTTTAATTTGCGCCCTTATAAGCGAACAAATCGACGGTTTTGGCTCGAGCAGACTACACAGGTGTTGGAGTAAGAGGCCGCAACGTGAGGTCGCAGGCTCGATGCCGCTATTGTAGTTTATACTACACCGAATGAGCAGAATCTAATCGCACTATTTAAAAATAAATTCGGGGTATTCCCCTACTCGAGGAAAAATTGGGTTAACTTCTTGTGTTTATTGTCGTCGCCACTCAGTGCAAATTGAAGTTTGTTAATTTGCAGGCCGTGAAGCGTTAGATTGTGCTCAAACTTTCGAAAATGACCAAACTGCGGCGATAACTATCCAACTAATTTCCCCAATTGTGCGGAGTCTGTTAAAAGCGTCTCTTTATTTTGCGTCGAATTCGATAAAACTCAAAAACTTATAACAAAAAAGAGCTCATGAATTTAAAATGTTTTTTTGTTTGCTTTTTATTTAAAATGTCAATCGTTTAAATCTTTTCTAAATACAATTTTATAACAATTTTTCGAGGTAGATCATATTTCAAAATATTTTAACCATACAAGAGCGTAGATATGTATATTTACATACTTTACACACATGGCTGCTTTAGTATAGACTTTAGCCCTAGTTTGGCCAACATAAAAGTGATGCACAACCCTAGAGCGTTTGCATAATGTTCTTACTTGGCCACGTTTGGTAATTTAAAATTTTTATCTTACGTTATTTTTTATGTATACATTTATTTTTGTTTTCGACCCTCTAAAAATAATTTTTTTACAAAAATGCCTTCAAAATAGTCACTCTCCAACTGCACAAATACCAATAATGTCGGCTGTATCAAATTATTCCATCGTTTAACATAATTTCCTCTTATCGTGGCGCACTTACTACAACGAGACTGAAACGATATCTGAAATTTTGTAGCTGGATTTACGATTTATTCACAGCCACAGACACGACAAAAGAAGCGTGCACTTTTATCGCCTACTGCAAACTGTCAGTTGAACTTTAAAAGCGACACCCAATATAATATATACAGTTACGTATATTATACGTATACAGTTACGTATATTATACGTATAAAATTTTCAGATACCTAACGTTACTAATTAGTATCTATTTTTAATTTCGGTTAAAACACGGAGCTTTATAACGTAGTTTTAGACCCTTATTATACGTTTTTTATCCGGTAGAAAAATACTAAAAATAAACGAAGATATTGGGTTAAAAAAGTATCTGCAATTTTTTGAATAAATACGTAAATAAGTAATACTACATAGTCACAAAAATTGAAGGATATTTAAAAAATTCCAAATTCTAGGACAATTTTCAACAAAGGATAACTCGAAGAAAAATGGTCGTACAGAAAATTTAAAAAAAGCAAGTTATAGCCTCAAATGTCTAGTTTTCAGATCTGGACTGTAAAATTTTATAACGTAAGCGGTTTTCACGTAATCATCCTAAAACCAACTAAAAATAACTTTTCCAAATTTTTTCTCGTCTTGGAAATGGTCTGTGGACTTCGTAAAATTTTTTTTCATCATGCGACCTTAAAACTCATTCAGACAATTTAATCAGCTTGCTGCGTACGATTTTTTGCTGCGAAGTAATCGTTAATCAGAGCAAAAAAGGCCATTTTAACTTTGACAATCGATTAATCGGGAACTAATGATCGTACAGAAGGTTTTTTTCAATTTTTCCCAACGAGGCAAGTTTTTGAGAGAAAATAATGGATTGTCGCCAAAAAAAACCGTATTGAAACAAAAAAACTGCATAAAAATCAAAAAATTGCTTGTTACGGTGATTTTTGGCCGATACGATAAATTTAAACTTTCGGGGCGCTAAGAAAAAAAATTGCAGAGCTTTGCAACTTTGAAAGTTTTTTAGAGACACTTTGAGGTAAAAAGATTACCGACGATATCCTTTGTTCATCCACTATATCCAAAATTATACCAAATTTTCCAAATATCCTTAAATTCGCAAATTTTCAACTTTTTTTCAACCATCATCATCTCTTCAAAAAAATTTTTTTCATCAATCGCTACCAATTGTGTCTTATAAAGAATGTTTTGCAGTTCCAAAACCCTACCTTCATTTTCTGTACAATCATTAGTTCCCGAGTAATCGATTGTCAAAGCTAAAATGGACTTTTTTGCTTTGATCGACGATTACTTCGCGGCAAAAAATCGTACGCAGCTTATTTAGACATAAAATTAAAGCTGATTAAATTGTCTAAACGAGTTTTATAGTCGTATAATTAAAAAAAAAATTTTTAAGTCCACAGACCATTTCAAACACAAGAAAAAATTTGGAAAAATTATTTTTAGTTGGTTTTAGAATGATTACGTGAAAACCGCCTATGATAAAAAAATTTACAGTCTAGATCTGAAAACTAGACACTTGAGGCTACAATTTCATTGTTTTTAATTTTATGTACGACCATTTTTTTCCGAGTTATCCTTTGTTGAAAATCGCCCTAAAATTTGGATTTTTTTAATATCCTTCAATTTTTGTGACTAGTGTATGTCTAGGTTAACATACGTTTATTTTATGTTTACAAAATTACTTTTGTTTTTAGAGAGATATTTTAGACGTATATTTTACGTATAATAAACGTAGTTGTGTTTATTGGACACTGACTGATGGAATCACCCCCCGCACTATATCGATATTGTCTCCTCTAATTCACAGAAACGGATCTTTTTGTGCGTAAAAACTGTTTAGGTTAAATCCACACCGATAACTACCCCCTCGTAATTTTGAAATAAAAAATTTTCAGCGATTCATTTAAATTTATTAAAAAATTCAAATGGCAATTTTGCAATTACTTGAAATTTATAAAAGAAAAGTCTCTTTTTTTCTTGGCGCCAAAATTAAAAAACCAAATTAATTGAGAGAAGCTACGTAATTGAGTCAAACAAAAGACTGGTGTAACAAAAAATGACACACCAAAGCTTGAATAAAATTATTTTCCAGTATAAAAAATACTTTTTCATCTTAGAAAAATTTTACTAATTAAATTGCTTTTAATTTTCAATTCTTACGTCGTTATCGGCGAGGAAAAAGATAAAATGAAGGGTTGTGGAAAATGCATTTTTACTCTTTTCCAAATTGGCGTCTCCTCTCTCTCTCAAACTTTTTGTACTTACAATTAAAATTGTTTAATTAAGCTGAGTTCTTTTTTGTAATCGAAAAACAAATTTAATAAAAATTTAATTGGCACACGACCAATTTTCAGAGTGATTTTCAAAATTAAAAATTTTACATAAATTTTTATGGATAATAATATTAAAGTCTCCTTATTGAATTAAAACAAGAGGGGGAAAATTGTAAAGCTATTGCTTCACAACAACTATCAGTTAGCAGCGCCAATCAATAGGCGCATTCGGGGAACAGCAGCGCGTTAATAAAGCTCTGCATCTCTGCAACCTTACTGGCTCTTTATTTTCGCAAAGCAGTGGCAAATTTGCACAAGTGTTCCTCCCTAATGTTCTACCAAAGTACAATGAGCTAATAAAACTGGTGACCCCGAAGAAAAACAAGCCGGCTTACTGGTTGAACGATGACAATCGCGCGATTTTGAGAACTAGAGATATTCTATGGATACTCTAGGAACTACAGGAGGCAGCACACAAAAGATAGCTGAGAAGCTTACAGAGCTCTCCAAAATAGGACAAATAGAGTGTGTAGGGATGCAAAAACTCGTTATATTCGAGGTGAAATAAATAACGCTTCTAATCCACAAGAGTTGTGGAGAACCTTGCATTTTTTCGGCGTGGGGGAAGCCCGAACTGATGACTCCGGCATTGACTTTGACCTAAACGATCTTAACAAACCCGTAAGATAGGTAATCGAGATTCTCTGGACAGCGAGTTCTATAGGGACTCGAGACAAACGAGGTGAGCGTTAATGAGAAGGTGGGATAGATGAGAGGTAACAGCTCAATCCTCGGTTCTCGGTTCTACGACTTCAAAAGGAAAAAAATTGTAGGGGGGGGGGGTATTCTACCATCATGTTCAATTTCGTGGTGATCGGGAGATCCCCGAATTTTTAGTGTCAAAAAAACTCGAAAAAAGTTTAAATAGTCCAATCGACTTAAAATTCGTTTTTTTTGGAGAGGGGGGAGGGGGGCGTATGGAAGATAAAAAGAAGAAAATAGAAGGTCTCTAACGTCAAACACAAAAAATCGTTTTCGATTCAAAGCAAAACAAATTTATTTCAAAATGATCGTGTGATCAATAGCGACTTAAGTGAGTTCATATATGCAACCCAACTAGCATCACTGCATTTAATCTAAGCTTTTACAAAAGCATCCAAGTACAATTTTCGACTGTTTTTCTCATTTTTCTTTGTATAAAGCGACGTAAATAGTTTTACAAAACCAATCAGCAAAAATGCGCTAGTATGGCTATTTTTAGTTTAGAAAGGCGACCGTCTCTTATTTTGCTAATGAGTGAGCGTTGCAGCTTTATAATATTTTCGAGAAGAGCGACGAACTTTAAAACACTTCTGACGCTTTTTTAGAATTTGGTAGAAAACAAGTGGGGCAACTTTCAGAAATAAATAAAAATGTAAATTTACCCTTCGAGAACAGCTAAGAGTTAATCTTTAAGGGCTAATGGAGATGGATACCTAAACCCTACAATATTGGATTCTTCCCGAAGAAGCCCTTAAAATTGCTAAATTTAAGCTTGACAGAAACTTAAATCCCGATCTCTCTCCGAGTCCCCCCAACTTTGGGGCTCAGTTCAACAAGTGAGGAGTGAAGCTGAAGCTTATAGGTTGGCGTGTGTACGGAGGTGGCTTGTAATTATCATAAAAGAAGCGAAATTTGACCCGAGTAGGTAGACAACACAAAGGTTTCTTAACGTGTCGTTAGTTTGCTAAAAGTTTTTAACTGTAGTTTAACAACTTCCCTAATCGTTGCATGGGACGTCACAATTATCGCATGCACTTCTCGACTTTTTTATCTTAATAATGTTCTTCCTCTTCAAAGCTGTTAACTGATCGGTATTAAATGGCAAAAACATTACGTACATTTCATGTTTGAGTAGATATAATCGCGTATCGGGCATAAAAAGCTGCGACGTATAAAAATTAATTTTGTGCGGCAGTCGGAAAAAATTCTTGTTACACGACGATAAAATTATTCCGTAATTAATCTTGGTAAAAATCACACTTTCCAATTATCACAAGGCAATTAAGCCTGTATGTGTTTATTAAATTGGTTTACATTTTTATGAAGAGAAGCAGCAGTAGCAGTGGTTTAGATTGATTGTGCGTTGTCGTGCAAGATTAGTAGTATTATTGAACGGTGGCGTGGCGGTGCAATCGCGTTTCGCACGCAAACAAAGCTCACGCTCTCTCATGTTCATTTTTTGCCACTACAAAATTTATCACGATGTATTGTTTTATTATAAACACACATACACTAAAACAAAACACGATCAACCCGAAAAGAGACCCGCAACCCCTTAATTTGAGACAATTTTCACAAATTAAGAAAAATCGACGAGTCTAGAGAGGAAAATCGCACGTGAAAATATACAAAAAAAATAAAGAGAAGAGAAAAGCAAAATCAATTTTGTGTAAACGCTGTATTTATTCAATTACGTTTAAACCCTTTCTGTACGTCTCATCCACTTAACCTGTTTTCTTAGACAGAAATCAAAGCCGGCGGGAAAATATCGAATTATCGCTGGTTGTCTTCGTACCCGCGAGAATATCAATATAAAAGAATCAAGTTGCAAAAGAAAAATGGGCACAAATTTTCTCGAGACAAAAAAAGCAAAGATAAACGATAAATTACTTGCTTTTTTAACAAAAAAATATTTTATACATCTGTAAATCTTAAACTATAACTTTTTACACAAATGGAATCTCAATACAATATCTGGAATCTGTTAAGGACTTAAGTAGGTCATGTAAATACAGGGTTGGCTAAAAGATTGCGTACAGCGTCGATTTTGCGCTTGGGCAGGCCCTCCGGGCCTTCCTCAAGCCGTAGTGTGGGTAGTGGGTAGGTCTTGTGCCTATTGAAAAATTCGGCGTAAAAATTTAAAGATTTTTGATAAGGGTAGAGGTTAAGGGGGTGGCTAAATATAGTAAGCAATACGGCGTTGCCACCATCTAATTTTACTAACGCTGAAACTCGATACGAGTAGTAATAAAAGCATAAAAAGCAATTAGGTCGGTAATCATCGTGAGACAACACTAGCGAGCACTTTTATCGTCTCGTGAGACAAATTGTGGCTCAATGCGGTTGGAGATGAACAAATTTCGTGATTTTCCTGTAGACGATTGCAATGCGCTTCATCTCGGGTCAGAGTGGCATAAATTCAATATTTGGGGTAATTAGGCGCTTACGCGACTACCTGGAAAGCTAAAAAGAAGCGCACAGGCACGCTTTAGGTAATAATAATAGTTTCTAAAACTTGTAACGAACCCTGTGTAGAGCTCGTTTAAAAAATTGATTTTCTTTCCGGAAGTTGAAATTACCCATTCTGAAACTGGGTATTGAATAATTGAGTTTGTTGCAAATTTCTCGTATTATCCCTTCCAATTGGGGAAAAGGTCGGGAATAATAAATTATTAAATGAATCTTAACTTGGACTAGAGAATTGTCTCAAATGAGAAGTATATAGTTAGTAACGGAAAACTAACTAACTAATTTTTAAAAAGTTACAGTTTCCTGTAATTGCGTTTTTAAAACTTATGTTCTCAATTTTACAAGCACTTATTTAACAAAAAAGTTATATACGTATTATACTCGTACGATATAAACGAATAACATGAACGTACGACTCTTGTGTGCTTATAAATTTTATTTTATGGACGATTAAATTGAGCAGATCTAGCAATTGGTAATAATATCTTGCCAGACAATATAAAACAACGTACGTGCTATAAAAACGATTGATGATAGGGATGAATTATAACACTAAAAATAAATCAAAAGAATTGTTTGTGCGATTATTAACAAATAGAAATATAGGTTGTAAAGTCTAAACAGAATCGTATCAGTTTCGTCCTACATAAAAAGAAAAAAACGACATTCGACTATAAAAATGCACGGTGTGTTGCCTACCCTTCTAAATCAATTATGATTTTGTTTCGTTTAAAAAGTATAGTTTTGGCATACTCAAAAGTATTACGGTGGTACTTAGCCATTGGGCAGTGGGTAGGTTAGCAGCGTGCTTTTGTTTTTAATTGAATCACGCGAAAAAACTTATACTTCCGTGTATTCCGACTGTTAACGTTGGAATGTTAACGTAGAAGATGTGGCAGGGAAGCATAAAAGCGACTCAAAGACATGACTTATATCTTCCATTGCAATGTTTTAGGGTTAGGGTATACATTGGCCCCACGTAGAGCGCCAAATATTTTTACCTTGGCATTTTAAAACACCTCTTTTCTTGAGAGGTCGGTCTTGTGTGTGTTTTAAGAAGCTACAACCCAATAAACACAGCTACGTTTATTATACGCCAAAAATACGTTTACGTGGTTTAATATACGTATCTCGTATATTTTTTAAACGTATACAATTGGTATAATTTTTAAACGTGACCATTTTTACGGTAACGGTACGTAAGTTCTATGTCGTACAATAAACGTAATCAAATAACGAGTAATATACGTAAATGTAAGACGTGTTTTATTACCAAAGGTAGTTAAAACTTACAGTTGTAATACGTTCTTACGACAACGTATGTTAAACGTAGAAAATATACGTATATTTAACGTCTAAATTTATAGTAAAATAAACAGATTTTAAGTACGTATAATATACGTTTAAAATATCTCTAAAACAACCAATAGTAATTTTGGAAACGTAAAATAAACGTATATTAAGCTACATATCCACTAGTACACATTTAAATCGGAAGAAAACTTTGCCATTAAAATACGTTTACTTTTAATACGTATTTGACAATAAAGACACATTACACATTATTAAGATGTACAGGTGTACAGGTAGATAGCGCTACTCATATCGTACACCGGTGGATTTGTACCCATTTACGTACTTCAGGATCCGCTACCTCTTTATCTTCGCCGACGACACAGGTTTCATGGCCAGCTGCAGGAACCCTCGACTCGTTCAAATTCGCCTGCAAAACGCCGCCGACAACCTGGAGCGTTGGTTCAAGAGATGGAGGATCGCAGTCAACGCGACCAAAAGCGCCGCCGTCTTCTTCACGAAGCGCCCCAGCCTCCAGCGACCACCCAACATCGTGATCTTCGGCCAAGACATACCTTGGAAGGACGACACACAATACTTGAAATTCATAATCGACAAGAGCCTCACATAGAAGCCCCACATCGAAGGAGCAGTCGCCAGAGTGCGAGCCGCCTACTCCGCCCTCTACCCGCTCTTTTCAGGAACAACTCTGGACTTTAGGAACAAGTTGCTGCTGTACAAGACCGTCATCCGACCGATAATGACCTACGCCTCTCCAGCCTGGGGGTACGCCGCTCCGACTCACATCAAGAAGTTGCAGACAGCCCAGAACAAGATCCTACGAACCATAGTCTACGCACCATAGTTCGTGCGGAATCGGAACATCCACGAGGACCTCCAGATGATCAGCATCCAGGATTTCATCCGAGAAGCAGCCGTCGATGTAACGACGCAACGATGTACCACGACAGCCCCACCATCCGAGGATTGTGGGGTTACAACGTCAACGAGACGAGACTCCGAAAGAGACCCAAGTTGGTCCTGAACAGAGTCTAGCTTTCGCACACCAAGACCGACAAGGATTAATGTTCGCCTCCGGCGAACCAAGTAAGACGCGTATCGTCAGCGACTTCGGTCGCACTTCATTATTACTGTAATTCTAATTACTTACCAATGTTGTATCTTTTCAGATCCAGCCGATGAAGAAGCAATAGACCCAGTTCCGAAGTTTCATAGCCAATCAAGATTCACGATTCACGAGGATCCGCTAAAAATATCTTCGTTTATTTTACGTATTTTTATACAGGATATAAACCGAAAAATAATGATCTAAAACTACGTTGTAAAGAGCGACATCAGCTCCGTTTTTTAACCAAAATTAAATACACTAATTAGTAACGTTAGGTATCTGAAAGTTTTATACGTATAATATACGTAACTATGTTTATTGAGTAATAGCCAGTTATAGTTCTACTATCAACTTTTTGAGAGAACCAAATAAATATAAAAGTAAAAAATAATAAAACAAATAACTTATTAACAAAAATTAATAGAAACAGCAATTTTGAGACCCCTAGAGAGATTTAAAGTAGAGTTAAAATATATTTGTGTGAAACGCGCCCTTTAAATTCGCAAACTGTGTATTTGGACATATAAAATTAAACAACCGAATTAAAGTCTAAAACACGCGTCAGTACAACAACAACAAGGGATGAGTCAGTAATAAAACCATTTTAAAATTTACTTACACTTCACCCAAACCAAACCGGCGTAACGAAGGGTACAAATACAAAAACCAATAGGTTTTCAAGTTTCCCTTCAACAAATAGTATTACAAGTTTATTGACCGGCTCTTTATTCCTTTTTAGAGTATACAAAAAAAACTATAATTAAATAACAAATACAGACAGAAAAGCGTATAACACGGGATTGAATTCAATTTTCAATCTAAATCAAAATTAATTGAATTTCCGAGAAAGAAAAACGTCGGAAAAATTTTTATTTTTAAATGCGAGCCTTAAATCAAGAAGAGCTTTAAGTAAAAGTTTAGTTTGGATGTTGCAAATATTTGAAAACCAGAGAAAACCAAGTGAGAATTACCAAACTTTGAAATCCTCTACATCTCCCCAGATGGGACGGTTTAATTAATTAGTAGAGTAAAACTTTAACTTATCCAATTGAAAATAATTTAATATAAGTTAAACTGACTGTTTTGACACCCCTTGAATTAATCGCATCTTTTCGCTCCTTTTCAAATAATATTAGTTTGAAAATAATAAAAAAATTTTTAAACGGTGGGTTTAAATTACATTAACCGAGACGGTGTTGGGTGGAAGTTGTATAAAACGAAAGTTGTTAATTTAATTGGAAAACTGATCTCGATCCAATTTAATTAAGAAAATGTAAACTAAATTTAGATTTTATACGAAAACTAGCTTAAAATTTAATACTTGAATGGGCTCTTTTTGAGTCCCCCTACCTAACTGAAGGGGCAGCTTTGTGCACACGAATTTCCTTTTATAAAAGGTAAAATTCCTAACAATATTTTAACCCTGGTTCTAAATTTGATACCAATGTAATTTTTTGCTTTTCAAATACCCTTAACCCTTCTAGGGATAAATTAAGTATTGAGCCACCATAATGGAGTTATGGTATGCAAGTTGCACGTTTGTTCAAAAAATTTAAAATAAACGACTCTCTGTACTTGAAGGGCCTCAGGAATGTATAGTAGAATAGCGGAACATAGAAGGCCTAGAAAAGCACTCATTTGTTAACAACTGAAAAAACGCGAGGAATGGAGCCCAGGGTTCTAAATAACGAGTGTCTTCTCCATACCTATTATTATGGCGCCAATTGAGTCCTATCTTCCTTCCTCTCTCCTGCTCCTTCTCTCTAAGCCCTCGCGTGTATTTATTCTCGTTCCTCTCCCCCTCTCCCTCCTCTTCTCCCTCGCCCCTTTCCCTCCGTTCACTATCTTGATGTCTCCCTTAACGCCTCTCCCTTTATAGTACAGTCAATAGAGAGCAAAAAAGGCTTTTGCTCTACAAAAAGTGGTTTAGGTCTGATTTTTGAATATGTTATTGGGTTAGGGGCCCTGATAAAAAATCTAAGTTTGCAACCTTGCAGAGGGGAGGGGGAGAGTGCGCGTGCGATTTGCCATCTTGGATTAAAGGTAAGGTTTTTCCGGTTTAACTTCTTAACTGTTAATTCCACGACAAAACTGTCGAATCCAACTTTGGAGAGGACAAAATTCCCTACAATATTTATTCTATTCATTTTGTTCCTATCTGTTACGGTTTCTGAGATATAAGCTGGAGAAAATCGCAATTTTTGAAAAAATTAATTTTTGGGGTAAACTTTGTTTGGGGACTTTTTTACCGTTTATTTGAGAGGAAATTCTTTTGAACAAAAGTTGTAGGATTTTAAATTGCCTTCAAATTGAGTGTATCACTGATATTTTAACTCAACCAAATCCAAAGTTAGAGCAGTTTTATGATAACCTATAAATGTCGAAAAATGAGTCATGAGTGTTCGCAGCTCGAAGTTTTTGTTATAACCCCCCCCCCCCCCATATCAACCCATAACAATTTCTCTCACATTGGGGGGGGGGTAGAAATGTTGAGCAAATTTTCTCGTTTTAACAACCTGTCTCATATGTCAACAATTATTCATTCTAACGTTTTGGAAGGTAGTGTTTGGGGAGAGGGGATTAAGGGGGGGGGGTCGACCTCTTATAACGCGTTCAAAGATTGGCTAACTTGCCGTAAGTCGCACTTCTCCATGAAACCAGGTTTGTCGGTACTCTTTTGGGTCATAACTCCAAAACTTTTTCTCCGATCTGCAATTTTGTTTATTTTTGGTATTTTTATACCGAATAAAAACCAAAAAATAAAGGTTACAAAGTGCCGACATCAGCTGCGTTTTTTAACCAAAATGAAGTACACTAATTAGTAACATAGATCTAATACGTTGTAAATGAACCCCAACATACACACATAAGTGAAAAAACTTTAAATGAGAAAATTTGTTTTCCACCGAGTGCCTCGGGAATCGAACCCAAGACTTTGCTATTTCCGGTAGCACGCCTATACCCAATACACTACGGAGGCCAACATACTTTCAACAAGCCATCCGGCATTGTTTAAATGCGTCGAGACAGCGAAATATATATAAATCAAATTAGTAAATAAATAATAAAATAATAATAATAATAATAATCAAATTATTTAACCCTAAATATTTAAAAATGTGTAATTTATTCACGTATGATTGTTGTATCCATACTAATTTGATTTATATATATGTCTCGACGCATTTAAACAATGCCGGATGGCTTGTTGAAAGTATGTTGGCCTCCGTAGTGTATTGGGTATAGGCGTGCTACCGGAAATAGCAAAGTCTTGGGTTCGATTCCCGAGGCACTCGGTGGAAAACAAATTTTCTCATTTAAAGTTTTTTCACTTATGTGTGTATGTTGGGGTTCATTTACAACGTATTAGATCTATCTAACTAATTAACCCTAAATATTTAAAAATGTGTAACTAATTAGTAACGTTGGGTATCTGGCAATTTTATACGTATAATATACGTAACTGTGTTTATCGGGATACTAAACCGCCCTTAAACAAAAAAGTTACAGATTGGAGGGGCAACTCGGAATACGGCGCTGAAAAACCTCCAAAATTAGTAACATCTTCAATTTAAATTTAAATACCATCAACTTGTTGCTTTACATCGCTCTGAAAATTTAGTATTTAAGACTATTAAGGTAAAATTTTATTTTTAAACATCCAAAAGTGGGTACTTACCTACTTACTTATTTAAATACCCAAGAGAATCTACTTATATATTTAGCATAAATTTCGTTCATTTATAATTTGATATTTTATTCACATTGTCGACAGCAAAGAAAAGTAATGATTTCTTTAAGCCATTTAAATATTTATTGCTCCGATCAAAATGACCTCGTTCACATCGCAAATCCTTAAAGCGAGACTCGAGTTATACACTCTTGAATGGAGTCGAAATTTTTTTTTATTATTGTATCGATTTTAAATTGTTACGAAATACAAATAAGAAAATCCTCCCTTAACTTTAAACTGATGAATGGTGACACACGACTGGGAATACGTACTAATCAGTGATCAGTAATCATGAAAATTTGTAGCTACTATATCTAAATTTAAGCGCAAGTTGCATGTACACGCTAGCTGGGGCAAGTAAACTAAACGGACGCGCCATTCACTAGTGCTTCATTCTCATTGCTTCTGTTGTAATTTGCCAATATTGTTGACAACCCTTTAATTTGAATTAGGTGGCTACATTATGGTAATGCGTCAAACACATTTTAGTTATTTTACGCAAAAAATACAAATAAATGCAACTAAACGATCGAAATAGAATTATGTACTACCCGATTGAATTTTGATTTATTGCGAAATTATCTAATAAAGCTCAAAAACGTTTCACGGATTATCAATTTATGTGATAAAAATAATTGAATATCAGATCATACCCTAAATTGATAATCGCACTTGGTCGAAATTATTATTGTAACAAAACACATAAATCTATAACTGTAACGATTTAGTTCCGGATTATAATGTTTCATTTCCTACAGATTGAATATTTGGTTCTATCATCCCCCTTCTACAAAGTTACGCTTCAAATAAAATAAAATGATTGCGCTACAGGATTTAGGGTGGATAAAGTTCGGAAAAAAAATTTTTGCATACTATTCCCAATGCAACGTTTATAGTTAAATAGAAGAGAAATAAATATTTGCCGAAAGATATCATTTCTACGTATTATTGGTATATTGATATAATGATATACTGATATCGGTTCAAAGAAACTAAAAAAATACGTGGAGAGCTACTAGACCTCTCCAACGCGCTGCTTGAGTAGTGTAGCCGACTAACCTACGAAAAAATTCAAATAGGAACTCCAGGAAGACGTTAATTTTAAAGTTAACTTCTCCACTAATACGTAAATTCAATATACAGGGCGTTCGCATAGTCCTTGAGCAAGAAAGCAGAAGTGGGGCTCGAGCTGTAGCGAACGAAGACGTAAGAGGAAGTCCATCAATGTCTATGTGTTTCCCGATACATTTTTCATTTTTTATTTTTCGTTTAATGCACTTAGAGAAACCGAAGGGGTGGCCCCATATGAAAAAAATTTTCGGTTAGGCCACCTGTTCAGGTTCTCGCCATCAATCAAGCTAACTAACTATAGGTGAGCGTACTCTCGTCTTAATACTTTTCTTCCAACTATCCTTCTTGTTGGTTCCCGGTATGATCAAAAGTCCCTACTCCAGTTCATGTAGAAATGAAGTAACAGAAGGGTCGTTTCTTCTTCTTTGGGTCTTTCCAAAAACATTGGCGATTAGTGGCACGATTTTAATTTTATTGGCTACTGGTCTGAATAGTGGCGTGCTGCGCCACGATGTTTTGCGCCGTTCTGAGCTACGTTTGCCTCCAATTCTTGGATGGATTGAAGGAGTCGCCATTTATCGCTTCTTATGATGAAGCCTATAGATATACGAGTTGTCTTCGTCGTCAGACCTTCTCATTGGTGACCCTGCCCATTGATGAAAGTTTTGAGATTCTATGATAGGCCCACATCTCAAAAACATCCAGTCTAATTTACAATTGCTCGTATCTCTACACACCAACAAATAGTAAAAGATGGGTCAGACCCCACTGTAACGTTGGAAGAAATGGACGGGCTGTAGGTTTGTTCACATTCGCCCAGAATTTTTGGGCAAGCTGATCGTAAACTGTCAGAATTATTTTTCTGCAAGGTCAGTTCTCGTTAAAAATTTCTTGTTAAAATGACCCCCCTTTTTAAATAAAACACCTTCTACAGTCAAAAACTTGAACTGCCAAAGAAACACTATTTTGCTTTGCCTAGGCTGATCTTCTACAATCAGTGGCTGTAGCCTAGAAGAGGAGTTAAGAGGGGCTGGCGCCCTGGGCTGTAGATTCGTTCACGCTCGTCCAGAATTTTTGGAAAAGGGCACCGATCGTGGACGATCAAAGTTGTTCTTCGGAAAGGTCAGCTCTAACATTTTTTGTTAAACTGCCCCCCCCCCTTATTTTAAATCAAACACGGCCTAAAGTCGAAAATTTGAACTGGCTAAGAAACACTCTTTTGCATTCTCTAGGCTGGTCTTCTAGAATGAGTGCCTGTAGCCTAAGAGAGAGAAAGAGGGGTTAAGAGGGGTTGGCGCCCTAAGCTGTAGATTCGTTCACGCTCGTCCAGAATTTTTGGGGAAGCGCACTGATCGTGGACGGTCAGAGTTGTTCTTCGGCAATGACAACTCGTAACATTTCTTGCCTAAAGTAGAAAATTTGACTGCCTAAGAAACACTATTTTGCTTTCTCTAGGCTGGTCTTCTACAATCAGTGCCTGTTGCCTAAGAGAGGGAGGGAGGGGTAAAGAGGGGCTGGTGCTCCAGACTGTAGACTCGTTCACGCTCGTCCAGAATTTTTGGGAAAGCGCACTGATCGTGGACGGTTAGAAGAGTTGGTCTTCGGCAATGTCAGCTCTAACTTTTCTTGTTAAACAGACCCCCACCCCCTCCTTTTTTTAAATTAGACACCTTCTACAGTCGAAAATTTGAACTGCCCAAGAAACACTAGTTTGCTTTGCCTAGGCTCGTCTTCTACAATCAGTGCCTGTAGCCTAAGAGGGGGGTTTAAAATAGGCTGGCGCCCCCAGGTCTCGCAATATTGAGAGCCTCAATTTTAAATAATGGATGCAAAAACAAAAATTAGGGGGAGTAGAAAAAGAATTCAATGGTCAAGTTCAGGGTCCCTTTAATTAATTATTTATTGTTTAATTTGAAATAATTTTCGCATATCAATTTAATTCTTAATTGTTCTACTTTGTTTATGTGTAACATCTTTAATGGATCGCTACTAAAATTCCCGAATTTTATTTTAAGCCATTTGACCTTGAACCATCAAAAATTTATTTGATTTAATTTCTAACGCATGACATGGACCTCTATCATTTTATCAGCCTTAGGCCCCCTCAAAAATAAGTCCGAGCTTGTTTGCCCACAGTTTTATTTTACATTTTGACCCCTAAAATATTAGTTGCTCCGAGCCTCGCGTTTTCTCTGAACGGCTCTGCACAACATGTGTACTTGGCGCGTCTTTAAAACCATTTAGTGGATTATATCTCGCCCTGTTGTATTACCAATGACAATAAAATACAAATTTTTAAATATTTAGGGTTAATTAGTTAGATAGATCTAATACGTTGTAAATGAACCCCAAGATACACACATAAGTGAAAAAACTTTAAATGAGAAAATTTGTTTTTCACCAAGCGCCTCGGGAATCGAACCCAAGACTTGGCTATTTCCGGTAGCACGCCTATACCTAATACGCCAGACAGATTACATAATTAAGATAAGAAAATTATGTAATCTGCCTGGCGTATTAGGTATAGGCGTGCTACCGGAAATAGCAAAGTCTTGGGTTCGATTCCCGAGGCGCTTGGTGAAAACCAAATTTTCTCATTTAAAGTTTTTTCACTTATGTGTGTATGTTGGGGTTCATTTACAACGTATTAGACCTAACCAATGACAATGTACGAACCGTGGATAAAATTTTATATTCGCAAAGCAAAATTTGTATTGAAATGTTGTAAGTAAAAGAAAAGAAAAATAATAAAAATATAAGGAGAAATCAAAAATTTGTGTCTCAAGGAAAAGCCCCTACAGATATATGCAAGTCGTGACGCTTGTACAATGCCATTTATCATATTGCCTAGCATACCGTTGTCTCTAGAGATACATCCACTCATACTTAAATGTCATCTTGGGGTAGAAAAATGTTTGGTTTCCATTTTGTTTAAAGTACCACTCGTTTCTTCGGACTTTTCGAACAATTTTTAAAATTTTACCAAGACCACTCGAATATTTTTGCGCTGCTTATGTTTTAAATATTTCTCGAAAATTTTCACGCGAAAACATTATTTTATATTAAAAATGAAAAGGAAATGGGAAAACAACAAAAAGAGGTAAGTAATCTCAAATAAACGAGATGTCGCTTTAGACCTGTGTCTACAAAATGTTCAAATATTAATAACGCTCCCAAAAGGTTCAGCTAACACTTGTCTTAATTTACTTTTAACTTTGCATTCATTTTTGTTATAAAAACGGTTTAAAAATTTATTTTTGCGTTATCTCAATTTGGCTATATACGGTATAAGGTATAAGTGTAATGAATAGGCTATAATTCGGCAAGTGGTGAGCATTTTTATTCGACGCTTGATTTATCACGCCTGAACTAGATACCAAAGCAATATATTCTCTTTTTACAATTGCTTTTTACGATAATCAATTGAACTAAAGCCTTAATGCAATGATTTGTAATCGCCATTCGTTATTTTACTTCAAACTTGATTTAAGCGTACGCAAATACTACGTCATTTACGCTTGGTTTAATAAAATTGTAATTAATTATAATATATCGAAGAGCTTCTCCACTAATCTCTTCTGAAAGATACCTAAAATGCATATTTTGCGCATCAAAAATAATCAACAACCGAAGCGCCCTCTGGTGAACGGTCCACAAGGGCGGACGCGGCCCGAAAAATGATACAAACCGTCCCAATTGTTATCCACGAAAAAATTATCCGGTTCAATAAATGGAAAAGTAAAACCGAAACGCCACTCATTTTTTTTTATCTCTCTCTCCCGAACATTCTTCCTTTTTAATATTTTTTGGCGGTTGTTGTAAACGTGAGAAACTATGTTTATATCGGTGTCATGAAAATTTGTAATACACGCACGTCCTCAAAGTAGGTCGTAATAACACTATGTGATTCGTAACTTCTGCTTATAGCATGTGTGTTTTCATTCACTACACAGCATAACAAGAGCTTTAAACTGTCAGAAATCAATTTAGCTTTCAGGAGGTAATTAATTATGTCAATCAAAAATTCTTTGATTTAAATTATAATGGAGAGACTCGAAACTTAATTTATTTCGTTATTTAGGTTGGAGTTCGACGTAAAGCTGTTTAAAAGTTTAATTAAATATTGTTTAAATTTTTTTTAATGCTGGTTTTACACCCGCTTATTGGGTTTAATAAAAATATTTTATTTAATACCGCCAACAATGGACTACACACTCAAACAATGAAAATAAATTAAAAAAGATCACCGTCGCTGGAAAATTGCCGTGTAGAAATGAATAAGCATCTACAGTATTTATTAATATTTATGCACTGTATGATGTGTTGCCTACCCCCCATTTAGTAGTTATTTGTGACTATTGCTCCAGTGAGCTAAACGTGAGGCCGATTTGAAAAAAATAAAGCCCTCACCCTGAAGCTACAACCTTAGTGGACTCGCTAAGAGGTATGCGGATGGATCTTAGGTCGGTAAAGTTACAATAACTACTCTCAAAAAATATTTAAAAAATTATGCCGTAGTATGAATTTAGTGCGCTGAAAAATTGCCATGTAGAAAAGAATAAGCATGTTTAGCGTTTATTAATATTTATGCACTGTATGATGTGTTGCCTAACCCCCAACTTAGTAGTTATTTGTGACTATCGCTCCAGTGAGCTAAAGGAGAAGCCGATTTGGAAAAAATAAAGCCCCCACTCTGAAGCTACAGTCTTAGTGTACACTCTAAGAGGTTTGCGGGTGGATCTTAGGTCGGTAAAGTTACAATAACTACTCTCAAAAAATATTTAAAAAATTATGCCGTAGTATGAATTTAGTGCGCTGAAAAATTGCCGTGTAGAAAAGAATAAGCATGTTTAGCGTTTATTAATATTTATGCACTGTATGATGTGTTGCCTAACCCCCAACTTAGTAGTTATTTGTGACTATCGCTCCAGTGAGCTAAAGGGGAAGCCGATTTGGAAAAAATAAAGCCCCCACTCTGAAGCTACAGTCTTAGTGTACACTCTAAGAGGTTTGCGGGTGGATCTTAGGTCGGTAAAGTTACAATAACTACTCTCAAAAAATATTTAAAAAATTATGCCGTAGTATAAATTTAGTGCGCTGAAAAATTGCCGTGTAGAAAAGAATAAGCATGTTTAGCGTTTATTAATATTTATGCACTGTATGATGTGTTGCCTAACCCCCAACTTAGTAGTTATTTGTGACTATCGCTCCAGTGAGCTAAAGGAGAAGCCGATTTGGAAAAAATAAAGCCCCCACTCTGAATCTACAGTCTTAGTGTACACTCTAAGAGGTTTGCGGGTGGATCTTAGGTCGGTAAAGTTACAATAACTACTCTCAAAATATATTTACACAATTATGCCATAGTATGAATTTAGTGCGCTGAAAAATTGCCGTGTAGAAATGACTAAGCATGTTTGGCGTTTATTAATATTTATGCACTGTACGGCGTGTTGCCTACCCCCAAATTTAGTAGTTATTTGCGACGATTGCTCCAGTGAGCTAAAGGTGAGGCCGATTTGGAAAAAGTAAGCCCTCGGCCTAAAGCTACAACCTTAGTGGACTTTCTAAGACGTATGCGGATAGATCTTAGATAGGTGAAGTTACAGTAACCACTCTCAAAAAATATTTAAAAAATTATGCCATACCTAATATGAATTTAGTGCGCTTATAAAAAAATTTGGTGCGCATCTAATTTAGACGTTATAAGGGTTAGAAATGTCTCCGATTTTCAGAAAACTTGGTGATAGTTTAATACGAATTTAGTGCAATTTAGTGCACTAACAAAAAAATTTTGTGTGCGTTTAGTGGTCTATGCGGTCTCCGATTTTCATAACACTTGGCGACTGTTTAGTGTGATTTAGTGCGCTAACAAACAAATTTTGTGCGCGTCTCGTTTAAGCGTTAGAAGGGCTGGAAATGTGGTCCCAGATTTTCATGAAACTTGGTGATAATTTAGTATGAATTTAGTGTGATATAGTGCGCTAACAAAAAATTTAGTGCGTGTCTCGTTTAGGCGTTGTGAGAGTTGGGAAATGTGGACTCCGATTTCCATGAAACTTGGCGATTGTTTAGTGTGATTTAGTGCGCTAACAAAAAAATTTAGTGCGCGTCTCGTTTAAGCGTTAGAAGAGCTGGAAATGTAGTCTCCGATTTTCATGAAACTTGGTGAAAATTTAGCATAAATTTTCTGTAATTTATAGCGCTCTCAAAAAAATTTTGTGCGCGTCTGTTTAAGCGTTAGAAGGGCTGGGAGTGTGGTTCCAGATTTTCATGAAACTTGGTAATAATTTAGTATTAATTTAGTGTGATATAGTGCGCTAACAAAAAAATTTAGTGCGTGTCGCGTTTAGGCGTTATGAGGGTTGGAAATGTAGACTCCGATTATTTCATAAAACTTGGTCCCTATTTATTATGAATTTAGTGTTATTTAGTGCGCTAACAAAAATTTTAGTGCGCGTCTCGTTTAAGCATTAGAAGGGCTGGAAATGTGGTCTCCGATTTTCATAAAACTTAGTGATTATTTAGTATGAATTTAGTGTTATTTAGTGCACCAACAAAAAATTTAGTGCACGTCTCGTTTAAGCATTAGAAGGGCTGGAAATGTGGTCTCCGATTTTCATAAAACTTAGTGATTATTTAGTATGAATTTAGTGTTATTTAGTGCACTAACAAATAATTTAGTGCACGTCTCGTTTAAGGGTTAGAAGGGCTAGTCTACAATTTTCATGAAACTTAAAGTTCTTTTTAAAGTGGTAATTGTAACTTCACGGACACCTAAAGAAAAATGATTTTAGAAACGCAACCCACAATGCTTCTACGCGTCGTAGCGCTGTGCGCTAATTTTCCCCAAATGCGTGCGCTATCAAATCAGCCTACCACTTCAGTACTAATTTAACAAAATTGCGGGGTCTCTGAAATAAACTTTTGGAAAATGTCTCCACGCGACTAAGAATTAGCCAACATTTATTTCCTCGTAGCATTAAAACGTCACTGTTTTTTGAACACGAACACACATAAGCAATAATAAATTATGCACAATATAGAAGTAAATCGCAAGACTTTGTTGCAGTAAGTACGCTGTCTTATTTACACTAAAGCAACTTTATTAAAACAAACTTGACAATTCCTAGTTGCAGCAAAATCGTGACTAGAAGCGGTAGAAAGGGATTTTAGATGAGGATGTGTACACATATACATTTATACGTGTTTCAGAATTTAGACTTAGACTTGAGCATAATTCAATTTTCTCCTTAGCGCCCTTTTCGCTAAATATTAACTTTATACGCGACCACCTGATATGAAAACAGAAAATAGTAGCGTAAAAATGCGAGAACTAATTTTTAAAATCGCTTGGGTCTTCTCCGCGAGCGACACCTGAAGTCAAGTGTTTGTGTACGCCAAATTGTCGTTTAAACTAACTCGAGGGTTGCCTATTTTTGGTAGAAAGGCAGCAGTAGTCAAAAATAATATTTGGCTAGTTTGCCGGGTAAGCGCTAAACTAAAAATTTTACTACTCACTCTTTTCCAGGCTTTGAATGACTATCCACGTACCTGAAAAATAATAATAAAATATATTAATTAATTGTGACCTTGAAAAATTAATTTTCAGAAAGGGTTCATTATTGAAGTTATCGAAAAGTTAAGGTACTCAAAATTTCAAATAAAAGGGAAGACTTAAAATTTTCTCAATTTATTTACGCGAGACTTCATTAAAAGTTATTTTTCTGTTGTTGTTAATTAATTTGTTATTAGTTTAAAATTCTCATAAAAGCATACTTTTTCCTAATATAAGCTTTAATAACAATTTTTATTTTGTCAAGTTGTATTACGTTACAGTCAAGTCGTATTACGAAACTTTTAGTTAATAGTTGAAGTGGTACGTATAATACAAGGAAAATTGCAATTTCTCCTCACAAGACGAATTTATCTTTCAAAGTTTATTAATTTAATCGTCATCGTATACTTACAAAAAATTTAATTTTGAAAGTAAGAACATCGTTGATCAATGTGCTAACAACAGCTCGTACGTGGTCAAAATAGACAAAATTTCTCCTCATCAGACTTCTCACAAGTTTAAAGTCATGACCAAATCTCAAAATTCAAAATGGTGACAATTTTAGTCTGCATTCTACCATTATTAATTTTTTTGCTCTACCCATGTGGCCTTACCTCAACCGGTACGTACAGCCAGTTCGCTAGTTTAGAAATTTAGCCAAATTCGTCTCTCACAACGTTACAATTTGCAAAAGTTAGTCAGGAAACGATAAATATTTGTGTTAAATGAATCGTAACCTTTGATGGACAGTTCGGAGCTTTGAAAAGTATTTATGTCTGCACTCGAAGGGGTAGGTCATTCAGAGTTTCGTGAAACTCTTCTAATGAGAGGCACTTTCTGGGCAATTTTCGTCCTACTAAGCCAATAAAGTTCCATGGACACGGGACGAATAAAGTTCTCGTTTACACTGTCTCGTGTGATTTGTTAAAGCCTTAAAAAATAGATAAATAGCGAGTACGTGACCTTGGAGAAAATTTGTTCAAAATTTTTTAGCCGATGATCGTTTGGTTTAATCATCTTGCTAGTTGGGCTTCGCCTCTCTCCTGATATTTCAAGTAAATATTGCCACAAAATCCTTTCTATTTAAATAGGGCAAGTCTGGTACTTCCAGGGGCTTGCCCTTTTAAAGCGCCGGAGGTTCTACCTTACCCTGCACTTAATGGGGTGCAGGTAACGGATGAACACCGACTAGAAGTGAAGGGTCTCCTAACGTATGCCTTTCATGGCGTTTAATTACACTCGCTGTTTCGGTACGCTGGTCTCTCGGCAAAGCCATATAATATGATCTTCACCGGAAGAGTTGTAGACTAGTCTATCTCTAGCGGAAAGACGGGAAAACGTGAGCTCTGGCTCAGGCGCTACTGACAGTATGTTCGAATGATGGCTAGAGGCGAGCGGGCCCTCTCTCGTGACGCAGCATCATGGTAAACCTGATCTGTTTCAAGTCGTAACGGATGATCTGGAAGCGATTAGTGGTCGACTGGTGGTAGGGTGGGGGTTTTCCCGATCCCAAACCGTTACCAACCAGGGCAAAGTGAGCAAGTAAGCATGGTTCCGCTCTCAGCCTGGTCGCGGCGCTTGCAGGTGGCCTTAAGCATGCCCACTCTCAAGATGTGAATCGAACAAAAAAAATTTCAGTGGAAGAAGCAGTAAGAGCAACGACTTTGCTGGAAGGGGACACTCATTGCTGTATGATGGTAATGCGATGTGAAGGAATCATTCCAGCCTAAGTCGCATGGTTAGACAATTTAACGAAACTGGATCTTACTTACGTAGACTAGAAGAAGGGCAAAAACGATGCTCTAATCTAAGGAATGAGTATGGTCTTAGACTTAGACAATCCGCTCTTAGAAACAGAAGAGTCGAAGAGCCAAACGTGATCTTTTGGTCAATTGGCTACAGCAGTCCCTATCCCAGAGGAGCTGTAGACTAGTCTATCATTGTAGCGTGCAGACGTGAGTTTTGTCAATGTGTCCGGATGATGGCTAGAAGCGAGCCGACCCCTCTCTCGTGGTACACCGTCATTGTAAACGTGGTTAGTTTCAGGGATGATCCGGAAGCGATTTAGTGGTCGACTGTAGAGTGGGGGTTGTCCCGGTCCTGAACCGTTACCAATCATAGCAGAGTGAGCAAGTGAATATTCCAGCCTAAGTCGCATGGTTGGACGTTTTATAGGGACTGGATCTTACTTACGTACGAAGACCAGAACAAGGGCGAAAACGATGTTGTGTTGTCTTAGCAATCCGCTCTGAGAAACAAAACAGTCACTAGTAATGAGTTTGAAACTGTTTGAAAAAGACATTGGTTGCCACACAGAAGAAAATTCACAGTTTGCACAGGAATCATCAATATTGGACTGTTTCGTTCTCAGATGAAACGAGAGCGAGTCTAAACTCTCCCGATGGACCTGATCATGTGTGGAGAAAGATTCGCAAGTTGCTACGACTCTCCATGGATCCCTTTAAGAGATGCCTATGTTATGTTTTGAGGTAGAGTCGGCTTTCGACAGCCGCACAGAGTTGGAGCTCCGAGTGCGGATTATTGTCTCAAAAACCTTGGTTTGCTTTGCTCCTTTTAGGAGATTCAATTTTTGATTCATGCAAATTAGAGCTCGTTCCCAAGTGGTAATCGATTACTCGGTTCATGAATTGGCCACTAATAGTGCCGATTTAAATCGTATCGGACATAATATATTATGGGACGCCATGGAATCCAATAATTCAATTGTTTTTACTTTTCGCGAGTTTTTCAGAAAAAAATTTTGAACCCAAAAATAAAAGAAAATTAGGTATTTTTGCGCGAGTTTCTTTCAAAAAATATCAAACTTATCACTTAATTTAATTTAAAAATGGCAATTTTATGCAAGTGTAATAAATTGGCGCGTCAATTTTGTCCAGAAGTGTTGTAGTAAACAGCTTCATTTCTGTTTTATACCATGTCAAAGTTCTCAACACTCAACCGGAAAATTGGCCCAAGAAATTTTTATTTTTAAGTTATTTTTTCACATTTTTCCTGATATATTTATACGAATTTATTACACTTTAGTAACAGCTTGAAGCATCAAAGCTGTCCGTGATGTTGAAAATACGATTGTTTCTGACGGATGGAGTTAACAGTTTTACAATATAACTAATATCAAACAGCTTAATAGGTACCTGAGTTCTGTTTATGACAAGCCCTCTTCCTTGTTTGATAAGGATCGCTATTGTCTCAATTTTTCGTTTATTTATTTTTCACTCATCCCGTCTAGATTAGATCGTGGGGTTCAATTCAAAAATTTTCTAAAAGGGGATAAATTGTTTTCGCTCGTCAAGTACTTGTGTTCAAGGGCCCATTTGAAGAAACTCGCCAGTTGAATTCCTTCACTGACTACCCAATAAACACAGTTACGTATATTATACGTATCAAATTTTTCGTTTGCAACGACTGGCCATTTCCACAACCAGTTTATGGAGAATTTAAAAGAAAGATCTCCATCTGCAACCATATAAAGTTCCATTGACTGAAGAACTGAAGCCAAGTGGTCATGTGCAACACCGTACCTTCGTCAACTGGGTGTTGAAAAACCAAAGAATAGACGTTTATTTTGTCAGAAAAGTTGTCTTTAGTAATGAGGCGCACTTCCACTTGAATGGGTACGTAAACACTCAAAATGGGAAGATTTGGAGATCAGAGAATCCGCATTTTGTTCACGAGAAAGCAATGCATCCACAACGAGCGGAATTTGGGCCGGTAGAGTGGTTGGGCCATACTTCTTCGAGGACAACGGCGGCAATGCCGTGATAGTGAACGTTATCGCAATATGATAAAGAAGTTTTTGTGGCCTGCGTTGGTCGGTATGGATCTAGACGAGATGTGGTTTCAGCAGGATGGAGTAACCTGCTGCACTGCGCGAGAGACAATGCAGAGTTATTGCACGAAAGATTTCCTGGCCGTGTCGTCTCACGCACTGGTGACCAGAATTGGCCACCGAGATCGTGCGATCTAACGCTGTGCGACTTCTTCCTGTCGAGTTTTGTGAAATCATTCGTCTATGCCAACCAAGCAGCCACAATTCCTGAGCTGATGGTAGAAACGTGTACTACTTAAAAAAATTGAAAGGCAAGTATGCGAAAATGTAATCTTCAATTTTTCTAAAAGGGCAAATGAGTGCCAGCAGAGTCGTGGCGGCCATTTGTTGGATGTATCGATAGCGTAATTACATGAAATTCACTACAAATTAGGAGAAATTTTCAGATAAATTAACCGTTAACCCGAGAAGCCGGTCTGTGTGACTCCCATGTAAAATTTAAAGTTTCATAACAATTTTATTTACACGCCTAAGAAGTTGCTGACTTGTCTAGCTTGAAAATATTGTGTTATCGACGAGTTGACCAGATGTCGCCGTCACCAGTCTTTAGTATCACTAAATTAGAGACCGTTTGCCAAGGTTCACGCGGCTTGTCAAGCTGACGTCGCTTACACGTGACTAATTTTATTACGTGTGTATTTGTATATTTCTATAAAGTGTTAAAATCAAGTAATTATATAAGCCAGGGCGTTAGGGGAGGCGTACAGGTCTAAAATTCAATCCTCCATAGGCAAGAATGTACAAGAACATGTCTCAATCGTAAGAGAGATGGCAGAACACCCCATACTTAGTATGAGGACTGATAGAATAGCCAGAGCATATACCAT